>CM077166.1:13737258-13981215 GCA_039583875.1 Platanthera guangdongensis | reverse complement strand
TCGCACGCAAACTTCTGTCACCTCCACAACCGCGCCCTTCGGGCGGGGACTACCGTCGGCGCCCTCTAATGCCCCCTAGCTCTACACTCGCAAGTCAAGAAAAAATAAAAACCATCTTCGAGAAAACATGACGGCTACAGAAGCTCCGCAAACTCCAAAATCTCTAACACAACGTGGGGAAAGAGCGGAATAATCCTCTCTAATTCATAGGAAGTCGAGTGAGACTCATAATGGAAGGTCGCCAAATTTCCAAGATATTTCTTGCCAAATTTTCATGTCTCAAAACATGCATCGAATAAGTATCAATATATGACTGATATCTCGCGAAGTATGACAAATAATTTTCGATTGGAGCGCACCAGAAGAAGCAGAAAATTTCCGCACTTATCGCTTTGTGGATCAAGACTCGCAAAAATTTGGGGGTATTTGATGGGGTCCCCCTGAAATTTCTAAGTCAAAACTGCAACACTCAGACCGAGTACACATGAGGTCGGCGGGACCGATTACGTGCATCAAAGCCGCAAACCCCAGGAGCCCCCAAAGGAGAAGCCGAACCCGCGCACACGCATGGCAGCGCCGCGCAGGCGCATCCGGCCTGCGCGAGGGCACGCGGCCAGCCCGCACGACCGCAGGCCGCGGCCGCGCGCCGCGCAGCCCCACCCCCTGCGCTTCATGCTGCCTCGCCGCCGCCGCCGGCGAACCCCGCCGTCTCCGGCCGCCGCCTCCACCGTCGGCCGCCTCCGGGCATCTTGCCCGGGCCTCCCGAACTGCCAGGTGGGCACTCCCCTCATTTCGAAAAAAATGTTGATCCATGTGATTGGGACAGAGGTACGCTATTCGTCAACATAAATCACTCTTCAACAAAATTACTATCATGACCCTCCAGAAAACTATAAAAGACTCTCAGACCTTCATTTGAAGACAAGCAGCTCCAGAGATAAGAGAGAGCTCTGAAATTTTCCGGCGAGATCGTGGGCTTGGGTTGATTCTCTGCTCAGGAATTCACTCCTCTCCTCCTCATGCGCTAAGGCTTCAACACGCTCCAAGTCACATCAACTGCCTCCGCGAGAGTGCTCCAAGTCACTTCGGTTTGACTTCAATATAATGGAGAGTGATGATTCAATTTTTAATTATTTTGAGGCATAGAACGGAGAATAATCAAACCGAAGTGAACGTTTCGAATCCGATTCTAATCATTAGGACGGTGGTCGGTTCAGAATTCAAAAATTTAGAACAAAAATTGAGGCATGAAATTTTGTGGTAAACGAAGCCATGATACAGAGGATAAATATGTAGATATCCATAAAAAACAGGGACGAAGATTATTATGTGAAGAATCTCTGCACCCAAATAGTAAATGTGAATAGATTTTGAGATGGGTTTTGCTTCTGTGGGGCAAGCCCCAAAGTGCCCTACGTCGAACCATCTTCTCAGGTACTCTTTCTTTCTGACTGTAGGTTATGCGCGCCGGACTGAAGACGACCGTCGATTTTTATGTGCTTTGTCGTTCTTCTTGGATTCAAACATACTCCGAGCTAGATCAGGGCGAATCGGTTGACCCAGTCCCAATCTAGTTGAATTAAAGCGAAGGGTAGTTGCAATGAATCGGTTGACCCGAGTCATGCGAAAAGGCCATGCAATAAAATAGTATAAAGGCATCTGTTTTCTCTAAAAAAATTAATTTCTTTGACAACTTTTTAATGGCAGGAGCACGCGGAGGACCACTTTTCACAGAAGTACTCGTCACCGGAGGACTCGTCGTAGCTCGCAAGAGCCTTCATCGTAGGAGCACTCGTCGCAGGAGTACTCGTCCCATGAGTCCTCTGTTAAATAAGAGAGGATCAAATCGCCAGATCTATTGAAGGATAAAACTGTATACCTGCTGCCATGGATGCAGTGATGGCGTTGCTTTGAGTGGATCGAATGGACGATCCAGTGCCGGAAATACCGTTGTTCGGTAGTTGAACTCCGTCGAGCACGAAGGCGGCGGAGGAGGCGATGCGGGTGATCGCCGGAGCGGGTGAACACCGAAGCGGATGAAGCTCTTTCTCCGGATCTCTATTAACCCTCGCGCGCTGCTCTCTAGTGACGGGATTCTTTTGAGAGCAAGAGGTGTTAGGGTTGGAAGGAGAACCACACCAAGACTTATATATCGTTTCCCTATCCACTCATCATAGATCGGAGGGCTACGATTCGTTTTGCTTAAGTTCTACACATGATGAGTCCACATTTATATTAAACCGCACCCCCGATCTGGCGCAGCGGAAACGTGACTAGACCCGCTATGATCATTATTTATGGGTCACACGGATGGCCAAAATATTCGACGGCGAACATGTTCTACATGACCTATGATGACCCACATATAAGATTAAAATCTAACAATCTCCCACTTGGGCCTAATAGGTCATACCGAATATAGATCACGTAAACTTTATGACGTCAAATTATAATAGCACCGTCAAAATTGACCCTCGTTTTGAATCTCTTGATGAGCTCTTCAATTCGAGACGTTGTTTAAAATCTCAAATGAACACTCATATACATAGTATTGTCATCTAAATTAGTTCACATTCGTTTTTAGTTATTTACGCTTCCGCTTTACTTTCATATTCAAGTTCACTGTCAATTTATACATATGATTTTGTACGCATATTAAGCGGCTTTGAATGTGTTTATGACTCATGCGAGTGGTCGTCAGCCCAAATGAAGGCTATCACTTGGCCGAGCCATAAATAGTGTCAAATGACTAATGTGAATGTCTTAATTTGGGATCCAACTTGAGTGTAAAGGTCAGCCCAAAGGAAGGCCCCCATCATTTTAAGCCCTAGATTGAAACGTTCACATCAGTTAGTTTGATAACTGAGTAAAGATTCAATTGCAAAATTGTGTGATCCATGCAACTCGCACTCGGCCCAAAGGAAGAGTGTCGTTTTGGCCGGATCACACACTCTTATGTGGTCGATATAAATATTTTAGGTCTTAGGATACATCTCATGCGCCGACAGTCGGCCCAAAGGAAGACTATTTGTCGCATAGGACCTAGGACTTAAATGTTTGTATTGGGTTGTTGGCAATATAGAGACACACTTTACTCTGAGAGTCTGACTGGTTGCCCTATCAGTTTGACTAGTTGCATATATGAGAAATTAAATGTATTAGAAGTCTCTTAATTCATATTTGCAATTCTTATTTGATGGGATTTTCATATTTATGCAATCTTTATTATTTTTCGTTGTCTTTAGTGAATGCTTCATCATCAATTCTGCAAGCTTGAACGCATTCCAATTCTGAATGGGTCTAATTTTGATAAGTGGCAAGACCACGTAAAGATCGTTCTAGGATGTATGGACTTAGACTACGCCTTAAGGACTGATGAACCCATTGCTCTTCCTCCATCTAGTACAGCAGAAGAAAAGGTTGTCTATGAAAAATCATATGAGAAGTGGGAGAGGTCCAATAGGATGTGTCTTATGGTCATGAAACACTCCATTCCTGAAGCCATAAGGGGTGCAATGTCTGATCAAGAAAATGTCAAATTGTTCCTTAATGAAGTAGCTAACCGATTCACAAAATCGGATAAGGTTGAGGCCAGTACGCATCTTAGCAAACTGGTGAATATGCGCTACAACGTTAAAGGGAACATAAGAGAGTACATTATGGAAATGTCCAATCTTATTTCAAAATTGAGGGCACTTAAATTGGAATTCTCTGAAGAGATTCTAGTGCACCTTATTCTGAACTCTCTCCCTGCACAGTTTAATCCCTTAAGATAAATTATAATACTCAAAGGGATAAATGGAGTCTCACTGAGCTCATTAGTCACTGTGTGCAAGAGGAAGAGAGAATGAAACATGAAAGGACAGAAAGTGCTCATTTGGTATTTCAAGGCAATGCATGCATAAAGAAAAGGAAAAGGGATGTGTCAAAAGGGAAGTAAATTGTTAGGATCGTGACACATCACACGCGTACGGATCGTCCGGATCGCGCCACGTCGGTGATCCGTGGGAGGAGTTAATTCCAAATCCGGGAAAGCTTGTTTTGGAAGACTATGTTTAGAAAGCTACTGAGGCCGATTAAATTCTGACATCCCCATTTTAGGAAGATCATTTATGGCCGGGTATCTCATTCCAATATTAGGATTTCTCTCTTATTCAGATGGGTGAGTTATTGCTGCTTATTGTGGGTCTAATTGCTTCCTAAAATTGGATTTAACTCCTAATTAGAGAAGGCTAACTGTCATTATAAATTGGGGGGGTCATTTGTCTTGCCGATGAGAGAGATCAGGCCATCAACAGAGAGAAAATTTGTGAGATCCAAACTGTGAAACCAGCGGGAGGAAGAATTGTTGGAGTTGTGTTCCGGCGGCTTCGGCTTCGTCTCAGGCAGCGGCGGCGGGTCTTGGGCCCGGTGGCAGAGCAGCAACGAGACAGGCATCAGGCACGGCGGCAAAGGAGCACGGTGGTCTGGAGGGAGTTCCGGCCGAGCTTGGCGCGCGCATTTTGGTTGCTCAGGAGGAGCAACGTTCCGGGCGACAGCGCTGTCGGAAATCCGATAGCTCCAGTTTCAGTTTTTTGTTTTGCCTTTTGTTTCCTTTCTCTGTTCGACCCATTGAGGTCTACTGTAATCGGTAACTTTCTGACTTTTAGTGGATCTTGTCCGGCGCCCTCTCCCCGTGGAGTAGGAGTCTCATACTCCGAACCACGTAATCTTTTGTGTCGTCTGTGTATGCTAGAATCTCGTTCCGTATTTTATTTTGCACGGTACTAGTTTCTTGCTCATTCGTGAAATTCTGTTGCGCTACCCGCGCTTAACTCGATCCGATTCACAACAATTGGTATCAGAGGGAGGTTCCGTGGGGTGATCGTCTGGACGTTCCGGTTCTAGATTTGGGTCAATGGTGGGTGATGACATTGGTCCGCTCCCTATCTTCCCAGATCGGTTCCGCGAATATCATCTTGATCGCCCAGTAGAAGCCAACCTCCCGTGAAGAGCCTTGATCTCGGAGTCGGCGGCGCTTAGCTTGGCCCGAAGAGTCTCTACGTAGAATTGAGAAGAGGACCACTGAGATTCTGCATTAACCAACCAAGAAAAGACCTCCTTCTTCTTCCTTCGGGCCTCCGCCAGCGAGTCCTCAGATGCGTCCAGCTTCGCCCGCAGAGAAAGAAAATCATCCTTCGTGGTCACGTAGATGCCGTCCCACGAGAGCACAATATCGCGAGCCTCATCAAGCTGCAAGCATGGAAAACAAATTATTCTCACGCTCAACGCAAAACAGAAGAGGGAAAATATTGGGGGCAACCAATATAACTTCTAGAGAAGCCCTTGGTAAGCAAAGCATTCCCGCTTCTTCCTCCTCCCCATCACCAATGGCAACTCAAGGACAGCTCGAGAAGCCAGTGCAATCGTGCGAATCTCTGGTACATCCTTAGTGTTCGCGGACTGCGGATCAGCAACCAGATCATCTGGACAGTCGTCGACAACATTAATAACGACCTCGGGGACAGCAGAGGATGACCCGCCTCCTCCCTACCACTGCAAAAATTTCAACTTCCTCTATTCTCCTTGCTCTAGTGGCATGGTGCAGCTCCGTTCCACATCCGTCAAAAAGCCCGCAAGAACTAGCCGCTTCCGGACAACGAATGCGCTGATCTTATAAAGAACAACCCCCAGCTCGCGCGGATCCTCAAAGCCCCGCAACAGATTAAAGTCATACTCTTTCCCCGTAAGGCGGTGACAATGGCTAGGAGAATCCCGACAAGTCTCGGGCAGCACCCATGGGTTCTTGACGAACCCATACAATGTCCCTCCATGAGGATAGTCAGTATTGTCCTCAAACGACAACCACCTCTTGGTACTCCAAATTTCAACTCGATTGTTGGAGCTGAGGCATGCCTCGTACCATTCGTGAAAGAGGTGAGCTGACATCCGAGAGTCGTGCTCCCGAAAGAAACAAAGCAACCTCATAATCCTCGTCAGACCCACTAGAGAAAACTGCGTCATCGGAACATCACAGGACCGAGGTTCGGTGATTGCCACCTCGGTGGGAGGGATCCGAAAGCACTCCCTAAAGCACCCCTCCGTAATCGAAAAATGGCCCGCGGGAGGGTGTTGAATGCGCTCTACAGAGATGGAATTACAATCACGGCGTATTCCAAAATCCCAAATTGCTTCCTCCACCTGCCCACGGGGGCAGAGGTCAAGGACGACAAAAGGTGGATCAATCACTGCGGAACACCACCTTTTGACACCTGCAAAAGAAATGGGTGTCAACACCTAAGCAAGCCAAAGAAAGAGGATCAACGTGCATGGAGAACAACGCGACCACGAAAGCGGCACCAGGACACGAGTGCAGACAATCCCGCACGTACACGCACGAGTAGCCCCGCCTGGGCCCGCGCGGACAGCTCCCGCACGCTCGTGTGAGAGCCGCCCCGCGCACGCAACCGCATTCACACGTGCAGGCCGCCCAGTGCGCGCGAACGCACCCACGCGTGGGCAAGCCCGTGTATGACTCGCTCGCGCGCTGGTTGCCTCGGCCGCGCGAATCACGATAGCACGCGCGGGCCGCCCCGCGCGCGCAGCCCAAACCCGACGCAGGCAACCCAGCGTGCTAGCACGCTCGCATGGGCCTCCCCGCGTGTGCAGTTGTGCCCGCGTATAGGACTCCCCATGTACGTGCGGCTTACCTCGCGCGCGAACACCCCCGCCCATGGGGGACCTCGCTCGCAGGGCCCCCGTTGCTTGCCGCCAAGCCCGCCACCTCCGCACTCGCCACTACTTCCGTCACCTCCACACCGGCGCCCTTCGGCGCGGGACTACCGTCGGCGCCCTCTACTGCCCGCCTAGCTCTACACTCCCAAGTCAAGAAAAATAATAACCATCTTCGAGAGAAACATGACGGCTACAGAAGCTCCGCAAACTCCAAAATCTCTAAAACAACGTGGGGAAAGAGCGGAATAACCCTCTCTAATTCATAGGCAGTCGAGTGATACTCATAATGGAAGGCCGCCAAATTTTCAAGATATTTCTTGCCAAATTTTCATGTCTCAAAACATGCAGCGAATAAGTATCAATATATGACTGATATCTCACAAAGTCTGACAGATAATTTTCGATTGGAGCGCACCAGAAGAAGCAAAAAATTTCCGCGCTCATCGCTTCGAGGATCAAGACTCTCAAAAATTTGGGGGTATTTGATGGGGTCCCCCTGAAATTAATAAGTCAAAACTGCAACACTCAGACCGAGTACACATGAGCTCGGTCGGACCGATTACGTGCATCAAAGCCGCAAACCCCAGGAGCCCCCAAAGGAGAAGCCGAACCCGCGCACACGCATGGCAGCGCCGCGCAGGCGCATCCGGCCTGCTCGAGGGCACGCGGCCAGCCCGAGCGACCGCAGGGCCGCGGCCGCGCGTTCGCAGAGCCCTGCCCCCTGCGCTTGCATGCGGCCTCGCCGCCGCCGTCGGCGAACCCCGCCGTCTCAAGGCCGCCGCCTCCACCGTCGGCCGCCTCCGGGCATCTTGCCCGGGCCGCCAGAACTGCTAGGTGGGCACTCCCCTCATTTCGACAAAAATGTTGATCCATGTGATTGGGACAGAGGTACGCTATTCGTCAACATAAATCACTCTTCGACAAAATTACTATCATGATCCTCCAGAAAACTATAAATAGACTCTCAGACCTTCATTTGAAGACAAGCAACTCCAGAGATAAGAGAGAGCTCTGAAATTTTCCGGCGAGATCGTAGGCTTGGGCTGATTCTCTGCTCAGGAATTCACTCTGCTCCTCCTCATGCGCTAGGGCTTCAACACGCTCCAAGTCACATCAACCGCCTCCGCGAGAGTGTTCCCATCAAGGCCCCGCATCGACGATAGCGCCCCTCCAGAAGCTTCGTGGACTTGGAGAATTCTCCAGCCGAGACGCTCCCACCAAAGTTCCGTGAGCTCAGCAACATTCCAAGGCCGGAGCGCTTCCGTCGAGACTCCAAGTACTTAACCGTTTTCCCTCATTTTCTGCACCTGTAACGGAGTAGCGGCTTGTCGCCCTCCGATATCAAACCAAACTCTGTAATATTCCAATAAACTAGTGGATTTTGGCTCGACACAGTTCCAGACATGTGATTTTTCGCCTCTTTCGTGTTTTCCACCTAAAAATTCATATTGTCATTTGCTGCGATTCATTTTGATTGTTTGCGCACCTGGTCCGATTCCGTGCTAAGGCAGTCCGATTCCTCCGGAGTTCGGACCGGGCGACCCGCGACACATTTATTGACCAAGATTAGTTTAGTGATTTCCTCATTAAAAATATACCTTTTATGATAAAAATTGATCTGGTCAATAAATACATTTAGTGACAAAGCTTTCAAATCATGTGAGGAACTAAATTTGATCATAAAATATATTCAGTAACCAAAGTACCAAACCGCAATATTTATTAATCAAAATTTTAAACACTAAAAATCAAATTTCCTTGCTTCAGGCCCTTCAGCTAATCAGTCCTACGGATGATACACTGAGGGTCCATGCACCACTTGCTTATATATATAGAGCGTTTATATTGGCAGCCTGTATATCGATATTGGCAGCCCAATTATAATGGCAGTCTAAAATATGGCTATTGGCAGCCCGATGGATATTGGCAGCCCAAACAATAAATTTTTAAATAGACGTTTTTAGAAAAAGTGTTCAACATGAAAGTTGTAGATCTCGTGTTCTGCGCCTTTCGAAAATAGGCCGACTATATGACATTTTTAGAAAAAGTGTTCAACATAAAAGTTGTAGATCTCGACGAGATCTACAACTTTCATGTTGAACACTTTTTCTAAAAATGTCATATAGTAGACCTATTTTTAAAAGTCGCGTGTTCTGCATTTTGGGCTGCTATTAGCGGTCATATTATATATGTTTTTCCTTATTTTTTGGGCTGCCAATATCGAAAGCTGGGCTGCCAATATAAACGCCCTATATATATGATACATTGGTACTTGTATGACTTCAATATAATGGAGAGTGATGATTCAATTTTTTT
Organism: Platanthera guangdongensis; assembly: GCA_039583875.1. Lineage (NCBI taxonomy): Eukaryota > Viridiplantae > Streptophyta > Magnoliopsida > Asparagales > Orchidaceae > Platanthera > Platanthera guangdongensis. The sequence continues at coordinate 13,972,185 of CM077166.1, read as the reverse complement.
GATACATTGGTACTTTACAAGAAATCGTGTGTAGGAACAACCATTTTTTAACAATTTTGAGGCATAGAACGGAGAATAATCAAACCGAAGTGAACGTTTCGAATCCGATTCTAATCATTAGGACGGTGGTCGGTTCAGAATTCAAAAATTTAGAACAAAAATTGAGGCATGAAATTTTGTGGTAAACGAAGCCATGATACAGAGGATAAATATGTAGATATCCATAAAAAAACAGGGACGAAGATTATTATGTGAAGAATCTCTGCACCCAAATAGTAAATGTGAATAGATTTTGAGATGGGTTTTGCTTCTGTGGGGCAAGCCCCAAAGTGCCCTACGTCGAACCATCTTCTCATATACTCTTTCTTTCTGACTGTAGATTATGCGCGCCGGACTGAAGACGACTGTCGATTTTTATGTGCTCTGTCGTTCTTCTTGGATTCAACTTCAAACATACTCGGAGCTAGATCAGGTCGAATCGGTTGACCCGAGTCCCAATCTAGTTGCAATGAAGGGTAGTTGCAATGAATCGGTTGACCCGAGTCATGCGAAAAGGCCATGCAATAAAATAGGTATAAAGGCATCTGTTTTCTCTAAAAAAATTAATTTCTTTGACAACTTTTTAATGGCAGGAGCACGCGGAGGACCACTTTTCACAGTACTCGTCACCTGACCTGAGGACTCGTCGTAGCTCGCAAGAGCATTCATCGTAGGAGCAGTCGTCGCAGGAGTGCTCGTCCCATGAGTCCTCGTCCCAGGAGACCTCATCAAAGGAGTCATCTGAAGCCTACTGAAATCAACTCGACGGCCTGCAGAAATCAACTCGAAGACCTGAAAAAATCAACTTGGCAGCATGTAGAAATCAACTGAGCAGCCTGTAGAAATCATCTCGGCAAACTGCAAAAATCAACTCGACAATCTGCAGAAATCAATTTGACGATTTGGAGAGAGCTCCAAGAATACTAGCCGGGGAGGCTCTTAGCAGACCAATACCCCATGAATTGTCTATAAATACAAAACCATGGGTACCAGAAAAGGCACGTTGTGTCAAAAAAGTCCGACCGGGCCGGGCTTGAGTCGGGCCGAGGGGGCACGGGCTTTTTACCAACCGGGCTCGGGCTGTTAGGGTGTGGTTCCCATACGAGTCGGTAAAAATCACCGGGCACGCTTGTAGCTGCTCGTGATGTTACAAGTTTATGTTTGGAGGCCGGAGCAATGTTGGAGTTGCCTGGGCTCAGGGTTCGTCAAGCAGCGCTCCATAAATAATCTGAAATGAGCACAATTCGGAGTTAGGTGGTACCTACCACCAAATTAGGTAGCACCTACCACCAAATTAGGTGTTAGGTAACACCTACCACCAGTTTTGGGGTTAGGTAGCATTTTTTAGGCCTATAAATGGAAGCCAATTCAAAGACCAAAACATTCATTTCAAGAGAGATTTGACTGGAGGAAGATCAAGAGAAGATCTTGGAGAAGAGTATCGAAGATCGGATCGTCGGATTCTGAAGAAGAAGGGGCTTTGTGTAGCCTTTCTCCTTTGCAGCATTCAGAACGGATTTTTCAATCCGTTGGGTAATGGTTTCTTGTTTTCTCGCTTGTTTTTCCCTTGTCAATCCTTCTGTGGTTGTGGGAGAAGAGATTTATGCTTTTGCAGCAAGGAGAGATTTTTGTATTCCTTTGTGAGACTGATACCTTGTGTAGGTGGTGGTGATCCGTTGTGGATCGGTGGTGGAAATTGTGCCTTGTGTATGTTGCGGTAGTGAAAACCCTGTAATTTGTTGTGCGTGATTTTCACGTCTTATAGTGGAGGCTTTCAAGGGTGGACGCTGATAGTCCCGTGGTTTTCACCCTATTGGATTTCCACGTTAAAAATTGTTGTGTCACTTTATTATTGTTGTGTTTGTATTTGTCTTGCTTGTAAATCTACTACAGGTGCCCTGGTCGGGATCGTGCTATTTTTCCCAACAAGTGGTATCAGAGCCAGGTTGCTGGTCAGTAGTCAGAACAGGGCCGATACTGGGCTGACCTTTTGTGATTTCGAGACGAGGTGATTGTATTCTCAGGTTTGGCATTGAGTGCGGTATTTTACGACCATTGGTCCTCTGGCTATCCTCTTCAGTGACTTATCGTGAGAGAGTCGCGCTCAGAGAACTGTGGTCAGTCCGGCCAGTTGGTTTAGCAAGATGGAATTAACTTCAGAACAGATAGTCAAGTTGAATGGAGCAAATTATCATCAGTGGCACTTGTTTATGGAGGATGTCATCTACATCAAGGGCCGGCATGCCCCTATCTTCGAAGAGATGCCGAAGGATATGGATCCGGCTAAATGGAAGGTGGAGCACCGGAAGCTCTGTGGTTTCATTAGATGGTTCGTGGAGCCGAACGTCTACAACCACGTGGCTAGCATCACGGATGCGAAGAAGCTGTGGAGAACTCTAGAAACATTGTATGCCAAGAGCACTGGCATCAAAAAGCTGGCTTTGCAGACGAAGCTTGGAGAGTTCCGCTACCGGGAAGGCTCACCGATCATGGATCATGTCAATGAGTTCCAAGGAATCATTGATCAGTTGACGGCGATGAAGGTGACATTTGAGGATGAGGTCAATACGCTGTGGCTGTTGAAGTCCCTTCCGGACTCTTGGGAGATGGTCAGGATTGCACTATTCAAATCTTTACCCCAGGGGATTATCACCATGGAGATCGCCAAGAGTGGGATCTTGGATGAAGAGGTGAGACGGAAGTCTCAAGAGACGTCAGGCTCTTCATCACGAGCTGATGTTCTGTTTACGGAATCCAGGGGGAGAGGCAAGAGCAAGAGTCGAGGACGGAAGGAGGAAAGAAGCCAGAGTAGAGGGAAGTCACGTTCACGATATCAGAACGTGGAGTGTCATTTCTGCCACAAGAAGGGACACATCAAGAAGTTCTGCTATGCCTGGAAGAATGAGCAGAAGAAGGGTGTGGTGACTGAGGCCAAGGAAGAGAGCCACACTGCTGCGGTTGTCTCCAGTGATGAGGATGATGTTGTCATTATCGGTGATGAAATCACGACAGCGCTCTCCTGTGACGACAGGAGATGGATTGTAGATTCAGGAGCTTCTGTGCACGTCTCCAACAATCGGGAGCTATTTGCCACGTACACCACCCATGAATGCGGGGTGTTACGAATGGGCAACGGGAATACGTCCAAGGTGCTGGGACGTGGAGACATGCATCTGAAGACGAGCACTGGAGTGTTGCTGATTTTGCGGGACGTGCGACACGTGCCCGATATTCGTTTCAACCTACTTTCCGTGGGGAAGCTTGGAGATGAAGGACATGTAAGTGTCTTTGGTGGTGATTTCTGGAAGATAGTTCGAGGATCGCTGGTTATGGCCAAGGGCTATAGGGAGTTCGGCCTTTATTACATGGAGGGGAGGCCTGAGGATCCATAGGCAAACTCCGTGAGAGATGAGGGATCCATTTCCCCGTGACACGGGAGACTAACTCATATTAGCTAGAAGGGCTTGGACTGCCTACAGAAGAAGAAGCTACTCAGTGACCTATCGGCCGATCACATGGAGAGGTGTGAGCACTGTATGACGGGGAAGCAAAATCGGGTTTCATTCCGTCGTCATCAGTCCACCAGGAGATCTGAGTCATTGGAGCTCGTACACACAGATGTCTGCGGGCCTATGAAGGTCCCAACGCAAGGGGGAGCTCAGTATTTTGTGACCTTTATTGATGAATGGTCGAGGAAGGTTTGGGTCTATCCGTTGAAGACCAAAGACCAGGTACTTGAGACTTTCAAAAGGTTCCATGCTGAGATGGAACGCCAATCTGGAAAGAAGCTGTTGTGTATCCGTTCTGACAACGGGGGAGAGTACGTGGGTCCATTTGATGAGTATTGCAAGGACCACGGGATTCGTCATGAGAAGACCCCCCCCCCCCCCGAAAACACCACAGCTGAATGGTGTTGCGCTGAAAGGATGAACCGGACATTGATGGAGAGGGTGCGATGCATGCTTTCTGAGTCCAAGCTGCCATAGATGTTTTGGGGTGAGACTCTTTTGACTACGGCGCATGTCATCAACCTCTCGCCGAGCTATCCTTTGGATGAGGATGTTCCGGATCAAGTCTGGTATGGGAAGGACCCATCCTATAGTCATTTGTGGGTCTTTGGCTGCAGAGCCTTCGTCCACATTCCCAAGGACGAACGATCGAAGTTGCAATCGAAGACCCGGAAGTGCATTTTCTTGGGCTATGGTCATAATGATGAGCTCGGATACAGATTCTTTGATCTGGTGGCAAAGAAGTTAGTGCGGAGTCGAGATGCAGTGTTCTGCGAGGAGAAAACTGGAGGTGATCTGGAGAAAAAAAGTGAGTCTGGGAGTGACTCACGTTCTGCTGAGTTGCCTATTGGTAGTGATGACCACATTGAGGAGACTGTGGAGCCAGTTCCAGCACAGGGTGTTGAAGATGATGTTGAGGAGCCAGGAGCTGCTGAGGAGGTTGCAGAAGAGGAGCCTGCACGAGTTCCTGAGCCTGTGTTGAGGAAATCAGATCGAGCTAGGCATCAGCCCGCCAGATATTCTGCGTCAGAGTTGTTCTACTAACTGATGCAGCGGAGCCGGAGAGCTATTCTGAAGCAGTAGAGAGCGCGGAGAGGCACCACTGGATGGCAGCGACGCAAGAGGAGATGCAATCGTTGCGGATAAATCATATCTACGACCTGGTGTGGTTGCCGAAGGGCAAGAAGGCCTTGAAGAACAGGTGGATCTTCAGGTTGAAGGACGGTGCTTCTCCTACACCTCCTCGTTACAAATCCAGGTTGGTAGTAAAGGGATTTGCACAGAGACAGAGCATTAATTTCGATGAGATATTTTCGCCCGTAGTGAAAATGTCCTCCATTCGAGTAGTGCTAGGCCTCGCTGCGAGGCTAGACTTGGAGGTGGAGCAGATGGACGTGAAGACCGCTTTTCTACATGGCGATCTTGAAGAGAAGCTGTACATGGAGCAGCCTGATGGCTACTGTATCAGGGGAAAAGAAGGATATGTATGCCGCTTGAAGAAAAGTCTGTACGGGTTGAAACAGGCCCCGCGACAATGGTATCGGAAGTTCGAGACTTTTATGGGGGAGATCGACTTCACAAAAACCACCCTGAACCACTGCGTGTTTGTGAAGCAGTGTGCTCCTGAAGACTTCGTCATTCTGCTACTTTATGTCGACGACATGCTGATCATCGGGAAGAACACTGCGCGCATTACTGAATTGAAGCGGCAGTTGAGTTCGAAGTTTGAGATGAAGGATCTGGGTCCCGCAAAGACTATTCTGAGAATGAATATTCGCAGGGACAGGGGCACCAGATTCCTTTGGTTATCCTAGGAGTGGTATATCCGCAAAGTGTTGCAACATTTTTCTATGGATCAGGCGAAGAAGGTGAGCACGCCACTTGCAGCTCACTTCAAGTTGACTGTTGATCAGTGCCCCAGCACACCGGAGGAGAAAGTGGCTATGCAGAAGGTGCCTTATGCGCCTGCAGTGGGAAGCCTTATGTATGCTATGGTGTGCACGCGCCCAGACATTGCTCATGATATTGGTATTGTGAGCAGGTTTCTCTCCAACCCTGGGAAAGAACACTGGAGCGCGGTGAAGTGGATTCTGAGGTACCTGCAGGGGACGACAGATCTGAGTTTGAGATTTGGAGGCAGTGAGCCCGAGCTTCTGGGCTATACTGATGCTAATATGGTCGGAGATCTGGACTCTAGAAAATCTACGTCCGGGTACCTGATGCTATTTGCAGGGGGCAGTTTCGTGGGCATCAAGACTGCAGAAGTGTGTGGCACTGTCAACGACAGAGGCTGAGTTCATTACTGTAACTAAGGCAGAAAAGGAGTTGCTCTGGATGAAGAGGTTTGTCAGAGAACTTGGTTTCACTCAGGATCGTTATATGTTGCTGTGTGACAGCCAGAGTGTCATCCACTTGGGAAAGAACTCCATGTTCCATTCGAGGTCGAAACACATCGACACACGGTATCATTGGATACATGATGTTGTGTAGAAGAAGGAGCTCGAGCTACTGAAGGTTCATACCGATGATAATGGGGCAGACATGCTGACCAAGGTAGTGACCCGAGGAAAGTTTGAGACATGTGTGAGAATCGTCGGGATGGCGGTTTCTCCCGACTCGATGTGAAGGGGAGTTTGTTAGGGTGTGGTTCCCATACGAGTCGGTAAAAACCACTGGGTACACTTGTAGCTGCTCGTGATGTTACAAGTTTATGTTTGGAGGCCGGAGCGATGTTGGAGCTGCCTGGGCTCAGGGTTCGTCAAGCAGCGCCCCATAAACAAGCTGAAATGAGTACAATTCGGAGTTAGGTGGTACCTACCACCAAATTAGGTAGCACCTACCACCAAATTAGGTGTTAGGTAACACCTACCACCAGTTTGGGGTTAGGTAGCATTTTTTAGGCCTATAAATGGAAGTCAATTCAAAGGCCAAAACATTCATTCCAAGAGAGATTTGAGTGGAGGAAGATCAAGAGAAGATCTTGGAGAAGAGTATCGAAGATCGGATCGTCGGATTCTGGAGAAGAAGGGGCTTTGTGTAGCCTTTCTCCTTTGCGGCATTCGGAACGGATTTTTCAATCCGTTGGGTAATGATTTCTTGTTTTCTCGCTTGTTTTTCCCTTGTCAATCCTTGTGTGGTTGTGGGAGAAGAGATTTTATGTTTTTACAGCAAGGAGAGATTTTTGTATTCCTTTGTGGAACTGGTACCTTGTGTAGGTGGTGGTGATCTGTTGTGGATCGGTGGTGGAAATTGTGCCTTGTGTATGTGGCGGTGGTGAAAGCTCTGTAATTTGTTGTGAGTGATTTTCACGGCTTATAGTGGAGGCTTTCAAGGGTGGACGTTGATAGTCCCGTGGTTTTCACCCTATTGGGTTTCCACGTTAAAAATTGTTGTGTCACTTTATAATCGTATATTAAGATAGACTTTTAAAAAATGAATTATTAAATAGATTTAAGTACGCATATAGGTCAGACCAGGCCTATATTTTGACCTACATCAGGATAATAGGCCAGACTCAGGCTCAAAAATACTAATATAGGTCGGATCTGTTTTCCATAAATCCTGACGTGCCTATTTCCACCCCTACATATGTGAAGTTGGAACACATGATCAATAACTTTGGGCTGCTCTTTGCTCTGAACTTTTGAAAACCGATTTTCTAGTTTCAACACATTCATTTTTAACTTATGGTGAAAGAAAATTCTAAACTTATGATACATTATCTTTAATTTGTTAAGATGATTCCCCGGGATAGTTAAAATTCTGGTATATTCAAGGTCGGCACATGCCAAAAGTCCGTGTCTCGAAGCATTTCATGAGATAGTTACAGGGAGACATTAACTCCTAAGCATGGCATGCGCAAAGCACCTGCCCTAAGCCCATCACCACTCCTTGTTTTGGCAAGGACAAAACTTAGGTTTGCTTGGTGGGACTTATTTTCACCACTTATTTTTACCAGTCGGTAAAGCGGTTACGACCGCATGAATCATACAACGGATCCTTCGTTTAGTTGCGCCGATAAGATTATGCCACGTACGTGATTTAGTTATGGTCTGTATTTGTCATTGTTGGTCATGAGACTTAGGCCTTGTTAGGGGCACCAGAGCTACCGCAACGCTGATCCGCATATGTCGAACGGCGCGGCAGCATGACCCGTTTCCCGCGGGCAAAAACGTTGATTTATGCGGTCTTCAAAAGCGCTTAATTTGTGAACTGTTGCCCTACTGCTGGGCAACCAAATGGCCTTCCACAGGAGCCCGATCAAATTTCACCTTAGGGTCAAGAGCGTTATAATATGATTAAATGAATATTATTTCGTATAAATATACTTTCAACAGGAGGTAATTATCCTTAATCATGGACCAATCAGATGCATTAATAATTCATAAAAATTCCACGACCACCATCCATATATATCATCATATAAGATATTAAATTAATTTATTTTATATTTTAAGTTGCTTTTCCACGTAATCATTACTAATCAATATCCAACCGCCTCAATTATTTCTCTAACGATAGGTTTGTTGGCTCCATCAGTATTAATTTGCCTATAAAAAAAGTTTCATTACCAATTTAAAAATACAATCATTTAATTCGGTGCGTGCAATAAATTCATCTCAGCCGTCAAATCAACCCTTTGGTTCATTCCGCGTGTCTAATGACTCTAATTTACTATTTTGTACTTACATTTGTATTTGAGCATGTGCAAATCAAAATTTGTTATGTGCACATCATAAAAAAATAATAAAACAAAACATATATTCTTATATCCATAAAATCTTTAGGTGCGGGCAAAATCAAAAGTAACCTTGCCTCCATGCCCTTTGATACCATGAAATACATGAAGCATGACTTGCAGCCGCCGGCACAACAAGGACATGTTCGTTGGCGCCGGTATCAGCTTCCTGGGATTCGGGCTGGAAGGGGAGGCGACGCCCAACAAAGAGCTGGTTTTGACGCTGCAGAAATCCAAAAAAAGTCCTTGCCATTGTTGGCGGAGCTGCTGCTATCCTCGGGGTCGCACAAGGCCCGGGGGTCAAAGCTAAATCGCGTTCCGTCCTTCCAATTTATGTAGTAAACTTCTTCCTTCTGAGAGAACTTCATCGACTTTTATGTTCAAACGGATGATGTTTGTTTGGTGAACCTTAACGAATGGACGTTTGTAACCCATACTTTTACGACCGACACCACCGTTCCAAACGGAGCCGAAATCTAAAAAAAACAGAGAATTAAACCAATGGCAGTGAGAAGAAATCTGGCATACTTCTAACACCTCTTTGCTTATTAAATTATTTTTCTTTATAAGATAGAGGAGTACAGAGTGATAACCAAACACGAGAAATTCGAAATAAGCCAAAAGGACCTAAAGATTTTAAGGATGCGTTCGTTCGGCCGAGCCTTCATTTTGAATGGACTGAAGCATACCGCCGGAAAAAGTCTCCCTCTCCGGCCCTGTGGCAATCATCATCGCCGAATCGTGGGGGCAAAGGTGGCATGGTCTGCACCTAAAAGTAGACCTGCATTTGAAATTTTTTGAGTTTGCACATAAACATGGGTTGCATATAGACAAAATTGGTCCCCAGTTATAATTGCTCTTTTATTTTATTTTTTGCCAAATTTAAATTCCCTCTTTAAAATAAAATTTAAAAGTTAAAAGTTAAAAGTTAAATAATCAGCCGGGCCGGGCCGGCCGGCGAATGGGCAGGAGTCCGGCCGTGGTTCTGCTGAAGATCACGGTTGTTAGATATTTATTTTATATTTATTTAAATAAATATGGTTTCATAGGGCTCGGTTTGACACGTGGAGGAGTGGCCACAAACCTTCGAGAACATTTACAAAAATAATTTATTTTATATGATTTTGGGCCAATAAAAAGAAAAAAAAAGTTATAAAAAGTCCAACTAAAATAAATTTATTAAAAAATTTCGTTAGGGTAAACAAATATTGTCCTTGAGAAACTCCAAAAAGCAATGAACTCTCTGTTTTATTAAACCCGTTCTATTTCACAAGAGTTTTCAAATTATAAGAAATGATTATTTCGTTTCTAAGTTATAAGGTCAAATAAATTCAAAATGAACCACTGAGAAAGAGCAATAGGTGATGCACGGTAGTGGCATGGGTTGAGTTAAACTATTATTTCGTTAAAGATCATCTAACAAACATCATCAGCTTCAACATAAAAGTGCATGAAATTTCTTAGGTGAGTGAGTGTTACCAAATGACAATTTAACCTCATATTCATGGCCGCCACCACCGTGCCAAACAGAGCCGATGCTACAGAGGCATAATAAATAAACGGGGGTAATGAGCCAACCCGAGAACAACTTATTAGAGATGATCTCTGATCTAAGAGGGTCATGGCCAATTGATGATGGATATGATGTTTTTCAAAATCAACACAAACATCGGCAAAGAAGATGAACGGCTCTGTTTAGGTCACGGTGGTGGCAGTCAAAAACACATGGGTTTAAAACGTCATTCGTTAATAATCACCAAACAAATATCATTCATTTGAACAAAAAGTGGATGAAGTTTCTTACATGGACATTAAGAAATGACAATTTAACCCCGTGTTCATGACAGCCACCTATCATGCCAAACGGAGCCGAAGTGACCGAGTCGGTTAATAAATCTCTCACTGAACAAAGGATTCGTGAACTCGTGCTAACCGAAAATAGTAAATCATTCATGCATCCTCACTAGTTGGGGGTGTCATTATAACCTTACAATGCCGGAGAATGAGAAAGCCAACAAAATTAAGGGAGCTTTTCCATCACTTTATATATATATGACGCACCTTTTATTTTATTTGCGCGCTTACTGCTACAGTGCTACCAGCGTTGCATTTCACCTTAACATATTTATAAAATCACCAGGATTCACACACACAAAACACAAGCTCAGACCAAGTCCCCTAACAAAAACACACAAAATATCAAGGAATATATGGTTAAGGCTCCGTTTGGGGGGCTTATTTTCACCGGTCAAGCGGTTACGGTCGCCCGATTCATGCGACCGTAACCGCTTGACCGGTGAAAATAAATCCCCCCAAACGAAGCCCAAGTCTTTCAAGAAAAATGGATGAATAGCTTTAGTGTATTGAAAGTTTAATAAAGAAGGGAAAAAAACTATATTAGAGAAGCACATAATCCAAAATCTATATCCTATGTACCTCTAATTTAGGATGAAACCGAGCACAACAATGAGATGTGCGCATTACAATAGTGAAGATAAAAAAGGATTACTAATAGAGAAAGATATGTTTCTACATCATCCAGACATTCCGTATAAATTTCGAAGGTTAAATGTAGCCAATCACCATCGCAGGTCAGCCTATGTAGACAGAGTTTTAAATTTATGCTTAAGAAGAAGAATACACTATATTAGGGGGCACACAATCTCAATTTTATGCCATATGTACCACAGACTAATGTTAAAACTGAGCATAGCAATGGGATGTGTACATTACAATACTGGAGATGAAAATGATCATTTTAGGAGAAAGAAACATCTCTATATAATCTAGTTGCTATGTATAAACTGTGAGTGTCAAGTCTATTCACCATCGGTGTCTAGTTCATGACTCTCCGGCGCCGGGTCGTTCAGGTCTGGCAGTAAAAATTTACTTTGTCGGGCTTGAGCGGGCGATCTCAGGGGGCTTGTCTGTGTAAAATAAAATAAAAAACAATTAGTGGTCAAAAATTGGATGTTTATGTGATAGATTGTTTTCAAGCATGTATTTCAAAATGCTAAGTTTGTACTAGAGTGACCGTCCATCAAAATCAAATAAATATATAAAGGAATGTGTTTTATAAGGTTCTTTATGTCACTTTAATATTACAAGTTAATAAAATAAAATACAACATTTGGTGAAAAAATGTATTCAAATTTAAGATTTAACATTTATTAATTATTACCAACAAAAAACATAATAATAAAAATATTTAGAGATCAGAAAAATACAACCCATTATAACGAAATCAAGCACATGATGAGCTAGAATAACAAATGCTGAAGTCATCCAAGACATAAATATTGGGTATTGTTATTTATACCCCATAAACGGATATTTGTAACCCATAGATATTTGTACTCAAAGCTGATATTTGTACCCATATTGATATACGTACCCAAACATAAGAATATTTTTTTTCATATATAACATCCAAAAAAACATTTCCAAATGAGCATAATGTGTTATGTAGTTGTTATAACATCAAAACAATATTTCGAAAGAGTACTTAATGTGTTCTCTAAATGTTATAACAAATCCCAACAACATTTTCAAAAGGTTACATAGTGTATTCAACAAAAATTATATTTAGTCTTTCAAAATGTCATTAACATTTGTCAGTCCTATATTTCCTGCCAAAAAGACGTCCGCCTACAAAAAAATAATAATTTGAGCCGCGGAAATGAAGAGGGAAACCTGCGAGGGAGGAAGGAGGCGAGCCTAGGAAGGATGCGAGCTGCGGAAATGAAGAGGGAAACCTGCGACGGTCGGGGAAGAACACCGTTGGGAGCGTGCGAGCGGCGGAGGAGCGCGGGGTATGCGGGAAAATGCGATTAGGGTTCGGCGAGTTTGGGTATAAATATCATTTTCTGGTTTAAAAAAAACACTCAAAATTTTGCATATTTTGGGTGTGAAATATCCAAAATGGGTGTATAAAAACAATACCCTAAATATTTCAATAGAATTTATCACTCACTTTCAATTACCAGAGTTTCAATCATCAGAGTTGGATCAGATACATTTATGGTCAAACTCTAACTTCAGCACAAAAGTTTAGGCTTATTAGCTAGGGAGGGTCAGCATATACTTATCTATCCATTGTGTGGGAAATAAACTATACTCTCGAATACCGTGATAAACATTATAAGCAAATATATCATGAAGTATCAATAGTGACCAAAACAAAAACACCCACCAGATACCTTAGGCTCCATTTGGCGCGACGTTTTATCGCTTCGGTGAGTTTGGACAGAAAATACTATCGTCATAGAATGTATGTTTGATATGACAACGGTCATGACTGCCGCCAAGAAACAAAAATTAGTTTTGAACATAAAAGTGGATGAAGTTCCTTAGATGAAATTAGGAGTTCATGTACGACGGAGACGGTTCATAACCACCGTGTTCACCACCGTCACCTCCATGCCAAACGGAGCCTCATTCCATGCCAAATGAGATTAGACTCCGTTTGGGGAGACTTATTTTCACCGATCAAACTGTTACGACCGCATGAACCAGACATTAATTGGTAACCACTTGACCGGTGAAAATAAGTCCTCCCAAACGAGGCCTTAGTCATTTTCCCAGGATCTTACTGTTTTAAAGTAAACTACCAAAGGGTATGCTTAGATGATTGGAATTTGTGCACAAGTGAAGTTAAAAAAATATTGAATAAAATGCTAAATCAATGGCTTCATATTGATGTAAAAATTGTTTGAACTTTATTCCAACTCCTTCATTGATCTTCACTACGAAAAACAGCACAAAATATTCAAATTCAAATGAGAAATATTTAATAAAACAATGAGAAACAGATAACAAAGTGGAAAACAATTGTTTCAGATTTGTGAAAGCAAAATGCATACTTGAAGTAGAGTGCAATCATGTCAAACGCATTAATATGTTTCAGCAGCTGCGCACAACTATCATTAAATTAAATTGGACACATAAAATTAAAGCTTCCAATTCTAAGATTTGATGATAATTTCCCAGTAAAGCTACAGAATAATGATCGTTGAAGGAAGAAATATCATCATTGAAAATGTGAAGAGAGTTTTCTCATGATTTCTCATTACATCGCAGAACAAAGATGTTGTTACAGTATAGTAATGTCTGGCGGTTCATTAGATTTATATAGTCTGATAATCATCTAAACATGTATTTTAAGGGGCCTAGTAACACGTATGTAATTGAAGTCCTTAATCAGTTCATGCATGTTCCCAATCCAAGAAATTGCACATACCTAGTGAGAAAGAAATCTTGTTCTTCTCTACTGGCTTTGGTGATCACGGCAAGTTCGATGTGGAGATGAGTGCATGGGTTGAGTTCAAATTTATGGCTTACGGAATTTGTGAAGAGTCGTGATATAGTCTTTTGATGGGAGGTTTTAAGCTTCCTGCATCATGTTGTTTTCTGGCATAACACTGCTATCACCATTGCACACAAATACACAATTCAGTGCGGCATGGTCGAACTAAGCGCATAAAGATTTAGAGCCTCTTACATCATTTTGTATTGTGCCACTTTTGTTTAATCAAAAGGTCACCTTGCTGAGTTGCTCACTGAAGCACTAATTGATGTATCTTTTACAAAAATGCCTACATGTTAAACATAATTAACTATCAGTCTCAATTTAGGAGGGGAGTGCGAAGGTGCAACCTAGCAAGTCGGTACCGATTCAATGGGTTAGTACGGCAATCAAGTGTGGTTCCTAACAAAGCTTCGTGAGTTTATTGTTGCAACATCAGATCTTTAGACCAAACAAAGCTCTTCACTTAAATTTATTGGGTGTTTTTGCTCCAATTCCGGTGGTATGAAAAACATCACCACTTAAATAAATCATTCGGTAAACCTCTAATTCTCATTGCCGCCACACAAAAATGGCATTTTGACTTATTTGGGACTGCAGCCTCATCCCTTCAACTCTCGGCGCTCAATTCGCACCGCTCACATTCTCACTGCAACCATTCTCACCGCTCAAAGCCTCAAACAAACAGACCATTAAACGATTGATTTTGAATCCGCACTTCCATAAGCTCTTACAAACAGGAAGAGAAAAGACGCGTGCTCGTGAGTCGTGACTATAAAAGCAGAGACTTTAGATTTTGGTGAAGGGAAAATCAAAAGCCTACTTCCCGTAAAAGATACTAGCCAAGGATCTACCATCCAAACATAAAGAAGAACACTAAAAGGAGAGCAGAAATAACTATTTTCAAGTTGAATTAAATGGATTATAAAAGCCCATGTCCTTTTTTAGTCCCACACCTCCAGTATTGATTTGGGTTCTCCTCTTTTGTCTACATATAGAGATATCATATAATACATTTTGGTTAGATTGGAAATAAAAAAATTTCCACTTCTCAAGTTGATATCCTAGCAAGTAACCTCCACTGCAACTTTTATGCCAACTGCCATATTCATGCGAGTGCCTGCTTTTTTCCCGCTCCCAACTCTAGGCCGCAATTAATTCTACAGTGTTGTTGCGGGTCGCCCGGTCTTTCCCTAGTCTGGAGAAATCGGACCGTCTTAGCTCGGAATCGGACCGGGCGCGCAAATAGTCAAAGTGAACTGCAACGAATGATAAGAGACGTTTTTTACGTGGAAAACCTGGAAATTGTGAAAAACCACGTGGCTGGAACTGCGCCGAGCTAAAATCCACTAGCTCCTACAGAGTTTGATTTGATCTCGGAGGGCGACAGGCCGCTACTCTGTTACAGGTGCAGCAAGTGAGGAAAAACGGCCAAGTTCTCGGAGCCTCGATAGAAGCGCTCCGGCCTTGGAAAGTCGTTGAGCTCGCGGAACTTGGGTGGGAGCGTTCCGTCTGGAATATTCTCCAAGTCCACGAAGCTTCTGGAGGAGGCGCTCTCGTTGATGCGGAGCTTTGATGGAAGCACTCTCGCGGAGGCGAATGACGAGACTTGGAGCGTGTTGAAGCCTTAGCGCAAAGAGAAGAGCTGAGTGAATTCCTAAGCGGAAAATCGGTCTAAGTCCACGATTTCGCCGAAAAACCTCAGAGCTCTTTCTTGTCTCTGTAGTTGCTTGTATTCAAATGAAGGTCTGGGGCTTATTTATAGTTTTCTGGAGGGCCATAGTGGTAATTGCGTCATGTAGTGATTTGTGTTGTCGAATGGCGTTACTCCGTTTCGATGACTTGGATCACCATTTTTGCCAAAATGACGAGAGTGCCCCACGGGCAGTTCGGGCGGCTCGAGCAAGGTGCCCAAAAGCGACGGCGACCGGAGGCGGAGGAGGCAGCCGGGGACGGCAAGGGTCGCCGGCGGCGGCGGCGATCACCGCCAGTGCGAGCGCCCGGGAGCGTCGTGCACGCGAGGCGCTGGGGCGCGTCCCTGCGGCCTCGTGCAGCCGCATAGGGCCGTGACCCTGCGGCAGCGCGAGCTGGCCGCGTGCGGCGCAAGGGTTGGACTCGCGCGGGCAGCGCGAGCCGAACGCGCCTACGCGGCCCTGTAAAATTTCAGGGGGGGCTCATCAAATGCCCCCAAATTTTTGCGAGTCGTGATTCGCGAAGCGATGAGCGCGGAAATTTTCAAGCCTGATCATTCTACCTTGGGGCCGTGAACTCGCGATCATTTTCGTACGTGTCGCCTTTGTTTGCACTGTGAAATACCCCCTTGGTTGTGCCTTGATGTGGGCGCTCACGCCTTGGAGCCACTCGTGTCGGCTTCGCGGGCTGAAGGCAGCGCGGGGTATGTCTGGGTAGTGACTCCCACGGTTGATTGTTCGTGCGTGGTGTCTGTGAAACGTCGCAGAAACGCCCCTTTGCTTCGCACATTGCGTGTTGTGCTGGTGAGGGGGCGTGTCACTTCTCACATTCCCTTTTGTACGCAATGGTGCAGGTTTATGCGCCTGCCGAGTGCAGGGAGTCTTGTTGGCCATGGAATATCTGGCGCTCTTACGACCCTCGCGCGACGTCACTGGCAGTTATCGCAGAGCGTTAGTGACGAGAGTTTGTTTCTTGTGCGCAACGGGGGAGGACTCTTGCCCACCTTGCCTAGGTGGTGCACACAGACTTGGAGGTTTGTTTGTTTGCCTCACCTTAGGTTTATCTTGCGGGTGCACCTTTGCCCCGTCACATGATGATGCAGCCCGCAGGGCAGCTTTTGTTTGAATGGAGACCCTCATTTTTGGACCTCTTGTGTTCTGGTTATGCTTTGGTGTGTGTAAACCTTTGGTGGAGTATCACTTAGTTCGAATGCTGACATTTTAAACAGGTCGCTGAGGCAGATATTCATCCGCTTACATTTTGGGAGGACCAGAGTCCGTCCAAGTGGAGGTGGCGAAGAACCTTTGTTAGTTCACGTCTCAGGAGTCCCGGGGTCCGTCAGAGTAGTGGTGGATGTTTGTTTACTCGCGTTTATTGGAGAGTCGTAAGTGTTGCTGTATGGAGACCGGGCGGTCTGGCGGTCTGATTCTGGCGGTTTGGAGATCGAGCGGTCTGTCGGTTTCTCTCCTGCGGATTGGTGGCTGGACTGTTGTTGTGGTTATCCGGGCGGTCTGACGGTTTGTCCCAGGCGTCTTAGAGAACGGACGGTTTGGCGGTCTCCTAATGGCGGCTTATTCTCTCTTTCTTGTGGTGGCCGGGCGGTTAGCCAATTCGTCTAACCGCGCGGCATGTTCGGCTTGTTTTATGTTAAACCACTTACACCTGTAATTATTTAGTCTCACATTGCTTAATTGTAATCTCTCTCATCTCCTCCATTCTATAAAAGGGAGGCTATACCTTTATAATAGATATCTTTTTGAATAATAAAATTTTGTTACTCCAATTTTTCGGTCACTTGTTTTCTGTTCACACATAGTATCAGAGCACTCGATCTTTTCCTCCTGAATTATTTGAGACCTCTCTGTTCGCGCGACCTGTCCGCGCGGCTTATTCCTCTACTCGCGACCTATTCTCGCGATCTGTTTCTTCTCTTGTCGCGCCCTGTTCGCGTGGTTTCTTCTTCCCTTGTTCCTCTTCTCGCAACCTGTTCTCGCGATCTGTATCTTCTCTTGTCGCGCCCTGTTCGTGCGGTTTCTTCTTCCTTTGTGCGGCCTCTTTTTCTAGCCGCTCCCGCTCTCTTGTCGCCGCGACCTGTTCCTTAGTCGCCGCGACCTGTTCCTAAGTCGCCGCGACCTGTTCTCCCTTGCGCGGCCTATCTCTTCTTTTTCTCCGCGACCTGTTCTCACGGTTTCTCTACCTCTTCTCTCCCCTCGATCTCCTTTTATTCGCGCGGACAGTTTCTGCTCTGCGGTCTCTGCTCTGTTCGCACGACTTGTTTGCCTTTCTCGCGAACTTCTCCCAGTTCGCGTGGTCTTCTCTCTCTCTCCTATTCGCGCGACCTTCTCTCTAGTCGTGCAACTTCTTTCCCTCTGTCTTGCTCTACTTCTTGGCTGCGGCCTTCCTAGCCGCACGTCCTGCTTGCTGGTCGCCCGGCTTGGTTTTCTTCCTTTGTCGCCGCGACCTTCTTTCTCTCCGCTTCCTGATGTTCTCGCGCAGTCTCTCTTATATGGCTTCCACCTCCTCCACGCAGTCCGCCTCGGTGGTCACATCTTCCGGTAGTGCCCACGTTGTTACTCACGGCAGATGTTTGATCGACTCTGGTGCTACCAATCATATGACAGGCAATCCTCAGTATTTTTCTCTTCTAGAAACACATGATCGGTTGCCCCCGATCTTTATGGCGGACGGCTATTCCTCACCGGTCAATGAGACGGGAGTGGTTCAAGTCACTCCGTCTCTTCGCCTGGCAGATACCCTCTATGTGTCCAAGTTCTCTTGCAATTTATTATTGGTTACTTCACTATGCAAGCAACGATGGTGTTCCGTCACATTCACTCTTACTTCTTATTCTTTTCAGGATCCGGACTCCCAACTGATGATTGCTACTGGGACTGAGAGCGGCGACCTCTACTTACTCGACAACGTTTCTTCTTTATCTGCCTTCTCCTCCTCCTCCTCTACAGATCTTCTCCAATGACATCTTCGTCTTGGTCATGCTCCTCCACGACTTCTTCGCCAGTTTCTGCCCCACCTCCCTCCGCATCATCCACCTCTCAACTGTGATGCATGTCAGCTTGACAAGCATCACCGCTCCTCCTCACCAACGCAAAGTCGTGGCGCTTCCCGTCCGTTCGACCTCGTTCACTCTGACGTATGGGGTCCTGCTTCTACCCTCACCATCGGTCGGGGTATTTCATATTTTGTCACATTTATTGATGATTTCTCTAGGTGTACGTGGGTGTATCTTCTAAAGGATCGCTCTGAACTGTTCTCTGTCTGAACATCATTTTATTATATGATTAACACTCAGTTTGATACATCTATTAAACTATTTCGTTCTGATAATGCTAAGGAATATCTTAGGCATGATTTCTCTTCTTTTTGTATGCAACATGGTGTTATTCATCAAACTAGCTGTGTCTACACCTCACAGCAAAATGATGTGGCAGAACGCAAAAGCCGTCACCTACTCGATGTTGCTCGCACTCTGATGACACAGATGCACGTTCCACGCTCCTATTGGGGCTATGTTGTGCTCCTCTCCTGCTATCTCATCAATCGCATTCCCTCCACAGTTCTCCACGGTGTCACCTCATTCTCCATTCTTTATCCGAACAAGAATCTGTTTCCTCTTACTCTGCGCATCTTTGGGTGCACAACCTTTGTGCACTCTCCCGCTGCCACCCGTGACAAACTCTCACCACGGGTCACTAAATGTGTCTTTCTGGGGTACTCTACCACTCAGAAAGGTTATTGTTGCTTTGACCCCGTTACCCGCAAGCAGTTCGTCTCTGCGGATGTCACCTTCTTGGAAAATGCTTCTTACTTCTCTCCCGCCTCCTCCTCTACTCCTGATGATCCTACTTCTCATACCAACCCATCCGTTCCCTCTCCACCTACTGACGTTCCGCCACCTCCACCATCTTCACCCTCTCCTCCGCCGCGTCCACTTCCCGCGATATCTCCCTCCTCTCCGTAGCCGTCTCTCTCTACTCCCGGGCCAGCTCTCTCTACCACGGATGCTCCAGATATTGAGGAACCCGCTGACCTGGATCTCCCCATTGCTCTTCGCAAAGGGGTTCAGACATGTACCCAACACCCGCTTGCTGCTGTTGTTTCCTATGATTGTCTTACCCCTTCTCGCAGGGCTTTCGTACTGGCTATCTCGGCCACTGTCACCCCCCCCCCCCCCCCGTTCCTACCAGGAGCCCCTTACTATTCCTCATTGGAAGGATGTCATGGATGAGGAGATTTCTACTCTCACTGAACGGGGTACATGGACCCTCTGTCATCCTCCCTTCGGCACAGATGTCGTTGGCTGTCGCTGGGTCTATGTGGAGAAGTTCTGCCCTGACGACAGTGTGGACCGTTACAAGACCCGTCTTGTTGCCAAAGGCTTTACCCAGACGTATGGGGTTGATTATTTTGACAAATTCTCTCCAGTTGTTCGTCTCAGCACTATCAGGGTCCTGCTCTCTGTGCCTGTCAACCGGAATTAGCTCATTTCTCAACTGGATGTTAAGAATGTCTTTCTATATGGGGACCTTCAAGAGGACGTCTATATGGAGCAACCTCCAGGGTATGTTGCTCCGGGGGAGACACAGGTATGCCGGCTACGGAAGGCTATCTATGGTCTCAAGCAGAGCCCTCGGGCATGGTTTGACAAGTTCAGCGGGATTGTGGCGGCCGTGGGTTTTACGAGAAGTTCTGCTGATCACTGCTCATTTATTCGCAAAACCTCCTTGGGTCTGGTAGTGTTTGCTGTATATATGGATGATATTCTTCTCACTGGAGATGACCAGACTGGGATAACCTTGACAAAGAAGCATCTTCGCCAACACCTGCTCACAAAGGATATGGGCTCTCCAAAATACTTTCTGGGGATATAAATCTCTCGGAAGCCCAATTCTATTGTCCTCTCCTAACGCAGGTATGCTCTTGACTTGCTAAAAGAGGCAGGGCTGACTGGGGCTAAACCTGCCTGATGCCCCATGGCGACTGGAGAAGATAAAACATGGACGGATGACTCTCCTCTTCTTTCAGATGTTACGAGGTACAGACGTCTGGTTGGCAAACTTATATATCTCACAGTGACCAGACCCGACATCGCCTATGATGTAAGCAATGTTAGCCAATTCATACAGGCTCCTAGGGAGTGTCATATACAGTCTGCCCTGAGGATATTGGAGAATATTAAATCAGCGCCTGGGAAAGGACTACTCTTTCAGAAGAATGGTCATTTGAAGATTGAAGCATACTCAGATTCAAGCTATGTTGATGACAAAGGAGACCGCAAGTCAACGTCGGGCTTTTGCACCTTTGTGGGAGGAAATCTTGTGAGCTGGAAGAGCAAGAAACAGTCTGTCGTCTCCAGGTCCAGCGCCGAAGCAGAATATCGAAGTATGGCATCGACCACGTGTGAATTAAAGTGGTTACGGGCTCTCATGCTTGACTTAGGAGAGGTCTAAAATCATCCTCTACCTATGTTTTGTGACAATAAGGCCGTTATATACATCTCCAAAAATCCGGTCTTCCATGAGAGAACAAAGCACATTGAAGTCGACTGCTACTTTATTCGGGAAGAGATTTTGAAGCAACAAATTTGTACTTCATTCGTCACCTGCGATAAAGAGCTGGCAGATATTTTCACCAAGCCGGTATCCGCCTCCTTTCTTCACATTTGTGACAAGCTGGGCATGATCGACATATGTGCTCCAGCTTGAGGGGGAGTGTTGTTGTATGGAGACCGGGCGGTCTGGCGGTCTGATTCTGGCGGTTTGGAGACCGAGCGGTCTGTCGGTTTCTCTTCTGCAGTTTGGTGGCTGAACTGTTGTTGTGGTTATCTGGGCGGTCTGACGGTTTGTGTAACGTCCCCTGGGCCGTCCGTGGGACTCAGCCCACTAGGCCTCCGTTAGACCGTTACCGGGCTGCAGCCCAAGCACCCCAACCCCTCTCCAGCCCACGGGCGGGTTGTTGGTGGCCACAGCCTGTCTTTGATGAGGTAAACTCGATAGTCAAGCCCGCACTACGGGGACTTCCCAGGAGGTCACCCATCTCAGTACTTCTCCAGTCCGAGCACGCTTAACTATGGAGTTCTTTCAACTATCATCACCAGTTGAGCTGCAGCCTAACTGGTGATGAGAAGTGAAGGAACTTCATAGTTAAGCGTGCATGGGCGATAGTAGTACTGGGATGGGTGACCTCCTGGGAAGTCCCCGTACGGCCCAGCTTAACTGTCGAGTTCGCTCATCAAAGGGAGGCTGTGGCCACCAACAACCCGCCCGTGGAGGGAGAGGGGTTGGGGTGCTTGGGCTGCAGCCCGGTAACGGTTCGCCTAAGGCCTAGTGGTGTTGATCCATGAAAGGTGGAAGGGGACGTTACAATAAAAAGTGCACTTTTTTTGTAACACCCCGGTGTCACGGCTCCGCTCTAGGCGACGCTACCGGGCTGCAGCCCAAGCACCCCAACCCCTCTCCCTCCACAGGCCGGTTGTTGGTGGCCACAGCCTCCCTTTGATGAGCGAACTCAACAGTCAAGCCCGCACTACGGGGACTTCCCAGGAGGTCACACATCCCAGTACTACTCTCGCTCAAGCACGCTTAACTATGGAGTTCCTTCACTTCTCATCACCAGTTGAGCTGCAACTCAATTGGTGATGAGAGTTGAAAGAACTTCATAGTTAAGCGTGCTCGGGCTGGAGTAGTACTGGGATGGGTGACCTCCTGGGAAGTCCCCGTAGTGCGGGCTTGACTATCGAGTTTACCTCATCAAAGGGAGGTTGTGGCCACCAACAACCCGCTCGTGGAGGGAGAGGGGTTGGGGTGCTTGGGCTGCAGCCCGGTAGCGATGCCTAGAGCGGAGCCGTGACGCCGTCACGTTGGATCGGCTAGGGTCGTTACAGTTTGTCCAAGGCGGCTTAGAGAACGGACGGTTTGGCGGTCTCCTATGGCGGCTTGTTCTCTCTTTCTTGTGGTGGTCGGGCGGTTAGCCTATTCGTCTAACCGCGCGGCCTGTTCGGCTTGTTTTATGTTAAACCGCTTACACCTGTAATTATTTAGTCTCACATTGCTTAATTATAATCTCTCTCATCTCCTTCATTCTATAAAAGGGAGGTTATACCTTTGTAATAAATATCTTTTTGGATAATAAAAATTTTGTTACTCCAATTTTTCGGTCTCTTGTTTTTTGTTCACACAGTAAGCTGCCTTGGATTTGGGGGCGATGAGTCTTTATTTGCTCGTGCCTTGAGCGGAGATGGTGGAGAACCTTTGTTCGTGTCCTAAGAAAACTGGGGTTCGTCCGAGTGGAGATGGCGAAAAACCTTTGCTCGTTTGCGCCTTAGGATAACTGGGTGGAGATGGCGAAGAGCTTTTGTTCGTTCGCGTCTTAGGAGGACCGGGGTCCGTCTAGGTGGAGGTGACGAATAACCTTTATTCGTTCAGGCCCCGGCAGGACCGGGGTCCGTCCAGGTGGAGGTGCTGAAGAAGCTTTGTTCGTTCGCGCCTCAGGAGGATTGGGCTCCATCGGAATAGAGGTAGCGAAGAACCTTTATCCGTTCGCGTCTCAGGAGGACCGGGGTCCGTCCGGGTGAAGGTGGTAAAAAACCTTTGTTCGTTCGCGCCTCTGATGAACCCCGGTTCGTCCAAGTGAAGGTGCAGAAGAACCTTTGTCCATCTTGCCTGGGAGGTGTAGACAGACCTTTGTTTGTCTTGCCAAAGGTGCATAAGGCCTTTTGTTAATCTCGCCTGAGGTGCAGAAAGGCTTTCGCCAATCTCACCTGGGAGATGCAAAAAGGATTTTGTCAGTCTCGCCTGGGAGGTGCAGAAAGGCTTTCGCCAGTCTCGCTTGAGATTCCCCGCCGGATTAGAGCAAGATTGATTGCATTGATGTTGAAAAAGATACAACGGCGAGACGCCTTGGCCGCGTGTCATGTTACAGTTTATTGGTAGAAGAGGCGCGGGTTTTGCGCGATCCAAGTCCAGGGGAGTGTTTTCCCGTCCGGAGTTCTTAGCTTGCAAGTCTCGGGCTTTACCACTGCCGTGACGACGAAGGACCCTTCCCAAGTTGGAGAGATCTTGTGTAACAACCCTTATCCGCCGCATAGCATATAGCAATAGGCCCGACCGGGGCCCGACGCCATATACCACAGACAGACCGGGAGGTTACTCGATGGAAACCATCCAACTAAGAATCAACGTCCTACACAGAGTACATTCTAGCGGAAGCAATTTAATAGTTGCAATAATTAGAACCCAGCCAACAGCATCAATGTCCATTACAAAATCCAACATGAATGACGTACAATACACAAGTACATGGCCTTAAGCCCTTACAATAGTTTACTCAAATTACAGTGTTTTGCAAACCTCGGCACGCAGGCCGGTCACATATGAATAATACAAGTAAACAATCAAATTAGGCCTTCGAGGGCCGGCTCAGCAACAAGGGATTTTTGTCTGCTATTTACCACTTGGCTCCGCAGCACCTGCAAGCACAATCCACCGCGACGGTGACAAACAAAAGCAACGGTCAGTTATGCTGACCAAATTATAACGACCCCGCCCCCAAACTCGGGGCGGCGATGCTCATTCCCTGCACTTTATTAGCATAACCAAGCAGTATAGTGTAAAAACACTTCATCACAGGCGTGGGCACGCACGGCCACACACCCCGTGCTCTCAGGGCACATTCTCGGTGAACACGGTCAAAGTCCGTTGACTCACCACCACCCCCTAGGCGGCAATATCTCGTAAGTATTTGGTCTTTCAGGCCACTGCCTAAGACCCTCCATCTATGCCAACGGCAAGTGCCACGTACCGTTAGGTCTCTTTACCGAACGACATAGAGCGGGTGCGGTTCCGCCTAACCCGTTGTTCACACCACACCGTCAATTTAAGTCATATGCGTGGGTCAAGCTTTCCCGAGTCCCAAATCGATTACACACTTCACATAACCCAGTAATGTGCAAGTTGGCTCCCAAGCCACCATGTTGGCAGAATCACGCATCTGCCCAGTTTTCCGGGTGCACCTTGGAGTTAGTCCCCAAGGCTCCCTGTTGCAATCTACCGCGTAGAAAACCCGAAAAACAAACATCCGCACGGAGTCTTCTCCGACCATTCATGCAATGCAACATCACCGATCCAGACCAACTTGTCCGGGTAGGCTTCACACATCATGCCTATGTCCGTTTCTCGATTACGGACTCTACATGCTAAACAACGGGGACTATTCATGTCTACCCGAAGGAACGCCTCAAACTCACCGCAAACTCGCGAGAGCGGGCTTCCTATGCAAAGAAAAGAGGACTTCACATGTCCTAGGATGAGAATCGTTACCCTAGCATTCCTCTTTGGCGCCATGGAAATCTATGCGGATGAAAAGCACCGCAATGTCCTCGCCTCCGTAGATCCGAAGTCAGCTTGCGATTTGGGGCTCCGAGGCTCCGCCGGCGGCCGGATCTAGCTTCCTTCTTCTTCCTTGCTCTCCCCTCTCTCTAGAAGTTTAGAAAGAGAATGCTTGCGTGAAATGAGGGTTTCTAAACCCTATTCCCGGTTATAACCTAGCAAGAGCAGCCCTGAACCGTCGGATCCCAAAATAAGGAAACGGACGGCCACGATTCAGACTTAAAATCCAAAATCTGGGCCGAACACGACTTGTGACACGCCCGTGTCCAAGGCCGTGTTCCCCATTCGTCGTCGAAACCGACGCGTCCCGAAAAGAACACGGGTTCTCGACACGCCCGTGTCTGGATTGACACGCTCGTGTCATCCAGTACACGCCCGTGTTGACAGGCGTGTTCCTCCAACGACACAGGAACAGAAACGTCCCGCAAGGGACACGGGTCCCCGACACGCCCGTGTCAACTTGACACGGCCCGTGTGCTGACCCCTTGTACCACCCCGACACGGCCCGGATTCACCCCGTGAAGGACACGGCCTGGGACACGCCCGTGTCTCAGGCCGTGTTCGCTGCTCGACGATCGTCGACTCCAAATTTGTTGACCACTCGGCCAGATCGTCGACCCGAGCACGACACGCCCCTGGGACACCCCGAGCACGACACGCCCTGGGACACCCCGAGCACAACACGCCCCTGGGACACGCCCGTGTCCCAAGCCATGTGACCCCTACCAAGTTCCAAACTTGGCTCAAAACGCCACCCGTCGCTCTTTTGAGTTTCGGGGTGTTACAACTTGTCCTTCTAAGGTCTCTTTCCTACTGCTTCGAGGTTTCAGAGGACAAGGTCTCTGATATTGATGGGTCTCGGCTTTACCCTCCTGTCGAAGAAGCGTGCCACGAGACCCTGGTATGCGGAGATCCTTTGTGTTGCTTTGTCCCTGACTTCTTGGACCAAGTCCAGGTTCCCCTCGGGAGGGCTTCGTTCTCCGTCGGGTCGAAATCTTGGACGCGGGGGCTTGGGGCTCTGATATCCACGGGTATGACCGTTTCTGATCAGTAGCAGAGATTGAAGGGTGTTTCTCCGGTGGGCATCCTTGTCATCGTCCTGTAGGCCCACAGGACATTGGGGAGGGCATTCACCCACTGCCCTCCAACCTGTTGAAGGCGGGTCTTCAGGCCTTTTAGGATGGTCCGTTGGTGACTTCAATTTGCCCGTTAGTCTGGGGATGCGCCACGGTCGTATGGCGAAGCTCTATCTTCAGGTCCTCATATATTTTGGTGGTCTTTCGGTGAACTGTGTCACATTGTCAACGATGATAGTGACGGGGATGCCGAAGAGACAAATGATGTTCTTCCAAACGAATCGTGTGGCGTTCTCCTCGGTAATCTTGGCCAGCGGCTCGGTTTCAACCTATTTAGTAAAGTAGTCGACGGTCAGGATGATGAGCTTCCTTTGCCTGGAGGCCGGAGGAAATGGGCCGAGTAGATCGATTCCTCACTCAGCAAAAGGCCATGCTCTCCGGAGCAGGGTGATCCCGATGGGGGGGGGGGGGGGGGGCTGATGCAGGACGTTGGAGTGGAGCTGACAGCTCTCGCATCTCTGAGTGAAGTCTTGGCTATACTTATCCTGAGCTTGAACTCTTGGCCAAACACTATGAACTAAGGAACAAACAATGAGCTGCAGCGGAGAGATCCCACCGTACACCCGGAAGATCTAAAAGAGCTTCCCCTCTGAAGCCAAGACTGAGTCGGCCACCTTGGAGGACACTGAATACCAACTAAAATCAAACCAGAGGAGAAAGAAGCCAAGAAAAAGGTTCCCTCTAAAGGTGCCCTTAAGAGTCTATTTATAGTTATTTCGACCTGGCCTGCAAATAGTGTAATTCCGGCTTTTGGAAATGTTATACGCAGCCCAAATGGGTCTGCCAACAGCCAAACTCCGTACTTTGGAAAGGGCTACTAGCAAGCCAGCGGGGGCATTCTGGTAAAAATATTGCTAAGCAAACTGCACTCGTTATTTTCGCACACCCGGGCCTGCGGGTGCCTCTGTTGAGGTTAGCACTCCCTACCGACTGGAGAGCACTGTGCGAGTGCTGGCATGGTGGACGCACTCGCCGCTCCCTCAACCTGATCTTGGGGCGAGTGCGGGCCCACGTGACCTATTCCCCCTCCCCCCCCCCCCCCTTGCACCCCTTGGCCGCATCAGCCTATGCGAGTCGTGGAGGGGTACCCCACTCGCCCATCCAACTCGCCTGAACCCCAACTTTGATCTTGTTCTGAGGGACTCACTCAGTGAATACGGGGTTGCACACACACACACATACACATATACACTATATTAAAAAGATTTATGGGATGACTTTTAAAAGCCATGATTTTAAAATCCAACCAACAAATCCTGACCCTTGAATCCTATCACTCGGCCCTAATTACAATAGCGGCAAATCCTACACACGTCATTTCATTTGTAACCCTAGTCCACGTAGCCTCCGTCTCCCTGATACCCCTCCCGACCTGCTTCAAGTCGCCGCGACCTGCTTCAAGTCGTCGTGACCTGCTCTTTCCCCCTTCTCGCCACGACCTGCTTCTCATCGCTGTGACCTGCTTCTCATCATTGTGACCTGCTTCTCATCGCCGCGACCTGCTTCTCGTCGCGACCTGCTTCTTGCCGCGACCTGCTTCTCGCCGCGACCTGCTTCTCGCCGCGACCTGCTTCTCATCGCCGCGCCCTGCTTCACGTTGTCGCGACCTGTTCTCTTCCCTGCTTCAAGTCGCCGTGATCTGCTCTTCCTAGCTCATTGCTCCTTCTCGCTGCGGTCTGCATCAATCCGCCGCGACCTGCTCTTCCTAGCTTGTTGCTCCTTCTCGTTGCGGTCTGCTTTAGGTCGTCGCGACCTGTTCTCTTCCCTAGCTCGCTGCGGTCTGCCCCGGATTGCCTTCCCGTCTAGCTCTTCTCGCTCGTGATATTCTGGTCAGCTCGCTGCGGACTGCTCCAAGTAGCTCGCCTTGCTTCTCAC
Organism: Platanthera guangdongensis; assembly: GCA_039583875.1. Taxonomy (NCBI): domain Eukaryota; kingdom Viridiplantae; phylum Streptophyta; class Magnoliopsida; order Asparagales; family Orchidaceae; genus Platanthera; species Platanthera guangdongensis. The sequence goes on along the minus strand of CM077166.1, from coordinate 13,944,487 downwards.
ATGCGAGCTCCTGTTCCAGTCCGCCGTTTGTTCTACTCACGGTCTGCTCTGTGCTGCTTCGGTCCGCTGCTCTCAAGTGCTAGTCGCCCTGCCTGTTTCTGCTATCCGTCATGGCATCCAGTGACTCAACAGTGGCTACCACTTCTCTGCCCACCACGTGCTGCTGCCCTGCCTCCCGAGGTTCGTGATGAACTTCGCATCACCACTATCTCTCTCAGTGGAAAGGCCAACTTTGTCGAATGGGTTCATTCCGTTCGTCGTGTTCTGCAGACAAAGGGTCTGCTCGCTCACCTTACTCGGGCCAAACCTGCTGACTCTTTTGATGACTGGCTTCGTAATGACGGCCGGGTCCAATCTTGGATGCTTAACTCTATGGACACAGAGCCTTACCGCATGATAATGTATTACGAAACGGCTAAGAAAATGTGGGATGAATTACACTCCCTATACTCTGGCAAGGATAGCTTACAGCACCTTTTTGACATTATCTTCACTCTTCAATCACTGGATCCTGGAACCACGGACGACTTAACTTCCTTTGTTGATGATTTCTCTTTTTTAATTGTCATCAAGCAACAGAGACTCTTTTTCTTGTCTATGTGGATGACATTCTAATCACATGCAACGACACCATCGGGATCCAGAATATCAAACAACATCGGAACTTCGTCTTTCAGACAAAAGATCTAGGTAATCTGCGATCATTTCTTGGACTTGAGGTTTCAAGAAAACCCGATGGTCTGGTCCTATCTCAGCGGAAGTATTGCATTGATCTTCTACAAAATGCAGGCTATTCTGGATGCAAACCTACAGACACTCCGATGGACATGACTCTGGGAATGACCATGTTCTTACCAATCCAGAGTACTATCGACGCTTGGTGGGAAAACTAATTTACCTCACAGTTACACGACCTGATATCTCATTTGTTGTTGGAGTTGTAAGTTGATTTATGCATACTCCTCAGACCTCTCATCTCCAAGCCGTCGAACGAATTCTCAGATATTTAAAGAAGACTCCTGGACAAGGACTTGTTTATAAACCATCGACTTCCTTATCTTCTGTTGCGTACTCTGATGCTGACTACGCAGGGTCTCTTGATGATAGACGCTCCACAACTGGTTTTTGCACCTACCTCGGTGACATCTTATTACCTGGCGTAGCAAGAAACAGACTGTTATTGTTCGCTCATCTGCTGAGGCTGAGTACCGTGCTATGGCGGCGGTCATATCTGAGGTCACCTGGCTTGAGGGTCTCCTCAGTGATATGAGTTTCAAACTCTCCTCTCCTGCTACTCTGCTCTGCGACAGTCAAGCAGCCATACATATTGCCAAGAATCCGGTATTTCATGAGCGCACAAAGCATATCGAAGTTGACTGTCACTTCATTCAGGAAAAGGTTCAATCACAGAAGATAGTATTGGAACATGTCTCGGCATCCAGTCCAGTTGCTGATATTTTCACAAAAGCTCTCTTTCGGACTTTGTACTATCAGTTCTTATCCAAGATTGGCGCTTATGACTTGTACGCTCCAACTTGCGGGGGACTGTTAAAGATAAAATAAATAAGCCCATTAGGAGAGGCTCATGTGTATTGGCCCATGTATAGTTTATTTAGTCTCACTTTGTAAATGTAGAAGTCACTCCCTCTTTCTCCCTCTATACAAGTGTATGTTCTCTCATTCTTTGCAATACAATAAAATTCAGGGTGATTTTCACTCTCTTGCGTCTCTCTTTCTACATACATAATCACACAACATGATTTGTTATATAGGACATCATTTTACAGTATGCGAGGAAATGCAGCGGAGGTATTTGGCTAAATGACCGAGAGAGCCTTCATTATTTCTTCACCACATTATTGATCATATTGGGTTCCTGAACTTACAACAATCTTTGCTATCCTGTTATTAACCCAGCTTTTGTCAATCAGATTCTATGATAACCTGCTCATATCAGTTATCTTTGTATTTCCTCCGGATCAATTTTTTGGGGTCCCTATTAATAGTATTATGTTGGTATATGATATGTGAAATATTAGAAATTGTCTACAATAATTGTTGGTTGCATGATAATCTTTAATAAATTATCATATGTTTAGTGTACAACCCCGTATTCGCGAAAAGTGGGCACAAATCAAGGCAGGTGCGTTTTTAAGCTTTTTGAAGATTTTGCACTCTCGGTGGTCAATTTTGGCTCTGGCTTGGAAACATACTAGTAGGGGGAGGAAGAATCGGCATCTTCCCCCGGGCCCTTTAGAGGGGCGGGTGCGGCAAGATGGCCGACACCCTCCTGGCCTTGGGCAGGGGCGAGACCGGGCGGCCAGCCCTCTCGCCCCAGGCGGCTAGCCCGCGGGGCGAGACCGGGCGGCTAGCCCGCGAGGCGAGACCGGGCGGCTAGCCCTCTCGCCACAGGCGGCGAGCTCGCGGGGCGAGACAGGGCAGCCGGCCCTCTCGCCCCAGGCGGCGAGCTCGCGGGGCGAGACCGGGCGGCCTGCCCTCTCGCCCCAGACGGTGAGCCTGCGGGGCGAGACGGGGCAGCCGGCCCTCTCGCCCCAGGCGGCGAGCTCGCGGGGCGAGACGGGGCAGCCGGCCCTCTCGCCCCAGGCGACGAGCTCGCGGGGCGAGACCGGGCGGCCTGCCCTCTCGCCCCAGGCGGCGAGCCCGCGGGGCGAGACCGGGCGGCCGGCCCTCTCGCCCCAGGCGGCGAGCCCGCGGGGCGAGACGGGGCAGCCGGCCCTCTCGACCCAGGCGGCGAGCTCGCGGGGCGAGACGGGGCAGCCGGCCCTCTCGCCCTAGGCGGCGAGCCCGCGGGGCGAGACCGGGCGGTCGGCCCTCTCGCCCCAGGCGGCGAGCCCGCGGGGCGAGACGGGGCAGCCGGCCCTCTCGCCCCAGGCGGCGAGCCCGCGGGGCGAGACGGGGCGGCCGGCCCTCTCGCCCCAGGCGGCGAGCCCGCGGGGCGAGACGGGGCGGCCTGCCCTCTCGCCCCAGGCGGCGAGCCCGCAGGGCGAGACCGGGTGGCCTGCCCTCTCGTCCCAGGCGGCGAGCTCGTCGGGCGAGACCGGGCGGCCTGCCCTCTCGCCCCAGGCGGCGAGCCCGCGGGGCGAGACTGGGCGGCCAGCCTTCTCGCCCCGAGGAGGCTAGTCCGTGGAGGGTTCGCCCTCCGCCCCCTAGACCTCTGTGGACCTTGCTTTTACCGTTTTGCCCTCGGGGGGAGTTACCCATTTACCCCCCGGTGTGGCTGTTTCCTATTGGCCCAAGGTATATTGGGCGTAAGGGTATTTTGGTCATTTTGGTCCATGAGATTTGGAAAACTATAAATAGACCCCCTTTGGTGCCTTTGGAGAGGATATTTTCCTTTCTTCCTCCTCCCTTAGCTTCTTCTTGGTAGAGTAGAGAGAGCTCCTCCAAGGCACCCTAGCTAGAGCATTGGCTAGGGAGGAGGAAGTGCTCAGGTAGCCTTCCGGGTGTGAGGTGGGACCTCCGCGCTGGATCCGAGGGTCTGTTCCTAGCTTTCTTGATCCTTTGGTCTGTGACGTTCTCTTGAGTGTAGTAGGTGTGAGGTCACCCCTTTCTAGGGACCCCGAACTCCACAGAGGCCATTTTTGATTTCAACATTTAGGCAAGGCGTGTAAATTAATTTGTTGGTTTTGCTCAGCTATAGTTTTCTCGTATCTTAGTGAGCTTAGGCATGCGATTTTAGGAATGCAGAGGTTTTTAAAAAAAGTTTGACATTTTCTTTATGAGTCTTTTTCCATGATATACTCCCATATCATTTAAAATAACAATGGAGTTTATGATCTTTCATTTGGTTTTCTACTTCGAGCTTTGGATTATTCATTTATGATTTAGTTATTTTTACGACCTCTCACTCTATAATTTTTTTTGTTATTTCAATTTACTCATTTTTTCAGGATAGTTTTTTTAAATGCACTAGACCTAAATCAAGTATAGGTATAATCAGCATGTTGAACACCAACCAAAACCACGAGGTTAGTGTCGTCGGCAGTAAATTGTATCCCAAGAAGAATGTAACCGCCCCCGACGAATGATAAATCCCCCGACGAATGTCGCCACCCACCGCCCAACAAATGTCTCCTCCCCCGAAAAATGTCTCCTCCCTCGACGAATGTTGCCGCACTCGATGAATATTGTAGCCTCCGGATGAATGTCTCCGCCCACGACGAATATCGTCCCCTCAGACGAATGTTGTCGCCCCCGATGAATGTCATCCCCCCGACCATTGTCGGCCTTCACGAGAAATGTCGCCCCCTGCGATAAATGTTGTTCCCACGACAAATGTTGTCCCCCCCCACAAATGTCTTATCCCACGACAAATGTCATCCCCCACGACAAATGTAGCATTTACGACAAATGTCATCCCCACGATCAACATCCCCCCCACGACCAATATCAAATGTCATCCCCATGACATTTGTCTCCTCCGCGACAAATGACGCACCAAGATCAAATGTCGCCCCCACGTCAAATGTCGCTCCCACGACAAATGTCACCCCACAATAAATGTCGCCCTCACGACAAATGTGGCCCTCCATCCTCACGACATCTGTCGCTCCCCCGCCGAATGTCGCCAAGTAGGGCCAGAGGTCCGTGTCTGTCACTCGTACTAAAAAATTGTTGATAACCATGCGGGATACGCTATCACACTGTTGCTTTCTGCAAATACGACCTCTTACGAGATCACACGCCTGTATTTTCACACACAATCCCCATCGTTAAATTGCGAATCGTATGACTCTATTTTTATCCCGCAAAATAATCTATGATGATCACTGTGCATTACGCGCACCTAAATATCTCTCCACTCAAACGCACTCAGAGTTGATTGTTAGAAAAAACAATTTTTATCATGTAATTATGGGTGAAGATTCCAATAATAAATACATTTTGAACTATTAAGGCCTTGTTTGGGAGGATTTTTTAGTTCCTTTTCGTTTTCTGGAAAACGCTACCACACATAAGAATCTGTTTGGATTGTCTACCGATGGGAAAAGCTACCGCAAAAAACTCTATTTTTTCTCCTTTTGAAAAGTCTCTTGTCAGCTACTTTTCAACCTTTTCGAAAAGCGCTTACTCATCCAAAAACGTTTCTCTTAAAAATATGTCATACTTGATTTTTTTGTCCATACATTAATTTTTTCTCGGACGCATTTTTCGTCGGGGCGCGTTTTTTGCCCAGACACGAATTTTTCGCCCTAACTGACATTTTTCGCCCAGGCGCAGGGTTTTTCACCCGGACGCGTTTTTATCAGCACGGGTGCAGTTTTTTCACTCATGCACGATTTGTTTCGCCCAGACGCGTTTTTTTTTCTTTGACCGATTTTTTCGTTCGGGCGCGCGATTTTTTTGTGTAGGCGCGATTTTTTTTTCCCACAGGCTCCTTTTTTTGCCCTGGCATGATTTTTTCGCCTGATGCGATTTTTTTACTCGGAAGCAGTTTTTTGCCCGGAAGCAAAATTTTTGCCCAAGTTCAAAATTTTCGCTCGAGAGCGATATTTTTCATCGAAACTCTTTTTTTCTCTCGGGCGCGATTTTTCGGTCGGGCGCAATTTTTTCGCTCGGGTGCCATTTTTTCGCCCGGGTGATGTTTTTTCACCCGGTCTCGAATTTTTCGTCCGGACATGAATTTTTCGCTCGTGAGCGATATTTTTTGTCAAACCACGTTTTTTTGTCCGGGCGCATTTTTTCCGCTGGGGCGCGATTTTTTCGCCGGTGGGCGAAATTTTCACTCGGACGCGAATTTTTCGCATCTGCGTGATTTTTTCGCACGTTCGTGATTTTTTTTGTCCAACCGTGTATTTCTTTTCGCCCTGGATGCTATTTTTTTGCTCGAATGCCATTTTTTTGCTAAAGGGCGCAGATATCACGTCCGTTAGAAAAATTCGCATTCGTGCGGAAAATTCGCATCCGTGCGAAAAATTGGCATCAGGCGAAATATTTGCAACCGGTCGAAAAATTCGTGCCCGTCCGAAAAATTCACGGCCATTCGAAAAATTGGCGCCCGTCCGAAAAATTGGCGTCTGACGAAAAAATTCGTCCGAAAAATTTGCGTCCGACCGAAAAATTGGGGCCCGACCGAAAAATTTGGGCCTGGACGAAAAATTTGGGCCCGGCCGAAAAATTTGGGCCCGGCCGAAAAATTTGTGCCCGGGCGAAAATATAGCGCTCCACCGAAAAATTGGTGCTCGGCCGAAAAATTGGCGCCCGAGCGAAAATATCGTGCCAGGGTGAAAACATCGCTCCCGGGCGAAAATATTGCGCACGCGCGAAAATTTCGCGCCCGGGCGAAAATTTCGCCCCCCCCCCCCCCCCCCCCCCCGCGAAAAATTTGCGTCTGGGGGAAAAATTCGCGCCCGGGTTAAAAATTCGCGCTCGGGCCAAACATTTGCGCCCGGGCGAAAAAAACCACGCTCGGGCGAAAAAAAACGCGCCCGGGGGGAAATAATTGTCTTTTCCCCGAACACGCATTTTTAATAAAAAATTACCGCAACGGAAATTTGCAAAACGGTTTATAAAGGACTTCTTTCTGAAAAACTCTACAAAAGGATTCACTCAAATAGTTCTCTGTTTCTAATAGTCATTTTTCATAACATCTTTTTTTCCACAACTCATTCTTCTTTTTGAAAAAATTTCCCAAATAGACCCCAAGTAATATATAGTGGCGGCCGGCGGGAGCCTCGTGACAGTGCAGACATCATGCCATCATTTATCAATTAACAAAATAATAAATACCCCCAAGCAAAATTACAGATTTACATACTACAAAAAAGTTTTTTTAAAAAATATTATTCAGTTGTATACAAGCCCAAAAAAAGCTATTGAATTACGTAGAAGTTAAAAAAAAATTATTATTATTATTGCGGTCTAACTTGACGTTCCGGTCGGACCGAAATAACCTGCACTGCCTTAGCTCTCGGAACGATCGAGTGCGCACACAGTCAATGAAGTAGATTGATCGTACACACGAAATTTTAACGTAAAAAAATCGCTCAACCGGATAAAAAATCACGTGACCGGATCTGTGTCGGTCAAAGTCCAGTATTTTCTGTCTATTACAACTTTTTCATTGAATCGAGTGCGACAGACCGCCTCTCGTTACAATTTTGGGGTGAGAGAACACTTAGCACACGGCGGACGACAGGTACCGTTACAAATTTTTTTTGTTGGATGAAAACGATAAAAATATAAAAAATATTTGGGTGGATCTTAAATTAAGGGCATTTATATTGGCAGCTCAAATTTGGTTATTGACAGCTTGGCAAAATAATAAGAAACATACATAATATGACCGCTAATAACAGCCCAAAACGCGAAACACACGGCTTTTGAAAAAAGGTTTGCTATATGACACGCCTATTTTCATGTTTAACATTTTTTCTAAAAATGTCATATAGCAGACCTATTTTCAAAAGGCGCGGAATCTGGGCGGAATTATGCGAGTTCCGCCCGGATTCCGCGCCTTTTGAAAATAGGCATGTTATATGATATTTGTAGAAAAAGTGTTCAACATAAAAGTTGGAGGGCTCGTCGAGATCTACAACTTTTATGTTGAACACTTTTCTTAAAAATGTCTTTTAAAAGCTTAATTTTTGGCTGTCAATATCCATTGAGTTGTCAATAGCCATTTTTGAGCTGCTATTATTTTTTTTTTGTTTTATTCAACATGCCTAGCATAGTAGCATATAATTTTAATGAGAATTAAATAAATAAATCAATAAAGAGAATAATCGACAAAAAAGGAGGTGAGGAAGAACTCCGGCAGCTGGAAGCCCACTACTCTTGTCTCTATATAAATAATCTAAATGAAAAATATATATATATCTATTTTTGGTAACGAAATAATTCGGGAAAACCTGCAAAAGAGGGAAGCATCAATAAACCCTAACAAAAAACTTATATTGAATATTTTATTTTAATTTTGAACTGCTGTGAGAATTGATATCTCAATTTTGATTTGATCGGAAATTTTTTCTAAAAAAATTTGAAGAAATTGCACGAGATTTGCCCTAGTGATGCGAATTCAACGAGATTGGGTGTTTTCTTGTGTCGGCTTATCACTTTATCCCGATATTTCGGGTATTTGGAATAACGTGTAGTAAAGCAAAACGGAAATGGATTAAAAAAGAGATCAAAATAGAAAGAAGTGATGGAGACAGGGGGGTGGGATTTGCAACCTTGATGCCGGCGCGGTGAGGGAAGTGGCGGTCTCGCCTGCGTGGAAACGCTTCAGGGGAGGCATGTCGAGAGAGCTGAAGAAGCCGTCGCTTCCGCTGCTGGAGGGATCTGAGTCGGCGACTGAGAGAAGGGGCGTGTCCGGACTCCGGTGGCTACAAGGCGACGCCGCAGCCGCGGAGGAAGATGGGGCATTGTGTTTCATCCGCTTACAGTACTTGTCCGATTGGAGGGACCAACATGAGCGAAATCCGAGTGGGGGCGAAATGGCGGAGAGGGCATTCTCCAGATTCGTGATCGGCGTCGGGATGGGCCTTAGAGGGCCAATTATTGGAAGCCTGCGGCCGATGCGGCGGTAGGTCGTTGCTAAGGAGGAGGAGGCCATGTGCCGCTTCGAGGAGATATTCTTCGCACTTCATACTGCGAGCCGGGATGAAGCAGGGACTGGGAAAAGAAACTGACGTGCGTGAGAAGACGGGAGTGTTAAAAGCACACCGTATTTGGCTATTAACACACCAAAAAAATACTTAAATCCCTAAATCTCCAAACACACCAAATCTTTGACGACGCCTTCTCCTTCTTGCTTTGACTTTTTCGCTGCTGCGATCGCACGCCTGGTAGGAGGAAGGCGAAAGGTCGCTCGCGCTCCACGCTGTCGTTCCCTTCCATCTGTCTCTATTTTGATCCTGTGCTAGGAGTAAATCACTCGCCACTTTCATCGGCTAGGAGAACGGAGGTCTCCAGTGGCAAGGCTATTTCATTTCGCATTGGGATCCATTAGCCTGGCACAATAGATTGGACTTCATTGTTTACTAAATCCTAGGAGGATTAGTGGACAGTGTTTCCTTCCATATTCTGATTCATCCTGATAAGTAGATCTAGTTGCTCGAGAGAGAGAGAGAGAGAGAGGAGAGAGAATAGATTGCGAAAATAGAGTTGAAGGTTGGAAAAATGAAAAAGAGTGCGTATTGGTGTGGGTGTGGTGTGTGGCTGTCAATAGCCACGGTGTGACATTGCCCTGAAGAAGATGATGCTTAGGGATCATGATAAGCAAAGACGTGCATTGATGGACCCCTTATACTATAAGTAAAGACAAAAGGTGGAAACATTGAAACCTGATAATCCTTAAGTTAGATTATTTGGTGGTCGTTTGCCATCAGAATGAGGAAATCTGATATTACTTTATTTCAAAAAAGCATCCATGACGAATGTCGGTCGAATGTCAAATTAAGGCAAGACGAAGAGATGAACGAGAATGTTGATGACGAATGATGATGTTGACAAATGTTATGGGAATCATGTAACATCTCAAAAAGGTCTTGACAAGAACAGTGGAAAAGTACGAAGATCGTCGAGCGGAGCTCGACTGTTTTAGTCTATTTTGTGAAATCTTTCCCATTCGGCGAACTAAAGCCAGTTTGACAAACTTATGCCCTGATTTGACCATCGTGTACGGCAAAATTGTATATTTTTATTTGTAATCAAGCAATTCTATTTATTTATCAATTCCGTAGTTAACTATCTTTTTCATCATCTCAACAATATGAATTTATAAATAATTCATATATAATGACTTGTTCATTAGCTTTTTTAGTGCAAGACCCCCATTTGGATGTGCAGATCCACCAAGTCGCAGCCCATTTGGTAGGGACCGCAACCGGCGGACGAGGATCCAGAACTTGCACTATCCAAACCGCCCCTAAAACACATCTTATTCATGCATAAAATTATTGTTGCACAATCATATAATCATGGAGTTTAATACCAGAAGAAGAAGAATAAATCATGAAAATTAAAGAATAAATCAGCAAGCAGCTTCTTATCACACTGCTGGGGCATAATACAGCATCACTTCCGCTAACATTAACAAATATGCATCACTTCCGCTAACATTAACAAATATGCATCACTTCCGCTAACATTAACAAATATACATCAGTTCATGTGGTTATTATGATCTCCAACAACATGAGTTACAAAAACAAACGTCATGGATGGATCAAACATCGATACAATGCACAAATTAAAGAGCAAGCTTGCACCAAGTGATGCATAATGTTCTTCAGCCACTCTTTTCAAAGCTGGTAACACACTTCTCCCTTCTTCTAGACGTCATAATTAAAAATGTCTTACGGCTGGGGTTAGTGTTACAGGAATTTTGTACTTGCAAAAGTCATGACCTCGCAAGCACGAAATCAGTTCAGCAATTTGGGTCAAGGAGTTGATAAGTCTCGCTGTTGGATTTCTCCTCAACCTTGTCCTCGATTGGTTGCTTCCTCCAGCATGATTAGTGTTATTTATTCTCGCCAAAAAATTCTCTATTACCCCAGCAGGAACCTTATTTTGGCCTTGGTTTAATTGGCTCAACTTCAGTTTCTCCTGCAATAACAAGTATAAGTTGACGATTACATTAATGTATATTATAAATTTGATGAACTTTTATTTTCTTTGACACCATTTTTGTTGCAAATTCAAGGAGGTTAATTCACAAAAACTACAGGGGAACAATTCATTGTGGGAATACCCCATTCACTGCCGTCGGAGTTGAAGATCCACATAGTGTAATCAGTGTCGTTGATCCCTGGCATCGTAAAGATCACACCATCGGCACCAACGCCAAAGTTGCGATTGCAGATCATCGCCTGCTCCGGAGTTTCCAATGAGTCTTTGTTTTCCACCTTTGTTGGAAAATAAACAGTAGTTTATAGATCACGGATAAAAAACCATCAAGTGCTCAAAGCTTTAAACGCAATAAAATATTACATGTATACCTTACAAAATTGGAATTTGGGACTTGAAATCAAGCATACCGCGATAGTATGATCTTCTCAAGCTTGAGCCACCTCAACAAGCCTAGTGAGATTAAAAGAAGGAAAATTTCAATAATTGAGAAGGAAAATTTTGAAGATGGAAATGAAACCAAAAGCCAAAAATATTGTCTACCTGCCATCAGCTCTTTTTCTTGTTATCATCCTTGACCTTTTGCTTGAGCTGCCCATCGGATCGGGCCCGAAACTGGTTCATCCCCAATACCCGCGCGACTCGCGCCCAGTACAAGAAACGCTTGGTTAGACTCTTCCAAGATGTTTGATCACCAGTCGCCGATTTCACATGGGAGCGCTCTGCTGGACTGGTCAACAAGTAATTGAGCAGCTCCTTCTCCGTTTGGGAAAATGGCTCCCATGCAGATGGGGCGGGGACGCTTGCCGCCAATATCTGATCCAAACAAGGCAACTGATGATCGACCATGAATGGCGGACACAAAACAATCTCGCTGACAACATACGTGTCGGCCACAGCAGGTTCCTCCGCCATCGTGATGATTGTAGAAGAGGCCGGTTGATTTGAATTCCGGGTGGTCGGAGATGCATCTGACACTAATGGTTCGGCCGGCGGCGATGGCAGAATATTTAGGGAGCCTGGATAGTTGTGCTGGTGGGCCGTCTCGGAATGCGATTGCAAACGATAATGGCTTGGTCGTGTCGATGTGGTTGATGTCGCACGCTTCTTGAGGCGTGCAAGATACTTCCAACGATTCTGGATCTCCTTGTGGGTCATCTCGAGCAGATCCTCACGACAGGAAGCAATGCGGGCGTACGCGGGAGCGATCACTTTGGTCCAATGAATGTTACCGACATGCCCGACATCAATCTCTTGCTGAACTAGTCGATCAATGATATCGTCTGATGACCCTTCAATGAGTTGTTCGGGCGCAGATTGCAGATCCGATGCACGGGGTTGACGTAAACTGTGACTGACGTCGGTTGCCAAGGTGACGATTCGAGTTGTAGTTGTCGTCACGGTCTCTTCCAACTGCATAATGTTGAAACTGTCAACATGGGGCGACCGCAATGGAGCAATCACTGACGCGGCTTGACTCAGGGCAGTAATGATGCTGTGTTTGGGCGCTGCTCGTTTAATGGGCAATCTGAATCGGGCCTGGGCAACCATATCCTCCAAGTGTTGTTTCAGGGCCTGTTCCGATTTCGGCCGAATGAACCGTTTGAAAGCGAAATTGGTGCTACGCAGAGCCGAGACTAGAACAGACCAGATTCTGTGCAATTGTGGAAGATGCAAAGATTCAATAGGAAAATCCTTCAGATCTTGGAGCTCATCGGGTAGAAGAAATTTGAAAGCAGTCGTTCGGAGCAAGCGACGCTCCAAGGGGTTGATCATCGGTGAAGTGCTCATGACAGATTCCCATAGATTAAGCCCTTATAATGCCGACGGACGTTCATTGCCCAATGCGTTGAGGCTGCGAGGTTTCTTATGGTGACTCGATGAAGAGCTGCACTCATGCGATGTTGGTCCTGGCTTGCGGCGCTTGCGATTGGACTGAATGGAATGGGGCGTATTGCTTAATTTGACGCCAGATTCGGCGCCAATCAACGGATCAGCGTCGTCGGCATGATTCAGATCACCATTGTCCTGCGGTGCAACATCGTCTTCTTCAACGATGTGATGATCATCGTGAGCCCTCTCGACAACAGCAGTGGCAACATCAAAGGCATCGTGCACAATCGCATCGAACGTGTGACTCGACCAAATTGCATCTTCGACGATTGATTATGCGACCACTCCAAGAGATTCCAATTGCCCTGTAGGAATTTCGGGCAGTTGAGGAAGGGATTGTCCAAACGCTGCCGTCAATCCAAATTCGTCGTCACAATCATCAATTGAGAGAGGCAGTAAGTGAAACATCGTTGATAGAGACGTAGGTGAGGGAGTGATGTCATCGATCGGAAATAGTGCGATATATTGAGTGAGAATGATATGCATCCCAGAGACTGGCAAATACGTCCATCGAGAATCGAATTGGAGTTCGCCTCAAAAGTTAGTTTGAGCGACAACAGCATGTAGCAACAAGTTCCCTCCTTCCATGGATATGGTCTCCGGGCAAATGGCTCGTCCTGGCGCCACAAGTTTTCATTCTTCCCTGATCCACGACACAAACTGGAACGAAAGAAGCGATCCACGACAGTAGTCAACGCGGGCTGGCGGTATTAAGCAAGATGTGCCCTGCGTCTCGTGACAAGCCAGAAGTTTGCTCGTCACGATGCGTTTAGATGGGGGCACATCATTCTCGATTTCCCACTTTTCAATGCGATCCAATAATGCATCTAATTCAGCCTCAATGATGGCGTCTGTACAACCCCGTATTCGCGAAGAGTGGGCCCAAACAAGGTAAGCAAGTTTTTAAGCATTTTGGGAGTTTTGCACTCCTAGGGGCCAATTTTTGGTGAACTTGAAAGACATACTAGTAGGGGAGAAAATATTTCTCCCCCAAGGGCACTCTTGGCAAGCCGCCCAGGCCGCCAGGCCGCCCCCTGCCGCCTCGCAGGCTGCCAGTATTTCGAACTCTTGGCGGCCTAGCGGGGCGAGACCGGCCGGGGGTCCGGGGTCTCGCCCCCTTGCCTCCTTCTTGCTTGGCGGCCTGGTGGGGCGAGACCGGCCGGGGGCCAGGGTCTCGCCCCCTGCCTCTTCTTAGCTCGGCGGCCTAGCGGGGCGAGACCGGCCGCAGAGGCCGCGGTCTCGCCCTTGCCCCCCCCTGCGTAGTTTTACCTTCTTGCCCTCGGGGGGAAATTCCCCCTTTACCCCCCGACGTGGCTGTTTCTCTATTGGCCTGAGGCCTTTTTGGCCGTGAGGGCATCTCGGTCATTTTGGTCATTTCACCCCCAGGATTTTGGAAAACTATAAATAGACCCCCTTGGGTGCCTTGGAAAAGGATCCGTTTCTTAGCTTCCTCCTCCCTTGGCTTCTTCTTGGTAGAGTTAGAGAGAGCTCCTCCAAGGCACCCTAGCTCGAGCCCTTTGGCTAAGGGAGGGGAAGAGCTCAGGTAGCCTTCCGGGTGTGAGGTGGGACCTCCGCGCTAGAGCCGAGGGTCTGTTCATAGCTTCTCCTAAGTCTCCTTTGGTCCGTGACGTTCTCTCGAGTGTAGTAGGTGTGAGGATCACCCCTTTCCCCGAGGGACCCCGAACTCCACGACAGACCAGGTCAAATTTGGTTTCAACACTTTTGGTGCGGTGAGCGTGGAGAGTGACCAGCACAGAAGATCTCAGGAGAGTGTCATGACGGGAGGTCAAGGAGGTAGTGATGATCTCGGCGAGCTCCCCACCCCGGGACCCTTTGTGGGGAGGCAAGAGTTCATGGCCTCCATCCAGGGTATCATGGAGATGTTGCGAAGCATTGCTCCTCAGGGTGGCAGCTCCACCCCGACCCCCCAGGAGCTAGCTCCCCCCCTCGACGAGTCGACTCCCAGGGGTTCTAGGTGAGATGACCCCAGCAGGGGGAGAAGGAAGTGTTCCAGGAAGCAGGCCCGGGAAGGAGAGGATGGGCGATGGGGTCGAGCGAGACCTCACTGGCCGAGAGTTGTTCTCTAGCCCGGCGAGTGCCAACCTCTCAAGGCGAGCAGGTTGCGCGAGTGGAGGTGGCGAGACCACCCCTTAGGGGGTCGCCCTTTCAGCGAGCTGATCATCTCAGCTCCCGTTCCCGAGGGGTTCAGAGAGCCAGACATGGCTTACTACACGGGGAAGGATGACCCCGTCCAGCATCTGCAAGTGGTTCGAGGATGCCGTCTCCATCAGGCCGATGACAGATGCCTTCAAGTGTCGCCTCTTTGCGATCACATCTGAAGGAGAAGGCAAGGGACTGGTTCCATCAACTCCCTCCGAGGTCGATCTATGGGTTCGAGGACTTGAGCCGAAGCTTCCAGCTCCGCTTCTCCACCTCCAAGAAGCGGAAGAGGAGTCCTGAATCCATCTTCCTTGATAAGGCAGGGGGCCGAGGAGTCGTTGGCCCGCTACGTTGACCGGTTCCAAGAAGGAGATCCTGGAGGTCCAGGAGATGCCAGGGTATGCTCTCCAGATGGCCTTCACCGTCGGGCTGAAGGAAGGGCTTCTTCAAGATGAGCTTGACTCGGAAGGCCCCCCTTTCCTTCGAGGAGCTGATGGAAAGGGCGGCTGAGGAGATTGCCATGGAGGCAGCCAACCCGGCATTTGTCAAGAAGTTGGCAAAGCTGACAGAGACGGAGGCAAAGGAGCAAGGTGGCTTGAGGCCCCAGGAGGGGAAGAAGGAGAGAGGAGCGGAGAGCTCAGGAGGGTCCGGAACCAGGTTGGAGGCAGCAGGGAGGACCCGCATTCAGGGCCCAGGAAGAGGTTACGCCCATGATGGGGGAAACTTTCCATGGGGGCCAAGGAAGGTTCAACTTCCAGAGGCAAGCCCCTAGGCAGCTCCTGCCCCCACCCCAGCAAGCGATGGAGATTGGTCGAAGGGAGAGGAGGAACCGCCAGGGAAGGAGAAGGGTCAGGGTAGAGTTACCCTACTGTGACTTCCATCAGGTGGAGGGGCACGCCACGGCTACCTGCCCCGAGTTCCTGGAAGTGAGGGGGGCGAGAGGTCCTGCCCAGCCGCAGCCACCGGTGCGGGTTGAAGAGGTTCTGCCCCAAGAAGGGGGTGATGATGTTTGTGAGGACCGGGTCGATGTCGGACCCCGAGGCGGTATAGCGGTGATCCATGGTGGAGTGGGGATTGAGGCCACTCGGAAGGCAAGCCTCCATGTCATGTACCGAAGGAGCGTCGCCTCAACCTCCCAGACCCCGCCCCAGGAGGAGAAGATCACCTTCTCGATGAAGGACCTGCCGGATCATGAGGATCCGTTCTGTGATGCGCTGGTCATCCAGACGGCCATCGAGGGCTACAGCGTCTCCCGAATCTTGGTTGACAACGGCAGCTCCGTCAACGTCGCAGGAACATTGAGGCCAGGTCAGAGCCAAGGATGGATTCCGCTGTGGCAGGGCAGGTTGATCTCTCGGATGGCCTCGAGATGGATTCCGCTGCCAGGACTAGCTGGCAGGGCAGGTTGATCTCTCGGTGTCTCGAGATGGATTCCGCTGAGGCTCTCACCTAGCTGGCAGGGCAGGTTGATCTCTCGGAGGTCGATTCCGCTGTCAGGCTCTCACTAGCTGGCAGGGCAGAAGGACTCCGAGATGGATTCCGCTGCCAGGTAGCTGGCAGGGCAGGTTGGGAGGAAGGTCTCAAGGAACTGCCGGTTCGTCATTGTGGACGCTCCAAGCAGCTATAACGCCATCTTTGGAAGGCCCCTCATCAGCGCCTTCCGTTGCGTGCCATCTTCCTTCCACCAATGCATCAAGTTCAGCTCCGGAGGGATCCAGGTCAGAGTCAAGGGAGACTCCAGGATGGCACGACAGTGTTATGTCACGGCCGTCAACACCATCTCTTGGTTGGCCAAGGCAGAGGAGATGGAGAAGATCATGGAGAGCCTAAGCAGGATGGAAGTGTCCGGCGAGCAGGAAGCGGATGGCGACCACCAGGCCCAGACCCCCTGAAGAAGCCTCGTCCCGGTAGAGTCCTGTATTTTTCTTATGTTGTATTGAGTCCAGCCCCCGACCAGCTGAGTCGGGGGGTCATGTAACTCATCTTTTTCCCCATTTGAGGATGTAAGAATTGGTAAGGACCGATTGAGATGCTTAGTTCTTTTGCTCCGAGACGGTCCCGCTGCCTAGGCTCTCACTAGCTGGGCAGGGCCGGTGGTACCTCTCGTTGATGCCTAGTTGTCTCACCTCGAGATGGATTCCGCTGCCAGGCTCTCACCTAGCTGGCAGGGCAGGTTGATCTCTCGGAGGGTGGGAAGGTCTCACTTAGCTCGAGATGGATCCCGCTGCCAGGCTCTCACCTAGCTGGCAGGGCAGGTTGATCTCTCGGAGGGTGGGAAGGTCTCACCTCGAGATGGATTCCGCTGCCAGGCTCTCACCTAGCTGGCAGGGCAGGTTGATCTCTCGGAGGGTGGGAAGGTCTCACCTCGAGATGGATTCCGCTGCCAGGCTCTCACCTAGCTGGCAGGGCAGGTTGATCTCTCGGAGGGTGGGTAGGTCTCACCTCGAGATGGATTCCGCTGCCAGGCTCTCACCTAGCTGGCAGGGCAGGTTGATCTCTCGGAGGGTGGGAAGGTCTCACCTCGAGATGGATTCCGCTGCCAGGCTCTCACCTAGCTGGCAGGGCAGGTTGATCTCTCGGAGGGTGGGAAGGTCTCACTTAGCTCGAGATGGATTCCGCTGCCAGGCTCTCACCTAGCTGGCAGGGCAGGTTGATCTCTCGGAGGGTGGGAAGGTCTCACCTCGAGATGGATTCCGCTGCCAGGCTCTCACCTAGCTGGCAGGGCAGGTTGATCTCTCGGAGGGTGGGAAGGTCTCAGCCCCTTAGCTCGAGATGGATTCCGCTGCCAGGCTCTCACCTAGCTGGCAGGGCAGGTTGATCTCTCGGAGGGTGGGTAGGTCTCACCTCGAGATGGATTCCGCTGCCAGGCTCTCACCTAGCTGGCAGGGCAGGTTGATCTCTCGGAGGGTGGGTAGGTCTCACCTCGAGATGGATTCCGCTGCCAGGCTCTCACCTAGCTGGCAGGGCAGGTTGATCTCTCGGAGGGTGGGAAGGTCTCACTTAGCTCGAGATGGATTCCGCTGCCAGGCTCTCACCTAGCTGGCAGGGCAGGTTGATCTCTCGGAGGGTGGGAAGGTCTCACCTCGAGATTCCGCTGCCAGGCTCTCACCTAGCTGGCAGGGCAGGTTGATCTCTCGGAGGGTGGGAAGGTCTCACCTCGAGATGGATTCCGCTGCCAGGCTCTCACCTAGCTGGCAGGGCAGGTTGATCTCTCGGAGGGTGGGAAGGTCTCACTTAGCTCGAGATGGATTCCGCTGTCAGGCTCTCACCTAGCTGGCAGGGCAGGTTGATCTCTCGGAGGGTGGGAAGGTCTCACTTAGCTCCGAGATGGATTCCGCTGCCAGGCTCTCACCTAGCTGGCATGGCAGGTTGATCTCTCGGAGGGTGGGAAGGTCTCACCTCGAGATGGATTCCGCTGCCAGGCTCTCACCTAGCTGGCAGGGCAGGTTGATCTCTCGGAGGGTGGGAAGGTCTCACCTCGAGATGGATTCCGCTGCCAGGCTCTCACCTAGCTGGCAGGGCAGGTTGATCTCTCGGAGGGTGGGAAGGTCTCACCTCGAGATGGATTCCGCTGCCAGGCTCTCACCTAGCTGGCAGGGCAGGTTGATCTCTCGGAGGGTGGGAAGGTCTCACTTAGCTCGAGATGGATTCCGCTGCCAGGCTCTCACCTAGCTGGCAGGGCAGGTTGATCTCTCGGAGGGTGGGAAGGTCTCACCTCGAGATGGATTCCGCTGTCAGGCTCTCACCTAGCTGGCAGGGCAGGTTGATCTCTCGGAGGGTGGGAAGGTCTCACCTCGAGATGGATTCCGCTGCCAGGCTCTCACCTAGCTGGCAGGGCAGGTTGATCTCTCGGAGGGTGGGAAGGTCTCACCTCGAGATGAATCCCGCTGCCAGGCTCTCACTAGCTGGCAGGGCTGGTGGTACCTCTCGTGGGGGCTAAGTATTTTTTACCTGGAGGGGGTCTCGCCACCCAGGCTCCCATAGCTAGCATGGCAGGTTGACTCCCTGGAGAGGCGCGCAAGGAAATTGCACTCAGCGAATACGTTGGGTTGGACATTTCTTTCCGAGTTTGTGCCAACCTCGAAAAGAGCGGGGATTGTGTACAACCCCGTATTCGCCCCTGTATAGTTTTAAGCTTTTGGGAGATTTTGCACTCTCGGTGGCCAATTTTGGCTCTAGCTTGGAAACATACTAGTAGGGGGAGGAAAAATCTACCTCCCCCCAGTGGCCCTCTTTTGGGGGGGCGGGTGCGACAAGTTGGCTAACTCCAGCCCCCGTCCCTATAGGTGCCTGGCGGCCTGGTGGGGCGAGACCGGCCGGGGGCCGGGGTCTCGCCCCTGCTCCTTCTAGCCTGGCGGCCTGGTGGGGCGAGACCGGCCGGGGGCCGGGGTCTCGCCCCTGCTCCTTCTAGCCTGGCGGCCTGGTGGGGCGAGACCGGCCGGGGGCCGGGGTCTCGCCCCTTGCTCCTTCGGCTTGGCGGCCTGGTGGGGCGAGACCGGCCGGGGGCCGGGGTCTCGCCCCCTGCCCCTTCTAGCCTGGCGGCCTGGTGGGGCGAGACCGGCCGGGGGCCGGGGTCTCGCCCCTTGCTCCTTCTGCTTGGCGGCCTGGTGGGGCGAGACCGGCCGGGGGCCGGGGTCTCGCCCCCTGCCCCTTCTAGCCTGGCGGCCTGGTGGGGCGAGACCGGCCGGGGGCCGTGGTCTCGCCCCTGCTCCTTCTAGCCTGGCGGCCTGGTGGGGCGAGACCGGCCGGGGGCCGGGGTCTCGCCCCTTGCTCCTGCTTGGCGGCCTAGTGGGGCGAGACCGGCCGGGGGCCGGGGTCTCGCCCCCTGCCCCTTCTAGCCTGGCGGCCTGGTGGGGCGAGACCGGCCGGGGTCCGGGGTCTCGCCCCTTGCTCCTTCTGCTTGGCGGCCTGGTGGGGCGAGACCGGCCGGGGGCCGGGGTCTCGCCCCCTGCTCCTTCTAGCTTGGCGGCCTGGCGGGGCGAGACCGGGCAGAGGCCGCGGTCTCGCCCTTGCCCCCCCTGCGGTTTTACCTTCTTGCCCTCGGGGGGAATTCCCCCTTTACCCCCCGACGTGGCTGTTCTCTATTGGCCCGAGGCCTTTTGGCCGTAGGGGTATTTTGGTCATTTCACCCCCAGGACTTGGAAAAACTATAAATAGACCCCCTTGGGTGCCTTGGAGAGGATCCGTTTCTTAGCTTCCTCCTCCCTTAGCTTCTTCTTGGTAGAGTAGAGAGAGCTCTCCAAGGCGCCTAGCCTAGCCCTTTGGTAAGGGAGGGGAAGAGCTCAGGTAGCCTTCCGGGTGTGAGGTGGGACCTCCGTGCTAGAGCCGAGGGTCTGTTCATAGTCTCCTAAGTCTCCGGTCCGTGACGTTCTCTCGAGTGTAGTAGGTGTGAGGTCACCCCTTTCAGGGACCCCGAACTCCACAGAGGTCAAATTTGGCTTCAACAGCAATACCCCACGTTCACTGCCGTCGGAGTTGAAGATCCACATAGTGTAATCAGTGTCGTTGATCCTTGGCATCGTAAAGATCACACCATCGGCACCAACGCCAAAGTTGCGATTGCAGACCTTCATCGCCTGCTCCGGAGTAACCCAAGGTTCCAATGAGTCTTTGTTTTCCACCTTTGTTGGAAAATAAACAGTAGTTTATAGATCACAGATAAAAAACCATCAAGTGCCCAAAGCTTTAAACGCAATAAAATATTACATGGTATACCTTACAAAATATAAGGTCGAGTCACACGTTTGATGCGATTGTGCACGATGCCCTTGATGTTGTCACTGCTGTTGTCGAGAGGGCTCACGATGATCATCACATCGTTAAAGAAGACGATGTTGCACCGCAGGACAATGGTGATCTGAACCATGCCGACGACGTCGATCCGTTGATTGGCGCCGAATCTGGCGTCAAATTAAGCAATACGCCCCATTCCATTCAGTCCAATCGCAAGCGCCGCAAGCCAGGACCAACATCGCATGAGTGCAGCTCTTCATCGAGTCACCATAAGAAACCTCGCAGCCTCAACGCATTGGGCAATGAACGTCTGTCGGCATTATAAGGGCTTAATCTATGGGAATCTGTCATGAGCACTTCACCGATGATCAACTCCTTGGAGCGTCGCTTGCTCCGAACGACTGCTCTCAAATTTCTTCTACCCGATGAGCTCCAAGATCTGAAGGATTTTCCTATTGAATCTTTGCATCTTCCACAATTGCACAGAATCTGGTCTGTTCTAGTCTCGGCTCTGCGTAGCACCAATTTCACATTCAAACGGTTCATTCGGCCGAAATCGGAATAGGTCCTGAAACAACACTTGGAGGATATGGTTGCCCAGGCCCGATTCAGATTGCCCATTAAACGAGCAGCGCCCAAACGCAGCATCATTACTGCCCTGAGTCAAGCCGCGTCAGTGATTGCTCCATTGTGGTCGCCCCATGTTGACAGTTTCAACATTGTGCAGTTGGAAGAGACCGTGACGACGACTACAACTCAAATCGTCACCTTGGCAACCGACGTCAGTCACAGTTTACGTCAACCCCGTGCATCGGATCTGCAATCTGCGCCCGAACAACTCAATGAAGGGTCATCAGACGATATTATTGATCGACTAGTTTAGCAAGAGATTGATGACGGGCATGTCGGTAACATTCATTGGACCAAAGTGATCGCTCCCGCGTACGCCCGCATTGCTTCCCGTCGTGAGGATCTGCTCGAGATGACCCACAAGGAGATCCAGAATCGTTGGGAGTATCTTGCACGCCTCAAGAAGCGTGCGACATCAACCGCATCGACACGACCAAGTCATCATTATCGTTTGCAATCGCATTCCGAGACGGCCCACCAGCACAACTATCCAGGCTCCCTAAATATTCTGCCATCGCCGCCGGCCGAACCATTAGTGCCAGCTGCATCTCCGACCACCCGGAATTCAAATCAACCGGCCTCTTCTACAATCATCACGATGGCGGAGGAACCTGTTGTGGCCGACACGTATGTTGTCAGCGAGATTGTTTTGTGTCCGCCATTCATGGTCGATCATCAGTTGCCTTATTTGGATCAGATATTGGCGGCAAGCGTCCCCGCCCCATCTGCATGGGAGTCATTTTCCCAAGCGGAGAAGGAGCTGCTCAATTACTTGTTGACCAGTCCAGCAGAGCGCTCCCATGTGAAATTGGCGACTGGTGATCAAACATCTTGGAAGAGTCTAGCCAAGCGTTTCTTGTACTGGGCGCGAGTCGCGCGGGTATTGGGGATGAACCAGTTTCGGGCCCGATCCGATGGGCAGCTCAAGCAAAAGGTCAAGGATGATAACAAGAAAAAGAGCTGATGGCAGGTAGACAATATTTTTGGCTTTTGGTTTCATTTCCATCTTCAAAATTTTCCTTCTCAATTATTGAAATTTTCCTTCTTTTAATCTCAAACGTGCGAATTTCCTGCCGTTGAACTCATCCGTCAATTTCATGCGTCCCGGCACGTTGTGATGATGGTCAGCCGATAGATGAGTCCCGCAACGCCTACCCAGACGGTCCTCTCGAACTTATATTAGCCCCGCCCCTCCAACCCTTGACCCTGGTTTTGGAGTGGAAAAAAGGGTGCGGAGGTCTAACATGGTATCAGAGCCATAGTCCTCCCATACTCTTCTTTTATCTTGGCATTCCCTGCTCATGGCTTCATCATCTACCCCTTCAAACATTACAGTTTTTAATGACGAATTTTATGAATATTGGAGCATAAAAATGAAAACCACTTTCATATCCCAGGACTTGTGGGAGGTGGTCATTAATGACATTCCCATCATTCCACCAGTCCAAGCCTCTGCTGAAAGCTCTTCCAGAGCCACTCGAACAATCAACAAAGATGAAATCATGAAGGATGCTCGGGCTCTTATGCTCATTCAAAATGGAGTCTCCAACTCTATTTTTCCCCGGATCATGGGTGCTACCTCTGCAAAAGCCGTGTGGGACATATTGCAGGAGGAATTTCAGGGATCAAAAAGGTGATATCGATCAAGATAAACACTCTCTGGCGACAGTTTGACGCCACCCGCATGCAAGAAAGTGAGAGTATTCAAGAATACTATGCCCGCATCACTAATATCACAAATCAAATTCGAAACTTAGGTACTGCCATCACTAACACCCAGATTGTCACTCGCCTTCTTCGTAGCCTCCCCACTTGTTTTGATCACGTCGTGGCAGCCATTGAAGAAGCAAACGACGTTGAAACTCTCACCCTCACTCGTCTTATGGCCTCTCTCCAATCTCACGAGGATCGTTTAAATCAAGGAAGACAATCCCTGGACACTGCTCGACACAACAAGCTATTTATTTCCTCCACTAGTGAGAACACTTCTTCACCACCCTCTACTCTTTCAAACACACCTTCTCATCTCCCAGCCTCCCAACCACAGCCACATTCCTCACAAGTCCCCAACTCACCGCAGCCACAGTCATTCCTAACACCCCTATTACCAAGCCCCCAACTTGCTCCGCAGTATTTTTCCCTTCCCCACTATGTTAATCAACCTCAACAGCAGCTATCTCATCCTAACTCATTCTACCTCTCTCCACCACTGAATCACCCATACACTCCCCATTTCTCCCAACCTCCATACACACCCTATTTCTCTCAACCTCCAGCAAACTCCTGGAACCCAAAGAATCGCGACAGGAACAACCCCTTCTGTAGTCTTTGTAAGAAAAATAGTCATGAGAACAAGGACTGCCCTCTCAGATGTAAACACTGCAGAAAACCTACTCACACAGATAAAGACTGCTGCTCCCAGCCTAGGGAACATGCCAAATTTACTAAAGAAGTCCCCCTGACAAAATGTTTTTTTCCTCCTCTTCTCACCCATCTCAAATTGATGACAAATGGTATATTGATAGTGGCTGCTCAAGCCACATGACCCACAACAAGGCCTCGTTTGTCATCCTTGATGAAAATTTTCGTTCAGAGGTATTCCTTGGTGACGGCTCCTCCCAACTCATTGAAGGAAAGGGGACAATATCTATCTTGACCACGCAAGGGGAACGTAAATATCTCACAGAAGTAAACTATGTTCCCACACTCACTCAAAATCTGCTAAGTGTTGGCCAATTAACTCAAAATGGTCACGTCATAATTTTCAGCTCAGAAGGATGTATAGTCTCCCATCCAGCCAGCAATCTTCAGATTTTTGTCACTCCTATGACAAAAAACCGTGTATACTCTATTGATCTCCAAAGTTCGCATGTCATCACACACAAACTCTGCTACATCACAACTTCCTCTACAAGCATGCTTTGGCACCAAAGGTTAGGTCACTTAAACTTCCAATCCATGCAAATTTTGATGCGTAAAAACATGACTGAAGGTTTTCCCCACCTAAGCCTAAATCCTGAATTCTGTGAAAATTGCCAATATGGAAAAGCCTACCGCCAACCTTTCCCCCACCAGTCAATCTGGAGAAGCAAAGCACGATCTTCTTCATATTGATCTGTGGGGACCGGCTTCCACTCCTACCTTGGGAGGAACCACGCACTTTCTCCTCATTGTGGATGACTTCTCTCGCTACATGTGGATATTTTTCTTGTCTCACAAATCTGAAGCTCTCTCACAACTCCTTACATTCAAAAGCTTGATAGAAAACCAACTGGATAGAAAAATCAAAGTCATTCGCAGTGACAGAGGAGGTGAGTTCATGTCAAAGGATTTTCAAAATTTTTGCTCTAAATACGGCATTCGCAGGGAACTCTCAGCACCATACAACCCTCAGCAAAATGGAGTCGTTGAACGAATAAACTGTACCATCCTCGAAATGTCCAGATCCCTCCTTCTCAGCAAAAATATGCCAAAGTTCCTATGGGCAGAGGCCTGCCATACTGCTGTCTACCTCCTTAATCGGTCCCCAATGAAATCTCTTCGGGACACCACTCCTTTTGAATCCATCTACCAAAAAAACCCTCCATTTCACATCTCTGTGTGTTTGGGAGCATTGTCTATCCCCTCACCCCACATTACCAGAGAGACAAACTGGATAACAAAAGTGAGAAAATCATCCTTATCGGGTATAGCCAAGAGACAAAGCGATACCGTCTCTACCATCCCCCAACTAAAAAATTAATTATCTCCAGGAATGTTACTTTTGATGAAGGTTCCCAATGGGAATGGGCATCAGATCAGGAGTCTATCATCGAGATGGAGGTTGTCCCGGCTGTTGATAGTCTGTCAGCCATCATCCCTGAAACGATTCCGGACCCCTACAACTGCCACATGAATCTTGACAATCTCGGAGATGAGCCTGTGAGTACCACTGCTGGGACCATCCATTCCACCCCTCAATCTGTTCCAATTGAATCTCAAGAACTCAATCTGGAACAGTCCCCCCTTTCATCATCGCCAAAGAAAATGCGCAACATAACAGAGATATATGAATCCTGCAACCTTGTTATTCATACAAAGACACCCACATCTTTCACTGACGCCGTACTTTCAGAAGAATGGAGAAAAGCCATGGATGATGAAATGCAAATGATAGAAAAAAATGAAACATGGTCCCTCGTCGACAAACCGCTGAACAAACCTGTTATTGACTTAAAATTGATCTACAAGATCAAAACCAATGATCAAGGCGTTCCAGTAAAATTTAAAGCTAGGATTGTTGCCAAGGGATCCACCCAGATACCTGGAAGGGATTATGAAGAAACCTACGCCCCTGTCGCTAGGATGGAAACAATCTGATCTGTTATTGCATTTGTTGCCCAAAAGAAGTTGCCTATATTCCAACTTGACGTCAAATCGGCGTTCCTGAATGACATTATCACAGAAGAAGTGTATGTTCATCAGCCCCAAGGTTATGAAACGATTGATCGGCACAAAGTTTACAAACTTAATAAGGCCCTCTACGGCCTCAAGCAAACCCCCCGTGTATGGAACACCAACATCGACACCTATCTTTGTAGTGAGAACTTCACTCGCAGTGCCAATGAAGCCTCCCTCTACACCAAAAGACAAAATGGCAAAATTCTTATAGTCTGCTTATATGTCGATGATCTCATCATCACTGGAGAAGATGAAAACGAAGTATGTAAGTTCAAAGAAAAAATGAAAATTAGATACGAAATGACGGATTTGGGAATATTGAGCTTCTTCCTGGGACTACAAGTTACTCAAGAACCAGGACGCATTTTCATCTCTCAAGAAAGGTATGCCCGCGATCTTCTTAAGAAGTATAACATGGAAAATTGCAATCCCTCTATTACACCGATGCAGCCCGGAGAAAAGTTGAGTAAAGGAGAAGGTGAAGAGGAAGTAAGGGAAAAAGAATATAGAAGCTTAGTCGGTTCTCTTCTCTATCTCACGAATACCCGCCCAGATATTGAATACGCCACTGCCATCGTCTCCCGTTTTGTTAGCCGCCCCAAAATTAGTCACTGGCTGGCCGCAAAACGCATTCTCAGATACATTCAAGGGACAAAACATTTTGGCTTCCAGTACCTACACGACGCAGACGACACCTTGTCTGGTTTTAGCGATTCTGATTGGGGCGGCTCCAGCGATGACAGAAAAAGCACAGGCGGATACATTTTCTTCTCCGGTAGCAAGCCCATCTCTTGGAACTCCAGAAAGCAGAGCACAGTGGCCCTCTCCTCTACTGAAGCGGAATACATGGCACTCTGCTCTGCTTCATGTGAGGCCATATGGCTCCAGAGGATTGACCAAGAAATCAAAAAATAGAAGGATCTGAAAAGATGGAAGTCGAAGCAGTAAAAATCAGCTGTGACAACCAATCAACCATCGCCCTCTCGAAAAATCCAGTATTTCATAACAAAAGCAAACATATAGAACTGAAATATCATTTCGTGAGAGAAATGATCCAGAAAAAGATGATCCAGCTCTAGTTCTGCCCCTCCGAACTCCAGCTTGCCGACATCTTGACCAAACCCTTGGGAAGAGTCCGATTTCTGAAACTAAGAACGGCACTTAATGTCATCGATGGCAAGGATCACGGGGGGGCGGGGGGGTTGGAATATGCTCCCTGCCTCTGATCTCTTTTTCAATGTCGTCCTTAATAATGCTCCTTTATTCCTTCATCCCTCCCAACTGACACCTACCATCTGTCACGTGCCATCTGTCCTTTATTAATGCATTAGTTTTCTATTTAAATAGCACATCTATGTAATGCCGAAGAGAACAGAAAAATAAAAAAGTAGCTTCCTCTGTTTTGCTTTGATCTCTTCTTCTTCCAGTCTAGTGTTCTTTTTTTTACAAATGATAGGTGGTGCTGCGGTTAGCAGAGGTGGAGGAGTTGAGATTAGCTGAGGGGGTCGAGCGGCAGAGGGGCAGTGGGAGGCGCGGTTGGAGGGGCGGTGGAAGGCGCCGACGGAGGAGCGGCGACAGGTGCTGGAGGAGTGGCATGAGGTGCCGGCAGAGATTAATTTCTGACAACGAATATAATATAAAGTTATATAGCAGTGGCAGGTGCTGGAGGAGTGGCGGGAGTGCCGGCAGAGATTGCAGGGATTGATTTCTAACAACTAATAAATAATATAAAGTTATATACTATTAAATATAATATAGTATAGATGTTATTATAAAGTTATGTAATGTTATAGATGTTATTATAAAGTTATATAATGTTATAGATTTTATTATAAAATTAACCTTTATAATCTTAAAATTAACTTTAACCTAATATTAAAACTAATTTTCACACGCGCGCGCACACACACACATATATATATACGAGCATCTTCGTACGGGCTGCGCCCGTGCTCAATGCTCTCGGAAGGCATTCGGCCACATAGGGCGGGCTTCGCCCGCCTGCGCACGGGCTTCGCCCGTGCTTGATGCTTCGGGTGGTGTTCGGCCTCATAGAAGCGGGTTTCGCCCGCTTCCACGCAATCCACCATCTCGATGCCGCACACGCCACTCGCGGCCCCTCGGAGCAAAAGCCGCACCCACCACTTGCGGACCCCGGAGCCCTATGGTTATTTGTTCCGGGGGCGGCGAGTGGCGGGTGCGGCTTTTGCTCTGGGGGACAATTATCATTTGAAAACATGATTTAATTAAATTATTAACTGCATCCCTCGGTTCAGTGGAATGACCAGTCCACAAGTAAAGCTGTGGTTAGAATTAAGCAGCGGAAAATACTTGTTTTATTCACTTATTGTCCTATATGAACACGACAAGTCAATGTTATTACATGATATGCAAACCTCTATGTTTAGTATAAGTACGAAATGAGCTTGTAAAAAAGTACACTTTTTTTGTAACGACCCGGTTATTTTGGCCAAGCGTCGCTACAGGGCTGCAGCCCGTACTACCCCAACCCCTCTCCGACCTGTTTCTCAGCACGGTAGGTTGTTGAGAACGGGGGCTTCGAGCCTGCGCCTCCTTAACAAGGCACATTCAACAGCCCTCATCATCAACCGAGCTAATACAGAGAAAATGTGGGTTGTGACACCCTCCCTACTCTGGAGGTAACCCGGTCTTATGCCCAGAACCGCCGTCTTACGGTGATACTTAGCACACGGGCTAGTCGACACCGCACGACGCTGAACCTGCTGGCTAGTACGATCATTCAACTTGTCAACCAATCGAGAAAAGAAGCATGCAAGTAGTAAGTAAAACTAGTAAGTCCACAGAGTCACAGCAGCATATCATCATATATGTAATGAAAAGTACAATAGTCCACAATGAGTGCGAAAATGAGAGAAGGGTTTATGTCATGTACATAGCAAATCAAATTTCTCTCTCACAAAACAAATCTATGCGGAAGCAAACTCTATCACAAGTACGCTCGTCTTCACCTGACGGCGAGGTGCAGTAATAGTAGTAGGTGGTATAAGCTCCTCATATCCTGCCACCTCATCCTGCTGGTGCCTCATCTCCTCAAGCTCTGATCCTACAGTCACAACCGACCGTTAGTCATAAAGATTAAGTCATTTTTTTTCTTGCCTCACCCCCGCGACTCCTAGGTACCGAGCGGAAGGACGAAGCGGAGAACAAAAAGGGGTATAAAAATGAAAGCAGGTGATAGTGGATATATTCTATCATGGTATAGATTAGCAATTTTATTTCTACTCTGACAGTTCTATAAAGTACAAGTAGATTATGTAAAAAAATGTACTAAAAAGAAGTACTGTGGCAAAAGTGAATTAACTACAATTAAGCTATCATCATAGAAGTACCTTAACTTATATGAGTACTCATACAAACTTATAAGTTAAGGTTTCACATGTACAACCCATATTCGTCAAGTAGGGACCCCACCAGGTCCAAGTCAGCAAAAGTTAAAGACAGCAAGTCAAGACAGAGGTTAGAGTCAAAGCGCCAGCCTATAAAAGTCCTGGGCGAGTATGGCGAGCTCCCCTTGCATACTCTCCAGGTAGCCGACTTGGCGCGATACTCGCCCAGCCGTGCGAGCTCCCCAAGGAAGTCGTCTAGTCGTCGAGGGGTAGGGCTATAAATAAGACACCCCCTTCCCTATGATTTCCCTATAAATAGGACACCAGTGGTACGAGGAGAGATACTGGAAATCCCTGTAAGGATCTCGCGAGCTCTACTTCTTGGATACGAGCTAAGCCTTTGGATTCCTTTTTCATAGAGACCAGATTGCGACCGCGCGACTTAGTTAACATCTAGTCTCCCTCGTACCTTGATCGACCATTTTTGGTTGTGGAGGGGTTGCTTCTTCCAAGCATCCGGGTGCGTGCCGGGACCTTCCTGTCGTAGCATCTGGGGTCCTGTTTGTTGACTTTCTTCTTCATCCTCATCTCCTTAGCCGTTTAGCCTGGTCATGGAGCCAGTAACCTTAGGTTGTCTTGATCCGTTTTCTAAGGTAGAGAATTTTCTTGGCTTCAACATCACAAATGTAACGTATCATATAAAAGAGCACATACTAATTTATATGATAAGAATCTATGGTTTGTATGTCCTAAGTATGTATGTATGTTATTGCATGTAGGTTATGATTCATACAAGTGCAACTCACACACACGTCTATGTGATCACAGACCTTTAGTTCCCACTTTTTGGAGTTAGTTTAACTCTCATGTGCCACCGTTATGCATGGCTACAACAGTAATGGAGCGGGCATCTCCACTCCTAGGCAGGTATACACACTACTAGGCCTAGATCTTTCGCATGCCTCTCCAGAACACACTAGAGTCACCATGTACTAAACCGTTGGCAAATCCACCAGACTTTTAGGTCGGGTGTTCGTTTTCAGGGATTGTACTCCAGACCACAGTATAAATAACCTACTGGCCCCTCAAACTCTCACACCTCACCTGAATCACAATACTGCCATCGGTGGGAAGATTGGCCCAGTACCGCATGACCAGCCATTAATATGTTCTATGCACATACAATTTATTTCCAACCCGAGCCTCCATTTCGCAGGACAAAAACCTGTCCTGTATCCAAACATCCGAGACTCCAGCTCGCAGGACAAAAATCAGTCTTGTATCCAAACATCCGAGCCTTTAGCTCGCAGGACAAAACTCGTCATGTATCCTCCAACCCTATATGGGTCAGATTGTCACATAGTTCCCTTAACTTATTAGACTACTATTGTCCAATTCTTATTAGGCATAACAACTTATGGTTAGTCCTTGCACTGCCAGGGCATACCTGGTGAATGGCTCTTGGGGGCACTAGGAACTATGATGGGCTGAAACCAAAAGCTTCCTTTCTCAAGGACACTTACTTTTATTAGTGTTTACCCATTATTAATATCCAGCTCTCAATGTTGCTCTTGAGTGAACCTAATGACTTAAGGTATTATTGGAAGAATGACACACTTTCGTCGGTCTCCGTTCTAATTACTTTTCTTGGGCTTTGCACTCCAACACTCATTACTATGCAGTGACCCACTTGACAAACAACCAGAGTTTCAACTTCCTGATACGTTTCTCAATCCAACCACTTATCATATCCCTTGTGGGTCCTAGTGTTATGTGTTACTTTAGATAAGCACAACCGATGTGACCTAATTTCTGCCCAAAAAAAATGACTTCCAATTCCTTGGGCCGAAGGTCCCTAACTATTAATCATGGGTTTGTCATATACATAATACCAATCATTCAGAATTTCATCATTTTTTAGGACCATAAATTAATTCATTTAATTAGGTGACCTAGGTGTAACAGCCCAAAGTTCTCAAATAGGAAAGTTTTGGGTGACACGGTCTGGGACACGGGCGTGTCCCAGGGCGTGTCAAGCTGGGGTTGACGATTTGGCCGCGTAGTCGACAAAATTTGGAGTCGACGGTTGTTGAGTAGCGGACACGGCCTGCGACACGGGCGTGTCGCAGGGCGTGTCGAGGCTGTGTCGACTATCGACTTTAGTGTCAACGATTTTTCGCTCGACGTTGTGTCGAGAGGGGGCACACGGCCCAGGACAAGGGCGTGTCCAAGGCCGTGTCGTGTACTTGACGATTTTTGCTCGACGATCGTCGAGTGTCGAGTGTCGAGTGTTGAGTGTCGAGAGGTTGAACACGGCCTGTGACACGGGCGTGTCACAGGGCGTGTCAAATCAGGTCGACGAACTCAGCCCGACAAAGGATTTCGACAGGGCGTGTCTTCGTGCCGTGTCTGGGCACACGGCCTGGGACACGGGCGTGTCACAGGCCGTGTGAAGTCTCGGGATGTTTTGGGATTTTTTTCGCTCAGGCACACGGCCTCAGACACGGGCGTGTTCGAAGGCGTGTTGGGGACACGGCCCATGATACAGGCGTGTTTCGTGGGCATGTCACTGGTCTGGATAGGTCGGTTGACCACCGCTTGAGGCACACGGCCTGGGACATGGGCGTGTCACAGGCCGTGTCAGGTCAAAATCAGTGTTTTTGACAAAATCGTGGTCGTCCATTCCTTCAGTCTGGATCTAAAGGCTGAGCTTCTTTCCTCTTTTCCTAAAGGCCGAAATCTGAGAAGTTATTCTCATTTTACTTGGCATTGATCTTTCTTCAAGTTAAGAGAGAAAGGAGAGGAAGAAGAAGGAGGAGGAGGAAAGGGGGCTGCTGCTGGTGGTGCTGCGGTTTACTGACAAGAAATTCAAAGCCGGCATTGCGGAGGAAACGCTCTTGCGAGTCTTTTAAGCAAGCTTTGAGTTCATGGCACCGAAGCGGTGGTCAAGGGTAACGACTTTTCTTCCTATCCATGTGAAGGCTTCTTTTGGCATATCTTTGTGATTCCCCCACCAAGAGGTGGCTGATTTTGGGAGTCGTTTAGGTGATTCATGAAATCCTCTTTGTTGGCATATAGATCCGGAAATGGAGTACGGAATAGGCATGCTGTGTGAAGCCCATCTGGACAGGTTGGTCTGGATTGGTGATGTTACATACGAACCGGAGAAGACTCCGTGCGAAACATGTAGTTTAAGGAGTCAACGGGTTATGCCTGCGAAAAGGAGTAGCAGGAAGTACTGGAGTGGTAGCCCAGGAAAATAGCCGTGGTATGTTTTTGGGTCCAACCTGTGAATGAGGCACAAGAAGTACTGGTGTGATCAGGAAAGGCCCTTTGTGATGCTTGATGTCGTAGGGTGTCCACCTGTGAAGCGAGTAACAGGAAGTACTGGCATGGTAGCCAGGAAAGACCCTTGACATTTGTGATTGTGCGGTGTCCACCTGTGAAGAGAGTCACAGGAAGTACTGGGAGGCCCAAGAAAGACCCGTTGTTGTGCTAAGAAAGTGGGTATTGAGAAATACTCAGGCTTGAATGCCAAGAACAGGATTGGTGAGACCGACCCGCGCCTTTGATATAGCCATGAGTACGTTGTACTCGGAGAAGGCAAGACGATTTGAGCAACGGGGGGGGGGGGGGGGGGGGGGGTGGAGGATCCGACCTGCGCTATGTCCGTCCGACGTGAGACCAAAAAGTGCGGTCTGTTGGAGCGCATAGCAAGAGTCTTCGGCCTGCGCGCCATGACACAATGGGGGGCTACGGGCCATCCCGGTGTAGGAAGACTATAAAACTCCGGCTGCACGCCATGGAGTAAATGCTCAAGAGATTTACCGTTGGGTGGTGACCCTGATACGGTGGTGGACAAGAGCTTTGCCAGAACACCAAGAATGTGCCCTGAGTGCACGGACCGTTGGGCCGGGTGGCGAACGATTGTGATGGCTTGTGTGCGTGAAAGCACATTTTGATGAACTATATTGACATACTGTGTTATATGCTATGCCTGCAGGGAAGAATACCGCTGCCCCGAGAGAAGGGGTAGGGTCGTTATAATTTGGTCAGCTGAATGCTGATCGTTGCTTTTGTTGCCACCGCTGGGTGGGTTGTCCCTGTACAGGTGCTGGAGAGCCGAGCAGGACGCATAGATGCTGACGTTCCTGCTGATGTTGCTGCTACTACTGCTAGCCCTCGAAAGTTATATGTGTTGCTGTTGTGTACTTTCTTTTCATGTGGCCGGCCTGCGCGCCAATTGATTTAGGCCATTGTTTGATAGCCATGTAAGGCCATGAGGCCAACTATTTGTACTTGTTGTAAGTCATTCCTATATCGTATAAAATGTGGAGTTTTATGTTTGGACATTCATGAGGAGTTCAAGTTGTAGTCTAGGCTTCCACTAGAATGCTTTTGTGATAGGTGCGATGCACTACTCTGGTATCATCATGTACCTTCACCGTCTATTTTGTGATATATACTGTGGGGCCCCGGCCGGACCTTCTAGAATATACCATATGAACGGGTGAGGTTGTTACATTTTTGGTATCGGTTGTCTTGGTCTTTCCCTCTCGAAGTCGTGGCCGACTTATTTTTTTGGGGTGGCGAGCACGTGTTTGTGCAAACCAAAGTTTACGGATGAACTCCTGAATGTCCATGATAGGAATGCAAACTTGATGTGTTTAAGGAACCTGCGTGTTCTTATTTTGTGTTGTTTGCTTGAGTGCGACCGCTAATGTGTGTGTCTTGTCCACCTTTAGGTGACACGAAGTGGAGCTGGGTCGTCTGAGCCTCAGCATTCTGATGAAAGTACGGCACCAGCCGCGGTGCCTACACCTCCACCGTCTGCGGAACATGTGCATTTAGTTGCGGAAGCTTTATTTACCATGATCCAAGGCCAGCCAATTAGGCAGGAACAAGCGGCTGTGAGGCCAGAACAGGTGGCGGCAAGGCCGGAACCTGTAGTGGATGTGGCTCCTCGGGCAGCTGAGAAGCAGCTAACGTGGTTTATGAGTTTCCATCCGCTTACGTTCTCGGGAGCGGGAACTCCGACGCAGGCCGAGGATTGGCTATCGCGCGTCAAGCGAGTAATGACGGCGATTGGAACGGCGGAGCATCAGAAAGTTACTTTAGTTACCTTCTTGCTTGAAAGAGAAGCTCGATTGTGGTGGGATGAGATGGAGTTGCATCACTTGGCGGGTCGTCCGTTAACCCAAGTATCGATGGAAGAATTCTCCCGGATCTTCCTAGCGAAGCACCTTCTTGCGGCTCAACGGATAGCCATGGAAAATGAATTCCAAAGGTTAACACAAGGTGATGGCAGTGTTGACGCATACCTGCATGAATTTACTCGCTTGGGGCGGTATGCGGGTTCTATATTTGCTGATGAACAGAGGAAGACCAATCGGTTCTATGAAGGACTGAGGGACGAGCTGAGGTTCCTTGTGTCAAGTTCGGTGAACCAAGGTTTCCAAGCGTTTGTTGACACTGCGAGCGCATTGGAAAATGATATGAAAAGGGTGCAAGGGAAGAGAGCTTTGGCTGTGACGCAACCAGAGTGGAAGGCGCCCCGATCGGGAAAACCATTTTTTAAGAAGAGATGGGGCAAGAAGTCCAAGCCTAGTGGACAAGTTCCTTCATCAGTTGCAACGGGAGCAACGTCAGGGGCTACCTCCAAGCCAGACACTCGTATCTGCTTCAATTATGGCCGGATGGGGCATATTGCGCGAGATTGTCGGATGTCGCCAAAGAGTGAAAAGAAGGCGGGCGCATCTTATGCTGAAAAAGGAAAGGCGGTGGTGGATTCCTCTGCCTCGCAGGCGCAACCCCGGGTCTACAATCTTGGCCTATAGGAGGCCATTAAGCAGAGTGACGTGGTCACAGGTATGAGTTTAGTTTTGCATATGCTATTGTTTGTATGCTTTGCTTAGTCTAGCTCTGTTTGCGGTTTGTGTGTGACATGTTTGTCACAGTCTTTGTGTTGATTCGGGACACACTGGCGCGAGCACTGTTTGATACGGGTGCATCGCATTTTTTTTTGTCAAGTGACTTTTTAACGCGGCTTGGGATACCCAGTCGTGCAAAGACAGATAGCGTCAGAGTGGTGTTGCCGAATGGCTGTTGGATGCTTGCGGATCAAGCTTGTGATGTGGCGGTTCAAATAGGAAATCGGGATTTTAGTTTGACTGCATTTGTTTTGCCAATATCGGAATTCGATGTGATTTTTGGGATGGATTGACTTACAGAGCAGCATGTCATGATTGATTGTCAGTCCAAAGAAATCACGTTGGGCCAAAATACTGAACAGGAGATAAAGTTTGCGGGTATGTGAGGAGTAGGCGGGACGTTGATGTCTGCACTCCAGGTCGTCAAGGCTGTTCGGAAGGGTGCGGAGTGTTACTTTGCACTAATTCAGGCTGTTGAGCCTAAGGCCAGTGTGTGCGAGGTTCCGATTGTGGCGGACTTTACAGATTTGTTTCCCACGGATCTCCCTGGGCTACTACCCCAGCGGGAGATTGACTTCACGATCGCGTTGGTGCCAGGTGCAAAACCTGTGGCCCGCTCGTCATATCGCGTTGCGCCAAAAGAGATGGCTGAATTGAAGGTTCAACTGCAAGAAATGTTGGAGCAAGGTTATATACGCCCAAGTATGTCACCTTGGAGCGCGTCTGTGCTTTTTGTAAAGAAGAAAGATGGTAGGTTGTGGTTGTGTATCGATTACCGTGAACTGAATAAGCTGACTAAGAAGAATAAGTATCTGATACCCCGGATTAATGAGTTATTCGATCAGCTGGTGGGCTCAATCGTCTATTCGAAGTTGGACCTGAAGTCTGGTTATTACCAGTTGAGAATTCGGGAAGGTGACATTCTCAAAACCGCATTTGGAACGCGTTACGGGCACTATGAGTTCACAGTCATGTCATTTGGACTGTGCAATGTGTAACATCCCCCAAACAGCCAGACCCCCGAGAGTAATTTTGTCATGACTAAGTCATGACAAAATCCAGAGAGCTTACAAACCCTTGTAGACCTAGGCAAAAAGGTGATAAAACACCTTGGTCTGCAAATAGTAAACCTTAAATACCCAACTTATGGCTTGACTTTAGGGCTCCAACTCGACTCCTTAACCCCACCCCAACACCCCTAGGCCATCAAGGAGTCCAGAAGACCCATTGGGGCCAGCCAAACAGGCCAAGTTGACTCAAGGTCAACCCTAACCCTAATTAGGGCAAAATGGTCAATTCCCCATCAAATGGCCCAACTGACCATCACATGTGGAAGTATGTTCACTTTTAGGTCTAACACATCATAAAAGACTAATTAGACCAAAAAGCACCATCCTAGGGTCACCACATGGCAAAATGACCAAAATACCCCTACTAGGTCAAAACGGTGATTTTCCATTAAACACCCCTATTGACCACCACAACTTCAAGTTGACCACACTCATGGGGTCATAACCTCATAAGGGACCCAATGGCACAAAAATTTCATGGTTCGGTCAACCCTAGGGCCCAGTTTGACCAAAAGTGAAACTAGGGCTAACTAGGTCATATTACTTGGACCTAGCTCAATCCCTTTGGGCTAGGCCCAATTTGAGTGGTCAACCAGCCTAGTAGGCTGATATTAAACATGGGAGGGAGTGAAAATTCGTTCATGGTGATTAGGAGAGAGAAATGGGGGTTTTTCCCAATTTTGAGGAGAGAGAAAGTGGTCATTCATGGCCATTAAGGTGACACACCCCTTGGCATCCCTCCATTACACTCTCATTCATCTTCTCTGATGAATTTGAGAAGATTCCAGCCGTTTCTAGGTGCAATTAGGGCAGGGGGATGTATAGGGTCGGCCATGGGAGGGGAGGTGAAGAGGCCATTAATGGCATATGTGATTAAAACCACTACCACCCACAATTAACCCCCCTATCACCTTCACAAGCCTCTGAGCAGTGAAACCCCTCATTTCCCGAGAGTTTGGAGGTCTCAACCCACATACTAGCTGGGATTATCCCTAACCTGGTCTTCTCCAAGTAATTGATGACCTCCAATTAATGGCCATCACATTCTGTCGCATCAGCCTGTTTGGATTAAACTCTCTGATCCTAGCCTGTGGATGAGAAGCCTGCACTACTAGTGAGATGACCCTAGAAGTAGTCACCCATTTCTATCGGGCTGCAGCTCAATAGCATAATAAAAAAATACTCTCATTCATCTTCTCTGATGAATTTGAGAAGATTCCAGCCGTTTCTAGGTGCAATTAGGGCAGGGGGGATGTATAGGGTCGGCCATGGGAGGGGAGGTGAAGAGGCCATTAATGGCATATGTGATTAAAACCACTACCACCCACAATTAACCCCCCCCCCAATCACCTTCACAAGCCTCTGAGCAGTG
The DNA here is from genome assembly GCA_039583875.1 of Platanthera guangdongensis. Lineage (NCBI taxonomy): Eukaryota > Viridiplantae > Streptophyta > Magnoliopsida > Asparagales > Orchidaceae > Platanthera > Platanthera guangdongensis. Next base: position 13,907,301 of record CM077166.1, on the reverse strand, counting down.
ACCCCCCCCCCCATTTCCCGAGAGTTTGGAGGTCTCCTTGCAAGAAATCGGATGGCACCCAAAGCTTCGAGGAGGAGCAATGGCGGCCGGCGAATGGAGCAAAGGAACGCCCCAAATGAGGTCCGATCCTCTTCCCCTCTCCTAGTGCTAGATCTAGATCGATTTAGGTAGAGAAATCGGGCTCAATTGAGCTTGATTGAGAGCTTGAACTTTCGGATTTTTCATGGAAAATGGTGGTGTTGAGTTCGCCGGAAACCGCCGCCTCCGGCGGCATGGTCGCCGCCAAACGCTAGTCACCACCTCAACGGAGGTGGTGGTGGCCGGCCAGGGAGGTGGTCGGGGTGGCCGGAAAGTGGGCTGGAATGAGCTCCAGGTCGGGATAATCCCGTCCCTTGGCTGGAGCTTGAAGATGAGCAGCAGCCCTTGGATGCTGCTTCAAGATTCGTGCAATTTATTCTATTTATTGTTTTTTTTTCTGTGATTATAATTGCAGTGTATAGAATTAATTTTTAAAAATACTTATGCCCCACTACAGAAAAAGTGGTCAACATATAAATTGTAGCCCTTGATGTCTATTTTAAATTAAAATTGATTTCACTCAATTTGGAGTCCTGGTTAGACCGCAGCACTCATTTTGGTGAGATCTACCCAAAGGGCTGTCCAGAGCTTAATTTAAGTGCCCACTCCAAACCAGACATCCAAATAATATTAAATTTAGGAAATGGGCTATTTTTAACTATATCTAGGACATATCCAAAAATCAGAATTTTTGGGAAATATTTTTATATAGTTTTTAGAAAAATTTAATAAACCAAGTATAAATTAATTAGGTGTCATAAACACCTCAAAATCCCCCCAAATTTTGGTGGGTGGTCTTACAAAGCATGTTAGGGCTCTGATAAAAATTTCATCTCCTTTGAAGATGTTTCGATTAGGTTTTATCCAACCCCAGGTTGACCCTTCTAGGGTTAATTAGGTCAAAGCACCCCTTGGGGTTTTGAGTGGTCAAATCACCTCAACAGAGGCTGATATTTTGTCCACTGACTCTATATGGTATGACACACCCTCCAATGTAATTTGGGGTGGTTAAGAGTAGGGTAGCCCTAGAACCCTAGGGTAGGTCCCTTAATGGGGATTTTTAGGGTTTGAAGGTCATGGGGTCAAATGACCTTGGAATAACTTAAAATTTGGTGGAGAGGACCATAAGGTTAGTATAGTACTCTGGTTAAAATTTTAGGGAATTTAGAAGCCTTAAACCCCCTCAAAACCCTAACCCTAGTTTAGGGCACCAAACCTAATTTGGAGTATTAGGCTACCAAATCACTTTAAAATCACCTGAAATTGGGCAGGGGCAGTTCTATGGTAGAAATATTCCTAAATTAATTTTGGTGGAATCTTTGGGCCATTAAAATCAGTACTTCCTTTTCAACCATAGATGTGCCCTTAAAATTTACTATGTTGATAGTGAAATTTTTGTTAATTGGAAAATTGTGAAACCTTGGAATGGAACATTATATATAATGATAGAGCCCTCTGTATTTTTGTTTAAATTTTTAGATGTCTGTTTCAAGTACTTGCTTCATTAAATTATGATTTGTGGTTTATGATCAAAAATAGAAACAGAGCCACAATATTATCAAAAAAATTATGAAATTAGGTCAGAGAGTGTTTTTGACCATTATTATTGTCCTGTAATTTTTCCATGATTTTTAGATGGATAAAACCAGTACTTACTTCACAAGTCTATAAATTTGGAAGTTTACATTTCATTAGATTTAGAGTCCTTCATGTGTGATAAAAATTGTAAAACTTGGTTACTGTGGATTTTAGATATTAATAAGACTTGTGGAATTTTATTATAATTATTAGATGAGTTTTTACAGTACTTGCTTCATTAACCAAAGATTATGGAATTAATGGTTATAAATTAAATTAGGGGCTACTATTCACTATAAAAATTATGAGACTACTTCTAAGGTGTTTTTAGGCTATGATAGTCCTACTGGAGTTTTATTATAATTTTTAGAATAATATTGCTGGCATTTTCATCTGTAGATGATATTATTGACCTTAAGTTCTAAATTACGAAAGGTAGGTCTAATCACCTATGAAAATTCTCAAACCTTGGATTTACTGTTTAAATGTCACTTAGTATTTATCATAATTTTGTTGTGATTTGTTCCTGACTTTAGAGAGCACTTCATGTTCAAAGTAGGGCATTTGGAGTCTAGGATTAATTAAATTAAGTGCCCACTTAATTAGGAGAATTATGAGACTCTGGATTTAGTCTTAATAGGTCATGATAGACTTCCAGTAATTATTATGGATCTACAGGAAGAGTAATTAGGGTACCCCCTAATGAGAGCACCATGTAACTTAGCATAGTTTGCATATAGTGGATATGTCAGAGATAAGTTAACTCGGAGAGCTCAAACACACTTAGGGTTTTCACACTGAAATAAAAGAGAGGTTTGATCAAGGGTAGAAATTAATAACATTAAGTGCCTTGGCAAAAGAACTTTGGGCTTCATCCCATTGTAGTTCCTAGTACCGCTGCGAGCCCCTCACCGGGTAGACTTCGGGAAGTCCAGGGTTAACCTTAAACCTTAGGAATAATATGGGCAAGAGTAACCCTAATAATAGTTTCACCTTACACTCACACTTGTACACGTAGGGAGATAAATTAGTAGTGAAAGGATAGCGTAGGCCCGTGGCCTAAGGGCTTACTGGTAGAGTTAAATGGGCTCGGTATTTTAATTAAAAACAAACTATCATGGTTGCATGTGCATAACAGTGGTGGTTCTCGGTATTGGACGATCGAACACACCGTCGTCGGTACGTTGACTCGGGGAGACTAGCTGGTTTGCTAGGAATAGTACGGGAACGTACGAGAGGGGCTAGATTGTGTAGTGTGTTTACCAATCTAGGAGTGGAGAGGCCCAACCCACTGTGTACAACCCTGTGTCCGGCGAGCGGGCCCCGCCAGGAAGGTTGAGCAGGCCTGTCCCCGCGACCCGCACCCGAGCGGCAGAACGGGCTGAGCGACTGAAGGGCTGGTCTGCTCCCGCCCATCTCAGGCGAGCGAGCTGGCGACCCGCAGCAAGCGAGCCGGACCCGCGATTGGCGACCCGCCGGCCAACCCCCCGTACGCGACCTGGCTGCCGATCCGCCTGACAGAAGACATGCAGCTCGCCCCTATCGGCTCGCACTCGCCCAGGGAGGATAGGCGAGCCACGAAGCCAGACCGCGCCCGCCTCCTGCGGGAGAACTGAAGGCGAGCTGACCGCCCGGGGGTGCGAATAGCTACTCAGAACAGCGGAGCCTCGCTGTTGGCAGACCAGGTTGGACTGCGCATAGCTGTTCAGAACAGCGGAGTTTGGCTGTTGGCAGACCCAACCAGGGGCCTTTTGGTACTTCCAGGTCAGTCCTTTTGGTTATTGGCAGTTCAGATTCTGAAAATCTATAAATAAGACCCAAGGGGTACCTCAGAGGACACGCTTTCAGTGCCTCCTTGCTCTCATTCTCAAGTGTTCTCTGAGGGTACCTTAGCTCGGCTCTTGGCTAAGGAGGGGAAGCGCTCAGAGATCTTCCGGGTTTGTGGTGGGACCTCCCTGCCGAGCCCTTGGGCCTGTTTTCTCTTGTCTCTCTCGTTGTTTTTCTTGCAGGAGAAAGTAGGCGCGAGACCACCCCTTCCCCAAGGGTAGAACTCCACAAGAGGCCGGATTCCGGTTTCAACATTTTGGTGCGGTGAGCGTGGAAAGTGGTCAGTGCAGAAAAGCTTCGGCGAGCTCAATGACGGGAGGTCAAGGATCCGACAGGCAGAACTCGCCGCCCCCTCCGCCTCTCGCAACAGTGGGAATGTTTGAAGACTTCAGGAACGAGGTGCTGGACCTCGTCAAGATCGCACGCGGCGTGCGGGCCGAGTGCTCGACTCCGGCAGCCCAGATCGCGGCCGCCCCCTCTTTAGGCGAAGACGCTCCTGGCAGGCGAGCCGGGAAGGAAGTGGCTGAGGAAGGCCGAGGGAGCGAGCTCTCGGGGCGCGAGCTCTTCCCCGGCTCGGCAGGCCGAGGTCGATTCGGCGAGCTGGGCTCGCGGGACTCGCCGGCTCGCCCGGTGGTAGGAAGCAGTCCATTCAGCGAGCTGGTCTCCTCAGCACCAGTGCCAGAAGGGTTCAGGGAGCCCGAGATGACCTACTACACCGGGAAGGGAGACCCGGTTCAGCACGTCCAGTGGTTCGAGGACGTAGTCTCCATCCGTCAGATGTCGGACGGATTCAAGTGTCGTCTCTTCGCCATCACCCTCCGAGAGAAGGCAAGGGAGTGGTTCCACCAGCTGCCGGCTAGTTCCATTTATTGCTTCGAAGACTTGCGCCGGGGTTTCATGTTGAGGTTCACTACCTCAAAGAAGAGGAAGAAGGAGTCTGAGTCCCTGTTCCACATAAAGCAGGGGGTGAACGAGACGTTGGGGAGCTACGTCGATCGGTTCCAGGAGGAGGTTACCCAAGTCCAGGAGATGCCGGGCCACAGCCTGATGATGGCCTTCACACTGGGCCTGCAGCAGGGTTTCTTCCGCATGGAGCTGAAGAGAATTCCCCCCCTCTCCTACGAGGAGCTGATGGAGAGGGCGGCGAGAGAGGTCGACGGGGAGGCGTCGAACCCAGAATTTGCAAGGAAGTTGGCCAGGTGGGCGACTGAGGAGGAAAAGGAGTCGAAGGGAGGAAGAGGACAGGAAGAGAGGAGGGGGGAGCCCAGGCAGTGGGAGCAGAGGGAGCAGAGGCAGCTCCAAGGACAGCAGCCGGGGTGGGGGCGTCGGGAGCCCGACCGTAGGCTGGGCTGGAGACCAGAGTGGCAGGGGCAGGGGCCACAGAGGGGATACTACGGGAGAGGTCACTATCAGGGGAGGCAGGACCAGTTCCACCCTCCAGGCTGGAGGCAGGGTCAGAGGCCGCGGCTCCCCGATCAGGAGGAGGCCATGGCCATAGCTCTGGGAGCAAGGAGAGGGGTCATGAGAAGGAGGAGAAGAGAGTTCAGGGTGGAGCTGCCCTACTGCGACTTCCATCAGGAAGAGGGGCACGCAACAGTCACATGCCCGGAGTTTTTGGAGATGAGAGGGAACAGGGGTCGGCAGCAGCAGCAGGAGGAGGTGCGGCAGGAAGTGAGGATCGAGGAGGTCCTGCCTCGGGCGGAGGAGGATCATTGTGAAGACCGGGTGGATGTGGGGACCCGAGGAGGGATCGGAGTGATCCACGGGGGAGTGGGAGTCGAGGCTTCCCGCAAGGCAAGTCTCCACACCATGTACCGGCGGAGCGTCGCCTCTACGTCCCAAACCCCGCCGCCAGAGGAGAGGATCACCTTCTCCAGAAGTGATATGCCGGACCACGAGGATCCGTTCTGTGATGCGTTGGTCATCAAGGCCGCCATCGAGAACTTCACTGTCTCTCGGATCCTCGTGGACAATGGGAGCTCCGTGAACGTCGTCTTCAAAAAGGCGTTTAACGCGATGCAGGTGGAGGCTAAGAGGGTGCTGGCCTCGGACGGGCCCTTGTTCGGGTTCTCAGGAGAAAGGAAGGAGGTAGAGGGAGGAGTCAGCCTCCATGTCACCCTGGGGGGGCAGTCCCGAAACTGCAAGTTCGTCATTGTGGACGCCCCCAGCAGCTACAGTGCAATCTTCGGGAGGCCCCTGATCAGCGCCTTCCGCTGCGTCCCCTCGTCTTTCCATCAGTGCCTGAAGTTCAACGCTGAGGGGGTGCATGTCAGAGTTAGGGGAGACCCGAAGGTGGCGCGGGAATGCTACGTCACCGCGGTAAACACCATCTCTTGGCAGGAAGGAGCCGAGGAGATGGGGCGGAGGATGGAGGAGGACGAGTAGGAAGCCGGAGAGGTAGAGCTGGGGGCGAAGGACTGCGCAGAGAAGGCGGAAGGAGGAGATATGGAGGAAGTGGCCGAAGTGAGGGTCGTAGGAGGGGAGATGGAGGTAGAGGTCCCCGTTCCGGAGGAAGGGGACGCCGAAGGATGGGGGAGCAGTCCAGGCTGGAGGCCGCAGAGGAGGTGGTGGAACTGGAAGTGCTCACCCGCGGAGGCAGGGTGGAGAGGATCCGCGTCAGCGGGGGGCTGACCCCGGAGGACCAGGGCAGGATGCTGGAGTGCATCTAGAAGAACGTGGACATCTTCGCCTGGAGCGCCGCGGAGATGCCGGGGGTTGACGCGGATGTGGCTTGCCACCGCCTCAACCTGGACCCGGGAACACGCCCCGTCCAGCGGAAGAAGAGGTCCACGGCGGACAAGCTGGCGGAACCCATCAGGGAGGAGGTGGCGAAGCTTCTCAAAGCTGGCTTCGTGTCCGAAATTCAGTACCCCGGCTGGGTCTCAAACGTTGTGATGGTTAAAAAAGGAGACGGCCGCTGGCGGTTGTGTATCGATTTCTCTCTTCTTAATAAAGCTTGTCCTAAGGACTGTTACCCTTTGCCTCGGATCGACGCGCTGGTTGATTCCGCCGTCGGCTTTTCTGTAATGAGTTTTTTAGATGCCTTTTCAGGTTACCATCAGATCAGGATGCACCCCCCGGACATCAAGGATGTCTCATTCATCACAGGGGACGGTTGCTACTGCTACAAGATGATGCCGTTCGGGTTAAAGAACGCCGGGGCCACCTACCAAAAGATGATGGATAGGGTCTTCAAGGAGCAAAGGGGGAGGAACTTGGAGGTGTACGTAGACGACCTCATGATCAAGAGCCGAGACGTGGGCTCCCACCTCCGGGACCTGGAGGAGACGTTCGCCACCCTGCGCAGATACAAGATGCGGCTGAATCCCCTTAAGTGCGTTTTTGGGGCTAGCCGAGGGAAGTTCTTGGGGCACCTCCTCACCCCCGCGGGGGTCGAGCCGAATCCGGACAAGGTCAAGGCTATCCTGGAGTTGGGGTCTCCGCGGAATGCGAAGGAGGTCCAACGGTTGACAGGGAAGCTAGCAGGACTGAGCCGCTTCCTCTCTCGGGCAGGGGAGAAGTGCTCCCCATTCTTCAAAACACTGAGGGGGGGGGGCAGAGGTTCGAATTGACTAAGGAATGCGAGGAGGCGTTCCAGGCCCTCAAGGCGCAGCTAACGCAGACCCCGCTGCTCCAGGGGCCGAAGGAGGGTGAGGATTTGTTCTTATATCTCGGGGTCGGGGCAGAGGCCTTGAGCTCCGTCTTGGTGCGAGAAGAAGGGAAGAGGCAGCTCCCTATTTATTATGTCAGCCGGGTCCTGAGGAAGGCCGAGCTTCGATATCCAATCTTGGAGAAGCTTGCGTTCGCGCTAATTATCTCGGCTCGGAGGCTACGACCATACTTCCAGGCACACTCAATCCGAGTGGTGACCGACCATCCCCTCTGCAACGTCTTCGAGGGGGTGGAGCATTCAGGCCGGCTGGCCAAGTGGTCGGTGGAGCTGAGCGAGTTCGACGTCTCCTTCGTTCCGCGGCTCTCGATCAAAGCTCAGGCAATGGCCGACTTCCTGGCCGACTACGTGGTGGAAGTAGCGGAGGAGGAGCTCACCCGCCCGACTCCTTGGAAGGTGAGGGTGGACGGAGCCTCAGGAAGGCATTCTCTCGGATTAGGAGTGGTTCTGGAAAACCCTCAAGGGACTCGGATCGAGCAGACGGTGGTGGTGCATTTTCCCATTACCAACAACCAGGCTAAGTACGAAGCAGTGATAGCGGGACTACGCCTGGCCAGGGAGTTGGGGGTGCTGGATGTGGAAGTTCTGACCGACTCCATGGTGGTGGCTTCCCAGATCAACGGGGAGTTCGAACCAAGGGAGCCCGCTTTGAAGTTATACTTGGCCAAAGTGAAGGGGGTCATAGGGACCTTTCAGACCTTCTCCATCCGACACGTGCCAAGGGAAGAGAATGAACATGCCGACCAACTGGCGAAGCATGGCCCCCGGATGGGGGGCACCATCACCGACCTGTTTCGCCCCTCCATCGAAGAAGGAGAGCTCATGGAGATCGATCAGCAGCCCTCGTGGATGGACCCAGTAGTAGTTTTCCTCTCCACGGGAGAGTATCCGGAGGGAGTAGACAGGAAGAAGCTGAGGCACAAGTCCGCCTACTACCTCCTTAAAGACGGGCAGCTATACAGAAAGACCCTCTCCGGGATGCTGGCTCGCTGCGTGTCCGAGGGCGAGGCGCAGAGGATCTTGGAAGAAATCCACTCCGGGGAGTGCGGGAGTCATTCCGGGAGTCGGACCTTGGAGGGGAGGATAGTCCGGCAGGGGTATTTCTGGCCCACCCTGGGCCGGGACGCCGCGGAGTTCGCAAGAAGATGTCATAAGTGCCAGCTATTTGCCCCCCTCCAGCTACAGCCGGCCCAACAGCTCAAAAGCATCACGGCCCCCTGGCCCTTTGCAATCTGGGGAATGGATTTGGTTGGACCGTTCCCCCAGGCCAGCGGCCAGAGAAGGTTCCTCCTAGTGATGATCGACTACTTCTCAAAGTGGATGGAGGTGAAGGCGTTGGCAAAGGTAACCTCCCAGGTAATCAGGAACTTCGTTTGGGGGGAGATCATCTGTCGCCATGGGCTGCCCCAGGCCATCGTCACAGACAACGGGCCTCAGTTCGCCAGCGCCGAGTTCACCAGTTTTTGCGAGCAGCTTGGGATCGACCTCAGATTCGCCTCGGTCCACCACCCAAGGAGCAACGGGCAGGTGGAGGCGGCGAACAAAATCATCGTCAATCTCCTCAAGAAGAAGGTGGAAAACTTGAGGGGGAGCTGGGTGGAGCAGCTCCCCGCCGTCCTTTGGGCCCTTAGAACCACTCCTAACACGGCCACGGGGGAGACCCCCTTCAAGCTCTCACATGGGTGCGAGGCGGTGCTCCCCATAGAATTTGAGGTTCAAACGCCGCGAGTCGGAACGGCCAGGGAAGGCCGAGAGGAATGGCAAGCCGAGAACGAGGAGGAGCTGAGACTCTCCCTCGACATGGTAGAAGAGTTGAGGGATCTTTTGGTCATCCAACAGGAGGAGGTCAAAAGGAGGATGGCGAAGTACTTTGACAAACATGTCAGGGTCAAGCAGTTCACGGAAGGGGACCTGGTACTGAAGAAGGTGGACGCGGCAGGGCGGTCAGCGTCCGTAGGGAAACTCAACCCCAGTTGGGAAGGGCCATTCATTGTGAAGGAAGCTTTGAAGTCGGGGGGCTATCGGCTCCAAAATGTAGAGGGCGAGGCTCTGAGTCTCACCTGGAGTGGAGACGACTTGAAGAGATTTTTTTCCCTAATTTCCTGTAAGCAACGCGATTTATTATAATGAAGCTTTTTTTTTCTCTCCCCCCAGGACTGCCATATCTGAGCTTGCTCAGAGAGTCGGAATGAACTTGGACCCCGAGAAGATCCCGCTGCCAGGCTCCAACCTAGCTGGCAGGGCCGGAAGTCACTCGGTGTCATCCCTAGCCTCGAGAAGATCCCGCTGCCAGGCTCCCACCTAGCTGGCAGGGCCGGAAGTCACTCGATGGAATGAACTTGGACCCCGAGAACATCCCGCTGCCAGGCTCCCACCCAGCTGGCAGGGCCGAAAGTCACTCGGTGTCATCCCTAGCCTCGAGAAGATCCCGCTGCCAGGCTCCCACCTAGCTGGCAGGGCCGGAAGTCACTCGATGGAATGAACTTGGACCCCGAGAAGATCCCGCTGACAGGCTCCCACCCAGCTGGCAGGGCCGGAAGTCACTCGGTGTCATCCCTAGCCTCGAGAAGATCCCGTTGCCAGGCTCCCACCTAGCTGGCAGGGCCGGAAGTCACTCGATGGTATGAACTTGGACCCCGAGAAGATCCCGCTGCCAGGCTCCCACCCAGCTGGCAGGGCCGGAAGTCACTCGGTGTCATCCCTAGCCTCGAGAAGATCCCGCTGCCAGGCTCCCACCTAGCTGGCAGGGCCGGAAGTCACTCGATGGAATGAACTTGGACCCCGAGAAGATCCCGCTGCCAGGCTCCCACCCAGCTGGCAGGGCCGGAAGTCACTCGGTGTCATCCCTAGCCTCGAGAAGATCCCGCTGCCAGGCTCCCACCTAGCTGGCAGGGCCGGAAGTCACTCGATGGAATGAACTTGGACCCCGAGAAGATCCCGCTGTCAGGCTCCCACCCAGCTGGCAGGGCCGGAAGTCACTCGGTGTCATCCCTAGCCTCGAGAAGATCCCGCTGCCAGGCTCCCACCTAGCTGGCAGGGCCGGAAGTCACTCGATGGAATGAACTTGGACCCCGAGAAGATCCCGCTGCCAGGCTCCCACCTAGCTGGCAGGGCCGGAAGTCACTCGGTGTCATCCCTAGCCTCGAGAAGATCCCGCTGCCAGGCTCCCACCTAGCTGGCAGGGCCGGAAGTCACTCGATGGAATGAACTTGGACCCCGAGAAGATCCCGCTGCCAGGCTCCCACCTAGCTGGCAGGGCCGGAAGTCACTCGGTGTCATCCCTAGCCTCGAGAAGATCCCGCTGCCAGGCTCCCACCTAGCTGGCAGGGCCGGATGTCACTCGATGGAATGACTCAGAAAGCAACGACCTGCGACCCAGAACAAATCGCGTTGTCGAGCTCCCACCTAGCCGGCAAGGCCGGAAACTACTCGAAAAGCGTGCACAGCAAGACGGAATCACAAGAGTTAGTCAAAAAAGAGGGAAAGGGTCTGGCATAGCCCCATCCTCAGACCCCAGGAAAGGTGGTCGAGTAAACGCAAAGGTCTGGCGAGAGTCCGCAGAGAATTAAGCATGCGCCCGAGGGACGAGCCAGCTCGCCTCGCTCGGCGGACGAGCCAGCTCGCCTCTCTCGGCGGACGAGCCAGCTCGCCTCGCTCGGCGGACGGGCAGCCGCCTCGTCAGAGCCGGGCCGCAGGGGCAGGTCGCACCATCCGGCAATGACAGCGTTGGAAAAATAAGGCAGGCGAAAAAGGCATTCATAAAAGGAACAATAGCAAAAATACGAAGTATAAGCACAACTCGTACATATATCTCAGAACAAATTATTACACATAATAATGTTCATCTAAAAAGTAAATTACAAAAGGTAAGGGGGGGCGCGAGATCTAGAAACCCTAAAGGGGCTGGAAGGCCTTGTCGCCAGGGTCCGGCACGGGGAGAAACAGCGCCGGCACAACGTCTTCCGCCGAAAGCTCTGCCGCCTCGCCCGTAAGCAGATCCGCGCGCCGCAGCATTTGCATCGTGTATTTCGCCGCGCTGGCCGCGTTCTTTTGCATTAGCACTTCCAGGTCATGGTCAGAGAGGTGCTCGCGCGGGCAGACCCTGCTGTCTGGAGGAGCAGCGGCGGCGACCTCCAGCTCGCGTACCCGGGCCTCCAGCGCCGCCTTCTCCTGGCCAAGGGTGGCGATCTCGGCACCCATTCGACTCGCCGTCGCCGCATCCTGAAAAAAGGAATGGGAATAACCGTGAGCTGTGTTCGCGAGAGGGAGAGGATAACTCAGGTTGAGCGCGTACCACCCCGCCCAGGTACTGCGCGAGGGTCTCCTCGGCAGCGGCGGCCCGCCCTCTCTGAAGGTCCGCGTCCGCCCGAGCGAGCTTTCGGGCCTCTTCCTTCTCATCCGCCATCTTTTGGATGGACGCGGCGTTCCGCTCCACCTGGGTGCAGCGTCTCCCCACCATATGGGCCAGCTCCAAACCGCGCAGCTGGGCCCGCGCGCTCTCATGAATCAGCACCCGCGTCTCCTCCTTGTCATAAATGGCGGCGTCTTCGCGCGAGTACAGACCGAAGGAGAAGCTGTACGCCTCCCCGCCGATAGTATCATGCTCCATCCAGCTCGGCAGCAGGGTGGAGATCGTTGCGCGGTTCGACGCCTTGTCCCACGCCAGGAGCGAGACGCCGAGCTCGTCCAAGTACTTCTCGCCGTAGCCGAAGTTACGATGCCCTCTCGGCACCGGCTCCGCAGCGGCTTCAGACCCGCCCGGCGGCGCGGAGGTGCCCGCCGCCCCGACCGGGGAGTCGCTGGTCGAAGCAACCAGCGGGGGCGAGGGGGCCTCAGTCGGCAAGATCGCGGGGGCCTTGCCCTTTCTTTGGCTCGCGGAGGGTTGTTGATCCGCGGTCTTCGCCGACTTCGGCGGAGGCGCTGACTGTCCGCCGCCCGGTCGCTTCTTGGCCGGGACCGATGGGATGTCGCGCTGGGCGGCATCCGCAGCCTGGGCGCGGGCGAGAACCCCGGGGGGAATCCGAGCGCTCTCGTAAGGGGGGTGAAGAGGGATGTCGCGTTCACCTGCGAAGAAGGGAAGGTGAGATGAAAGAAGAGTGGGAGAGTAAGGCCTAACGGAGACGAGTGGCAAACCTCCCCCCGGCGGGACAGCCGCGAGATCGTCAAGGTGGCGGCGCAGGAACGCGAGTTCTTCCCAGCGAAGAACGCGCACAGATCAGCTTCGTGGCCGCCTAGGCTGGGTGGTCGGTAGCTCGCCTCGCTGAGCTGCACCGGCGAGAAGGGCACGTTGCCGAAGTCCCCTTTGACGAACAGGAACTTCTTCAGCCAGTTGTGGCTCTTGTTAACTGTCTCCCGCACCTTGAGGTGGGCGCTGGAGAAGTAGGTCGTCCCGTCTCGATTCGCCCTGAAGGAGAACAGCTTCCGGAACACTGCGAGGCTGAACTCCACCCGCTCCTCTCGCAGGAAACAGGCGAACCCCATCATGACGGCGATGGAGTTCGGGGTCATCTGGCCCAGGACGACCCCGAAGTATTTTAGCACCTGGCGCACCTCGGGCCACAGGGGGAGTCGCAGGCCTACCTCAAAGTGGGAGAGAGGGATGGCGAGCTCATCCCTAGACAGGTCGTTGATTTTCTCCCCCTCTTCGGGTCGCCTCGCAGAGAACCCGGCTGGGATATGGTCGCCTAGAGCTTCCAAGTATTCGCGCTCTGTGATAACGGCGCGAGGGAAATCATGCTCGGAGAAGGTCCAAGCGCACTTGCTTCGGCCGTCCACGTCGCCGCCGCCTCCGCCCATCCCCGTCGAGTCGCCGCCGAACGCGCGAGAAAAAGCCAGAAGGCGAACACAGACGATACTCCGCGGGAACGGGAAGCAAGAAAGTTTGGAATCGGTGGAGAAATTAGGGCCTGCAAGGCCTATTTATAGGGAAAGAGAAAGGGCGGGAAACTTCCCGCCGAAAGGCGGGGTGCGGATAGCCAAAAATCAGCCCGACGGTTCGACTTCCCGCGCGCGACCGCACCTCAAAGGTCGAGCCGGCACGGTTCTCGCCCGGCTGCAGCCGCGGGAGACCAGCGCGGGCGAACCAACCCCAACCCGCACCCGCACGCCATTCCGCGCAAGGCGGGAGACTCCCGTCTGGCGAGCTCCTCGGCTCGCCCTCGCCCCGATCAGCGCAGAAGGAAGAATGGACCTTTCCCTTAACCCGCCCACAGAAAACAAAAGAAAAGCAGCACGATAATTTCAATACGTCTCAGCAACAAAATAGTTATGCCCATAGGCGGGCTAAAAGAGTCGCAAGCAATTACAAATACAAGATAACTGCGAAATGACGATAACCCCGCGGTATCCCGCGAGCGAGGGGCAAACAACTGGATCAGTACTCGACCCACTTCCACCTGTGTCGCCTCTTCGTTCCCGACCGAGGCGGCACACGGGGGTCGTGGTAATCGCGAACCGCCACCAGCTCCCGCTGAGCCAGGCCGACCTGCTCCACGGCGCTCTTAAGATGCCCCTCGGCTCGCGTTATATGCACGCCCGGCGAGGTGACATCGTCGTCTTCCGCTTCGCGCGGAGGGCCCTCCAAGGCCGCGAGCCGGGCCTCGGTCTCGGCCTTGTCGTCATCGATTCTCTTCATGATCTCCTGCAGCAGCAGTGTGTGTTTCTGGAATAGCCGCGTCACCTGCCTCTTCATCCCCGCCGCATCGGTCGGGTCGCCCAGATAGTCAGAAACACTGTCCACGTCAGGCGGAGGCGAGTACCCTTCGCTCATCTCGGTCTCAGGAGAGGCCCTGTGAAAGCCTGCAAGCGGGGAGGGGTCAGAATGAGCGAGCAAGAGACAAAGTCAACGATAAAAACCAGCTCACCAGGGGTTGGCACGTCGCCCGCACCGACAGATGGGCGGGAAGAGCCCGGCCGACCCTGAAAGTTCCCTCCCTCGAGGGTCTCAAGAGATTTCCCCAGCCCGTGGGAGACCGCCGGACAGGGAGTTTCCGGAGGTGGGCGATCCAGAACCGAGGAACCAGCGACCTTCTCGGGCGACTCGCGAGAGGGGCGATCCTCTCCCCCATTCCCCGCCCCCTCACAGGGGATCGCCTGCAAAACAAAGGGTCAAAGGTACAGCAATAACTCGCGGAAGGTCACGACCACCGGGGATTACCTCGACACCCGCGGCCGAGCTGGAGCCCGGACAGTCGCCCGCCAGAGACCGCCTGACAATCTTCCCCTTCGCCGGCCTGAAGACAGGACCGGGAGACCCGCGTGATAACCAAGGGGCAGCCTCGAGGGCCTCCTCCTGAGTCTTCAGGCTCGCAGCCTCCAGGCGAGCTCGCACCTCCTCGCTGACCGGCATCGAGAAATTAAGGTCTGCTCAAAGGAAATGAAGGGATCTGGGGAGCCTCCTTCAGGGGTTAGCGGTGCGTATTTATAGCAGGACAGTGGGCCCCTACCAGAAGATTCCATGCCAGCTCAGCACAGAGCTCGCCGAACACGCGGGTTGGATGATTCTTTCTGAGCTTGATTCAAGCTCAAAAAGAGCGGGGATTGTGTACAACCCTGTGCCCGGCGAGCGGGCCCCGCCAGGAAGGTTGAGCAGGCCTGTCCCCGCGACCCGCACCCGAGCGGCAGAACGGGCTGAGCGACTGAAGGGCTGGTCCGCTCCCGCCCATCTCAGGCGAGCGAGCTGGCGACCCGCAGCAAGCGAGCCGGACCCGCGATTGGCGACCCGCCGGCCAACCCCCCGTACGCGACCTGGCTGCCGATCCGCCTGGCAGAAGACATGCAGCTCGCCCCTATCGGCTCGCGCTCGCCTAGGGAGGATAGGCGAGCCACGAAGCCAGACCGCGCCCGCCTCCTGCGGGAGAACTGAAGGCGAGCTGACCGCCCGGGGGTGCGAATAGCTACTCAGAACAGCGGAGCCTCGCTGTTGGCAGACCAGGTTGGACTGCGCATAGCTGTTCAGAACAGCGGAGTTTGGCTGTTGGCAGACCCAACCAGGGGCCTTTTGGTACTTCCAGGTCAGTCCTTTTGGTTATTGGCAGTTCAGATTCTGAAAATCTATAAATAAGACCCAAGGGGTACCTCAGAGGACACGCTTTCAGTGCCTCCTTGCTCTCATTCTCAAGTGTTCTCTGAGGGTACCTTAGCTCGGCTCTTGGCTAAGGAGGGGAAGCGCTCAGAGATCTTCCGGGTTTGTGGTGGGACCTCCCTGCCGAGCCCTTGGGCCTGTTTTCTCTTGTCTCTCTCGTTGTTTTTCTTGCAGGAGCAAAGTAGGCGCGAGACCACCCCTTCCCCAAGGGTAGAACTCCACAAGAGGCCGGATTCCGGTTTCAACACACTGTCTCTGTTTTGCCACGGCGGAGGCTCTTGAGAGTTTAGCTAACTCCAAAAAGGGGAACTAAAGGTCTGTGCGCATAGAGTCGTGTGTGTGAGTTGCACTCGCATGTACATACCATAGCATACTTGCACGTCATAGCATAGTCATTTCATTTAACCCCTGACACCTATCGTATAAAATGGTATGGGATGTTTTATACGATAGGCCCTGCAAAACGACCCCTTGGTCTATAGGGGTAATTCCTATAAATCAATGGTTATATTTCTTGTTGCTCTTACTTTCACTTCTTACTGCTTTTTTTTGCTACTCCTTTCTGTTTACTTTTGATGCATACTTGTTCACTCATGTTTAATTTTTGTGATACCCCTGCCATACTTTATTATTTTAATCCTTAGGGTAGATGTCACCTGCTTGATTACGCCTTGCTTTTGGTCCTCCTTTTCACCCTTTTCCGCCCGGTGCATAGGAGCCACGGGTAGAGGGGTGGGGGATTGTTGACTGAGTCTAGTTTGACTGACGGTCGTTTGACCACCATATTTTAGGTGCTCCGGATGGGAGACAGGGAACAGCCGCAGGAGACGCAACACCAGCAGGGTACGGTGCAGATGGAGATGGGCCAGTGTAGCTCGGGTGGACATGCATCCGGATCCGTGAGTGGAGCCGAGTATTAGTAGTTTTACTTTTATGAGTGGATTGTAGTGAGGTTATCATGTACCGGGCTTAAGCCCGTATTTACTTTCTGGTGTTGGTACCTAGACTTTCTTCTGGTGTTGACTTGATTTATTGCATGATTTCCTCCTTTATACTATTGTGGACTTGAATGCTTACACTTTCATTCATTATACATTCTGTCGATGGTGAGTGAGATGACCGGCATGATCGGCGTTTTGTGGTACCGACCATCCCGGTGGATGATGTCACCGCAAAAACGGCGGTTCTGGGCCTAAGACCCCGGTGGATGTTGCAAAAAAAAATGGGGTCTTACAAGTGGTATCAGAGGAAACCTCGATCCGACAGAATGTAGTCCACAAAACATGGGACACCCCGCGCGGGCTTAGTTTGAGGACAAACTAGCAGCGGAAGCAATGGTGTGCCCATGGGAGGAATCACGTGCAATACTCACCAATAACAAAGAGTTTTAGGTCAACTTACTAAACTTAAGACCATCTTTTGTAGGGTGCGACGAATCCTCCCCTGCCGCAGGGGACACCTCCGGCCCCGAATGTGATTCCACCCCCGCCGGCTCCGACCCCGTTACAGCAGACGGAGCTGGGACAAACTTTGACGGCCATCTTGGAGTTCTTTAGGGCACAACAGGCTCCGGCTCCTCAGACGAACCCCGGAGCAAACTGGTTGAGTGCATTCCGAGGCCTTGCCCCACCATCATACTTGGGGACGGAGACGGCAGTGCGCACGGAGGAGTGGCTAGATATTATGTACGAGATGTTGGTGGGAATACAGTGCCCGGTGGACCTGGCAGTATCTTTGGTGGTTTCTTGTCTAGAGTCGCATGCAAAGAGGTGGTGGAAGTCGGTGATGGACACCACATATGCTGGAGTGGAGATCGCGGACATTACTTGGGAGGAGTTTAGGGCAGCACTACTGGAGCATTTTGTGCCGCAGTCCGCAAGGGACGAATTGGAGGATAGATTCTTGCAGCTGAAGCAAGGGAACAAGACAGTGCTGGAATATCACCGGGAGTTTACTCATTTGGCCAGGTTTGCGGATTCTTACAAGCTGGATGACGTGGGTTACGCCAAGAGATTCTACAAGGGCCTCTGTGATGACCTGAGGCAGGCCCTCTTGTTCGTGTCCGATGGTACCATGGCCAGGATCTTGGAGATGACCAAGAAGCTGGAGGCGGACCAGCTTGTAGTCCGGGGCAGGAAGAGACATGGGGATGATGCAGTGCTAGGAGGGAGAAGGGACCCGCAGAGAGGTCGGGTCATGGGAGAGAGAAGGAACGAGGATCAAGCCCGTCAGGAGGAAGGGCAAGAGCTAAGGGAGCAGGCAGTGCTGACTCCGCAGCCGCTACAGATGAGGGAGGTGCCCAGGATAGGGCAGGGACCACCCCACCACAGCTATGCTATCACTGCCATCAGCCAGGGCACATTCGGACTAATTGCCCTATGAGGAATGGGGCCACACCTCCAGCACGGGGTGGCCCACCGGCTCACCAGATGGGAGGTCGTGGACGTGGACGCGGATGCGGATTTCAGAGCGGCGACCGCAGGCAGAATGGGGAGCAGATTTACGCTTTGGACCTAGCACAGCCTCGGAACCCGGACAGGGTTATTGCAGGAATGGTGATGGTGTGCGGCAAGCCTGCCTATACCCTGTTCGACACGGGGGCATCGCACAACTTTGTGTCGGAGGATTTCGTCAAGGATCTGGACCAGATTCGATATTATACGGGATTCTCCAGGAGGGTGCGTCTCCCCAATGGGATAGAGATCCAGTCCACAGAGAAGTGCCTCCTGGAGGTTACCATAGACGGGTTGACACTCGAGGCCCCGACGACGATCCTGAGAATGCCGGACTTCGACCTTGTCTTGGGCATGACATGGCTTGTCTGGAACCATGCCCAGATTGACTGCCCGACGAGGAGGGTCGTGCTGAGCCACGGCGATACTTATGCGACATTCGAAGGTACTACTCGGTTTCCCGCCGCCTGCTTTCATCTGTTCAGGCCGTTAAGGCTCACATGCAAGGAGACGAGGTATATCAGGTATTATTCGAGATGACTGAGGAGAAGGACCTGATTGCTAGCATTCTGGTGGTTCGTGACTACGCCGATATTTTTCCGGATAAGCTGTCAGGACTGCCTCCGCATTGGGAGAAGGACTTTCATATTCAGTTGGTACCAGGGGCTAAGCCGGTATCCAAGGCCCCTTATCGGATGGCCCCGAAGGAGTTGGCGGAGTTTCAGACACAGTTGCAGGAGCTGGTGGAAGCAGGATTTGTTAGGCCGAGCTCCTCGTCATGGGGAGCTCCGGTCCTATTCGTGAAGAAGAAGGATGGCACTCTTCGCCTGTACATCGACTATCGAGCACTAAACAGGCTGACCGTCCGAAATACCTATCCGCTCCCCAGGATAGACGAGTTGTTCGATCAGCTGGAGGGAGCCCATTATTTCTCGAAGCTGGACTTGAGGTCAGGCTACTACCAGCTGCGGATCTAGGAGGAGGATATTCCGAAGATGGCCTTTAGTAGCAGATATGGATTGCATGAGTTCATCGTGATGCCCTTCGGGCTCACGAATGCTCCGTCGGCGTTTATGAGCCTCATGAACCGGGTCTTCGAGGCTTATTTGGATGTGTTCGTCATAGAATTCATAGACGACATCCTTATCTATTCTAAGACGGAGGAGGAGCACACACGACATCTGGCACTGACCTTGGAGAGACTGCGGGAGCATCGCCTTTATGCGAAGTTCAACAAGTATCAGTTTTGGTTGAAGGAGGTGGCTTTCTTAGGCCACATTATCAGCGGAGCCGGGCTGGCGGTGGACCCGGCAAAGATTCAGGCAGTCAGGGATTGGCCGCCGCTGAAGACGTCCACGGACGTGCGGAGTTTCCTGGGGCTTGCCGGTTATTACCGGAAATTCGTGGAGAGGTTTTCTCGGATCTCCCTTTCACTCACATCCTTGATGAAGAAGGATGTGCCCTTTGTGTGGACGCCACAGTGTGAGGCAGCCTTCTAGGAGCTGAAGGACCGACTCATCTCAGCCCTATTCTGGTCCTTCCATCTGGGAAGGAAGGATTCCAGGTGTATACCGACGCATCATATCAGGGGATGGGAGCGGTGCTGATGCAGAACGGACACGTCATAGCTTATGCCTCCCGCCAGCTGAAGACCCATAAGAAGAACTATCCAGTGCATGACCTGGAGATGGGAGCAGTTGTATTCGCACTGAAGATATGGCGATACTACCTTTATGGAGTCCACTGTGATATATACTCCGATCATAAGAACCTTAAGTACGTGGACACGCAGAAGGAACTGAACATCAGACAGAGGCGGTGGGTGGAGTTTCTATCTGACTATCAGTATGAGATGCACTACCACCCGGGGAAGGCAAACGTGGTAGCGGATGCACTGAGTAGGAGAGCCGCCACAGTAGGAGAAGAGCCTCAGTTGATGTCTATGGAGCTGCTGCAGAGACTAGAGGACATGCACATTACTCTGGTGTCGTCTGACAATCCTGAGCTCTATGAGGAGTACTTGGCCGCGATGGGCGTTACCGATGACATCAGAGACTGAGTCAGAGAAGGACAGAGGCAGGATGCCAAGTTAGAGCCCATCTTCCAAGCCCTGTAGGCAGGCACTGCAGGAGATTACACACTGAGGGACGACCTGGTGTGCTTCAGAGGACGGGTGTATATACCGGAGGGAGGCCAGATCCAGGAGGATATTATGACGGAGGCGCACTGCAGCCGGTATTCTGTGCACCCGTGGATCACAAAGTTGACGGCTGATTTGAAGAAGACTATGTTCTGGCCGGGCATGAAGAAGGATGTCTCTTACTTCGTGACCCATTGTGAGGCATGTCAGCTAGTGAAGGCGGAGTGCAGGAACCCCGCAGGATTATTGCAGCCACTCCCGGTGCCGGAGTGGAAGTTTGATGACATAGCCATGGACTTCATACATGGGCTTCCCCGGTCTCGGACAGGGAATGACTCGATCTGGGTAATCGTTGATCGGTTGACGAAGGTGGCTCGATTTATACCGATCAGGAAGGACGATTCAGTAGGAGTACTGGTGCGGAAGTTTGTGGAGCAGTTCATTCGTTATCATGGCGTGCCCAGGACGATAGTGTCAGATCGTGATGGGCAGTTTACATCCACGGAGTGGCGATCAGTTCAGGCATACTTGGGCACCCGATTGACTTTTAGCACAGCCTTCCACCCTCAGACGGACGGGCAGACAGAGCGCACAAATCGGACATTGGAAGACCTACTACGTTTGTGCATTCTAGACCGATGAGAGCCATGAGAGAAGATGCTGCCACTGGTAGAGTTCTCATACAACAACAGTCATCAGGCCAGTATAGGTATGGCCCCCTACGAGGCCCTATATGGACGGAGGTGCAGGACTCCCCTGTCATGGTTACAAGATGGGGATCCGAAGGTCCTGGGCTCGGAATTTGTGGAGGACACCGAGGCCCAGGTGAGACTGATTCGAGATCGGATGTTAGAGGCGCAGAGCAGACAGGCCAAATACTATGACGCACGACATCGTCAGGTGGAGTTTCAGGTAGGAGACAGAGTGTTTTTGAAGATACGACCGATGTACGGAGTCTCTCGAGTTCGTGGACGGAGGAAGAAGCTCGGCCCGAGGTACATGGGGCCCTACAGGATCCTAGAGCGGATCGGTCCCTTGGCATATAGGCTGGAGCTGCCACCAGAGCTGGAGGGCTTGCACGACGTCTTCCACGTCTCCTCCCTCAGGAGGGCCCTATTACGGCCAGAGCAGCAGATAGACGCCACGGATGGGCCGGTAGCATCTGACCGGTCAGTACACATGGAGCCGGTCCGGATTGACGATACGGGTATGCGGGCCTTGCGCCGCAAGAAGGTCCCATTGGTCAAGATTCTGTGGAGAAATCACGACCATGAGGAGCACACTTGGGAGCCTCAGGACTTAATGCGCCAAAGATACCCGGAGCTCTTCACCTCAGGTAAACTCTAATCTAATTTTGGGATGTTACAATTTATTACCTTGGTAGAAACCCCGCAGGCCTAACCTGAATTTCGGGGACGAAATTTTTATTTTTATGTATTGGGATTTGTAACATCCCCCAAACAGCCAGACCCCCGAGAGTAATTTTGTCATGACTAAGTCATGACAAAATCCAGGGAGCTTACAAACCCTTGTAGACCTAGGCAAAAAGGTGATAAAACACCTTGGTCTGCAAATAGTAAACCTTAAATACCCAACTTAGGGCTTGACTTTAGGGCTCCAACTCGACTCCTTAACCCCACCCCAACACCCCTAGGCCATCAAGGAGTCCAGAAGACCCATTGGGGCCAGCCAAACAGGCCAAGTTGACCCAAGGTCAACCCTAACCCTAATTAGGGCAAAATGGTCAATTCCCCATCAAATGGCCCAACTGACCATCACATGTGGAAGTAGGTTCACTTTTAGGTCTAACACATCATAAAAGACTAATTAGACCAAAAAGCACCATCCTAGGGTCACCACATGGCAAAATGACCAAAATACCCCTACTAGGTCAAAATGGTGATTTTCCAGTAAACACCCCTATTGACCACCACAACTTCAAGTTGACCACACTCATGGGGTCATAACCTCATAAGGGACCCAATGGCACAAAAATTTCATGGTTCGGTCAACCCTAGGGCCCAGTTTGACCAAAAGTGAAACTAGGGCTAACTAGGTCATATTACTTGGACCTAGCCCAATCCCTTTGGGCTAGGCCCAATTTGAGTGGTCAACCAGCCTAGTAGGCTGATATTAAACATGGGAGGGAGGAAAATTCGTTCATGGTGATTAGGAGAGAGAAATGGGGGTTTTCCCCAATTTTGAGGAGAGAGAAAGTGGCCATTCATGGCCATTAAGGTGACACACCCCTTGGCATCCCTCCATTACACTCTCATTCATCTTCTCTGATGAATTTGAGAAGATTCCAGCCGTTTCTAGGTGTAATTAGGGCAGGGGGGATGTATAGGGTCGGCCATGGGAGGGGAGGTGAAGAGGCCATTGATGGCATATGTGATTAAAACCACTACCACACACAATTAACCCCCCCTATCACCTTCACAAGCCTCTGAGCAGTGAAACCCCCCCATTTTTCGAGAGTTTGGAGGTCTCCTTGCAAGAAATCGGATGGCACCCAAAGCTTCGAGGAGGAGCAATGGCGGCCGGCGAATGGAGCAAAGGAACGCCCCAAATGAGGTCCGATCCTCTTCCCCTCTCCTAGTGCTAGATCTAGATCGATTTAGGTAGAGAAATCGGGCTCAATTGAGCCTGATTGAGAGCTTGAATTTTCGGATTTTTCATGGAAAATGGTGGTGTTGAGTTCGCCGGAAACCGCCGCCTCCGGCGGCATGGTCGCCGCCAAACGCTAGCCACCACCTCAACGGAGGTGGTGGTGGTGGTGGTGGCCGGCCAGGGAGGTGGTCGGGGTGGCCGGAAAGTGGGCTGGAATGAACTCTAGGTCTGGATAATCCCGTCCCTTGGCTGGAGCTTGAAGATGAGCAGCAGCCCTTGGATGCTGCTTCAAGATTCGTGCAAAACTTATTCTATTTATTGTTTTTTTTCTGTGATTATAATTGCAGTGTATAGAATTAATTTTTAAAAATACTTATGCCCCACTACAGAAAACGTGGTCAACATATAAAATGTAGCCCTTGATGTCTATTTTAAATTAAAATTGATTTCACTCAATTTGGAGTCCTGGTTAGACCGCAGCACGCATTTTGGTGAGGTCTACCCAAAGGGTTGTCCAGAGCTTAATTTCAGTGCCCACTCCAAACCAGACATCCAAATAATCTGAAATTTGGGGAATGGGCTATTTTTAACTATATCTAGGACATATCCAAAAAACAAAATTTTTGGGAAATATTGTTCTATAGTTTTTAGAAAAATGTAATAAACCAAGTATAAATTAATTAGGTGTCATAAACACCTCAAAATCCCCCCACATTTTGGTGGGTGGTCTTACAAAGCATGTTAGTGCTCTGATAAAAATTTCATCTCCTTTGAAGATGTTTTGATTAGGTTTTATCCAACCCCAGGTTGACCCTTCTAGGGTTAATTAGGTCAAAGCACCCCTTGGGGTTTTGAGTGGTCAAATCACCTCAACAGAGGCTGATTTTTTTGTCCACTGACTCTATATGGTATGACACACCCTACAATGTAATTTGGGGTGGTTAAGAGTAGGGTAGCCCTAGAACCCTAGGGTAGGTCCCTTAATGGGGATTTTTAGGGTTTGAAGTTCATGGGGTCAAATGACCTTGGAATAACTTAAAATTTGGTGGAGAGGACCATAAGGTTAGTATAGTACTCTGGTTAAAATTTTAGGGAATTTGGAAGCCTTAAACCCCCTCAAAACCCTAACCCTAGTTTAGGGCACCAAATCTAATTTGGAGTATTAGGCTACCAAATCACTTTAAAATCACTTGAAATTGGGCAGGGGCAGTTCTCTGGTAGAAATATTCCTAAATTAATTTTGGTGGAATCTTTGGGCCATTAAAATCAGTACTTCCTTTTCAACCATAGATGTGCCCTTAAAATTTACTATGTTGATAGTGACGTTTTTGTTTATTGGAAAATTGTGAAACCTTGGAATAGGACATTATATATAATGATAGAGCCCTTTGTATTTTTGTTTAAATTTTTAGATGTCTGTTTCAAGTACTTGCTTCATTAAATTATGATTTGTGGTTTATGATCAAAAATAGAAACAGAGCCAAAATATTATCAAACAAATTATGAAATTAGGTCAGAGAGTGCTTTTGACCATTATTATTGTCCTGTAATTTTTCCATGATTTTTAGATTGATAAAACCAGTACTTACTTCACAAGTCTGTAAATTTGGAAGTTTACATTTAATTAGATTTAGAGCCCTTCATGTGTGATAAAAATTGTAAAACTTGGTTAATGTGGATTTTAGATATTAATAAGACTTGTGGAATTTTATTATAATTATTAGATGAGTGTTTACAGTACTTGCTTCATTAACCAAAGATTATGGAATTAATGGTTATAAATTAAATTAGGGGCTACTATTCACTATAAAAATTATGAGACTACTTCTAGGGCGTTTTTAGGTCATGATGGTCCTACTGGAGTTTTATTATAATTTTTAGAATAATATTGCTGGCCTTTTCATCTGTAGATGATATTATTGACCTTAAGTTCTAAATTACGAAAGATAGGTCTAATCACCTATGAAAATTCTCAAACCTTGGATTTACTGTTTAAATGTCACTTAGTATTTATCATAATTTTGTTGTGATTTTTTCCTGACTTTAGAGATCACTTCATGTTCAAAGTAGGGCATTTGGAGTCTAGGATTAATTAAATTAAGTGCCCACTTAATTAGGAAAATTATGAGACTCTGGATTTAGTCTTAATAGGTCATGATAGACTCCCAGTAATTATTATGGATCTACAGGAAGAGTAATTAGGGTACCCCCTAATGAGAGCATCATGTAACTTAGCATAGTTTGCATATAGTGGATAGGTCAGAGATAAGTTAACTCGGAGAGCTCAAACACACTTAGGGTATTCACACTGAAATAAAAGAGAGGTTTGATCAAGGGTAGAAATTAATAACATTAAGTGTCTTGGCAAGAGAACTTTGGGCTTCATCCCATTGTAGTTCCTAGTACCGCTGTGAGCCCCTCACCGGGTAGACTTCGGGAAGTCCAGGGTTAACCTTAAACCTTAGGAATAATATGGGCAAGAGTAACCCTAATAATAGTTTCACCTTACACTCACACTTGTACACGTAGGGAGATAAATTAGTAGTGAAAGGATAGCGTAGGCCCGTGGCCTAAGGGCTTACTGGTAGAGTTAAATGGGCTCGGTATTTTAATTAGAAACAAACTATCATGGTTGCATGTGCATAATAGTGGTGGGTCCTCGGTATTGGACGATCGAACACACCGTCGTCGGTACGTTGACTCGGGGAGACTAGCTGGTTTGCTAGGAATAGTACGGGAATGTACGAGAGGGGCTAGATTGTGTAGTGTGTTTACCAATATAGGAGTGGAGAGGCCCAACCCACTGTCTCCGTTTTGCCACGGCGGAGGCTCCTGAGAGTTTAGCTAACTCCAAAAAGGGGAACTAAAGGTCTGTGCGCATAGAGTCGTGTGTGTGAGTTGTACTCGCATGTACATACCATAGCATACTTGCACGTCATAGCATAGTCATTTCATTTAACCCCTGACACCTATCGTATAAAATGGTATGGGGTCTTTTATACGATAGACCCTGCAAAATGACCCCTTGGTCTATCGGGGTAATTCCTATAAATCAATGGTTATATTTCTTGTTGCTCTTACTTTCACTTCTTACTGCTTTTTTTTTTGCTACTCCTTTCTGTTTACTTTTGATGCATACTTGTTCACTCATGTTTAATTTTTGTGATACCTCTGCCATACTTTATTATTTTAATCCTTAGGGTATATGCCACCTACTTGATTACGCCTTGCTTTTGGTCCTCCTTTTCACCCTTTTCCGCCCGGTGCCTAGGAGCCACGGGTAGAGGGGTGGGGGATTGTTGACTGAGTCTAGTTTGACTGACGGTCGTTTGACCACCATATTTTAGGTGCTCCGGATGGGAGACAGGGAACAGCCGCAGGAGACGCAACACCAGCAGGGTACGGTGTAGATGGAGATGGGCCAGTGTAGCTCGGGTGGACAAGCATCCGGATCCGTGAGTGGAGCCGAGTATTGGTAGTTTTACTTTTATGAGTGGATTGTAGTGAGGTTATCATGTACCGGGCTTAAGCCCGTATTTACTTTCTGGTGTTGGTACCTAGACTTTCTTCTGGTGTTGACTTGATTTATTGCATGATTTCCTCCTTTATACTATTGTGGACTTGGATGCTTACACTTTCATTCATTATACATTCTGTCGATGGTGAGTGAGATGGCCGGCAGGATCGGCGTTTTGTGGTACCGACCATCCCGGTGGATGATGTCACCGCAAAAACGGCGGTTCTGGGCCTAAGACCCCGGTGGATGTTGCAAAAAAAAAATGGGGTCTTACACAATGCGCCCTCGGTGTTTATGGATCTGATGCACCATATTTTTCGTGAGTACCTGGATCTGTTTGTGATCGTGTTCAGTGATGACATCCTGGTGTACTCGAAGTCGAAGGCTGAGCATAAGATTCATTTGTGGTTAGTGTTGAACACGTTGAGGCAAAATCAGCTCTATGCCAAGTTCTCGAAGTGCGAGTTTTGGCTATCGTCGGTGGCATTTCTCGGCCATGTGGTGAGTGGAGCGGGCATTGCAGTGGATCCAGCGAAGATAAGGGCCATACAGGAGTGGCCAATCTTGTCTTCCGTGGCCGAGGTCAGGAGTTTTCTTGGACTTGTGGGCTACTCTAGACGATTTGTGGAAAACTTCTCGCGGATCACTTTGCCGCTCACCACATTGACGCGAAAAGATCAGAAGTTCGTTTGGACGCCAGAGTGCGCACGAGCTTTTGAAGAGCTGAAGGTTCGGTTGACCACGACACCGGTGTTGTCTTCGCCACGTGGAACCGACGGATTTGTGATTTATAGTGATGCCTCAGGGAGCAGCTTAGGCTGCGTTCTTCTGCAGAATGGAAAGGTTATTGCTTATGGCTCACGCCAGCTGAAGGTGCACGAGCGAAATTATCCCGTCCATGATTTGGAACTAGCGGCGGTGATTTTTGCACTCAAGTTGTGACGACACTACCTTTATGGAGTGAAGGTAGAGATCTATACAGATCACAAGAGCCTAAAGTACCTCTTGGAGCAGAAATACTTGAATATGCGACAACGAAGGTGGTTGGAGTTCCTTGGGGACTACACTTTTGAGATTCACTATACGCCCGGGAAAGGGAATGTTGTCGCAGATGCCTTGAGTCGGCGGGTTCCGGCTAGAGCAAATTGGTTATAAAGGCATGATGAACGTCTTATCCAGGAGCTGGAGGCATTGGAGATTTATTTTGTTGACAAGAATTCCACTGCCACTGCATGTTTGAACTGGACTGAGGTGCAATGTGACCTTGCAGACCGAGTTCGACGGGCAATGGAGTTGGATGAAGATCTCTTACGCTATGTGAATGAAGGGCCAGAGGGCAAATTCACCTGGAATGACGGTCTTTTGCGTAAAGAAGGCCGTTTGTGCGACCCGAATGTCGGGAAATTGAGGGAAGAACTGATGTATAAAGCGCATTATACAAAATATTTCATTCACCCCGGGAGCACGAAGATGTTCAACGATATGAAGAAGCTATTCTGGTGGCCAGGGCTCAAGAAAGATGTTGCCCTTTATGTCTCTAAATGCCAAACATGTGCGATGGTGAAGGCGGAATGCAAAAGCCGGGCGGTTATTTGAAGTCACTGTCGATCCCAGAGTGGAAATTTGATGATATTTCCATGGATTTTGTACACGGTTTGTCAAGATTGCAGCGAGGAAATGATTCCATTTGGGTGATTGTTGACCGGCTAACGAAAGTGGCACATTTTCTCCCGAACAGGCGAGATGATTCAGTTGAAAGTTTGGCAAAGTTATATGTTGACCAGATTGTACGGCTTCACGGTGTTCCTCGGAGCATCGTAAGTGATCGAGATGTGCGCTATACATCAAATGATTGGAGGCTAGTTCACCGACTGTTAGGCACGAAATTGACTTTCAGTACGGCCTTTCATCCCCAAACGGATGGCCAAACTGAACGTACCAATAAAATAATGGAGGACATGCTCCGAATGTGCGCCCTTGACTTCGGAAAGAGATGGGAAGATCATCTTTATATGGTAGAGTTTGCATATAATAACAGCTACCAGGCAAGCATTGGGATGACACCATATGAAGCATTATATGGAAGGAAGTGTCGTACTCCCTTGGCTTGGGTAGAAGCGGGCGAAGCTCGGATTTTTAAACCAAATGAGGTTGATGAAGCAAACTCAACCATACGGACGATTCGAGAGAGATTGTTTATTGCTCAAGATTGACAAGCGAAGTACTACAATGTCAAACACCGGAACGTGGAATTTGCGGTTGGCGATTGGGTCTACTTGAAGATCAAGTCATTCAAAGGTGTCTCCAGGATTCGACGATTGAAAAAGCTGAGTCCAAGATATTTGGGTCATTTTGAAGTGGTTGAGCGAGTTGGCAAAGCGGCTTATCGGCTAGCTCTGTCGGCAGACTTGGGTGGATTACATGATGTATTTCACATCTCGGTGCTTCGGAAGGCCGTGAAAGATCCAGCTCAAGTGCTCGCGGATGATCGTGTGCCGGTGGAGTATGGGCAAACAACGAGAGTTAGACCCATTCAGATCGAAGATCGAGCCGAGAAACAGTTGCGGAACAAGAGGGTCGGCATGGTGAAAGTCCGATGGGACAGCTGCGGCCGTGAAGAACTGACATGGGAGCGAGAACAAACCATGCGAGAAGAGTTCCCTGAGCTGTTTTTGTAATCTATAGAGAGGATGTTGTAACATAAAATTTTGCATGTTGTACCATTTTTCTTGCTGGTTACTGTTGTCTTCCTGTATCTGAATTTCGAGGACGAAATTTTTTGTAGGAGGGGAGGATTGTAACAGCCCAAAGTTCTCAAACAGGAAAGTTTTGGGTGACACGGCCTGGGACACGGGCGTATGCCAGGGTGTGTCAAGCTGGGGTCGACGATTTGGACGCGTAGTCGACGAAATTTGGAGTCGACGGTCGTTGAGTAGCGGACACGGCCTGCGACACGGGCATGTCGCAGGGCGTGTCGAGGCTGTGTGTCGACTATCGGCTTTGTGTCGACGATTTATCGCTCGACGTTGTGTCGAGAGGGGGCACACGGCCCAGGACACGGGCGTGTCCAAGGCCGTGTCGTGTACTCGACGATTTTTGCTCGACGATCGTCGAGTGTCGAGTATCGAGTGTTGAGTGTCGAGAGGTTGAACACAGCCTGTGATACGGGCGTGTCACAGGGCGTGTCAAATCAGGTCGACGAACTCAGCCCGACGAAGGATTTCGACAGGGCATGTCTTCGTGCCGTGTCTGGGCACACGGCCTGGGACACGGGCGTGTCACAGGCCGTGTGAAGTCTCTGGATGTTTTGGGATTTTTTTCGCCCAGGCACACGGCCTCAGACACGGGCATGTTCGAAGGCGTGTTGGGGACATGGCTCATGACACGGGCGTGTTCCGTGGGCGTGTCACTGGTCTGGATAGGTCGGTTGACCACCGCTTGAGGCACACGGCCCGGTACACGGGCGTGTCACAGGCCGTGTCAGGTCAAAATCAGTGTTTTTGGCAAAATCGTGGCCGTCCATTCCTTCAGTCTGGATCTAAAGACTGAGCTTCTTTCCTCTTTTCCTAAAGGCCGAAATCTGAGAAGTTATTCTCATTATACTTGACCTTGATCTTTCTTCAAGTTAAGAGAGAAAGGAGAGGAAGAAGAAGGAGGAGGAGGAAAGGGGGCTGCTGCTGGTGGTGATGCGGTTTACTGACAAGAAATCCGAAGCCGGCGTTGCGGAGGAAACGCTCTTGCGAGTCTTTCAAGCAAGCTTTGAGTTCATGGCACCGAAGCGGTCGTCAAGGGTAACGACTTTTCTTCCTAGCCATGTGAAGGCTTCTTTTGGCATATCTTTGTGATTCTCCCACCAAGAGGTGGCTGATTTTGGGAGTCGTTTGGGTGATTCATGAAATCCCCTTTGTTGGTATATAGATCCGAAAATGGAGTGCGGAATAGGCATGCTGTGTGAAGCCCATCTGGACAGGTTGGTCTGGATTGGTGATGTTGCATACGAACCGGAGAAGACTCCGTGCAAAACGTGTAGTTTAAGGAGTCAACGGGTTATGCCTGCGAAAAGGAGTAGCAGGAAGTACTGGAGTGGTAGCCCAGGAAAATAGTCGTGGTATGTTTTTGGGTCCAACCTGTGAATGAGGCACAGGAAGTACTGGTGTGACCAGGAAAGGCCCTTTGTGATGCTTGATGTCGTAGGGTGTCCACCTGTGAAGCGAGTAACAGGAAGTACTGGCATGGTAGCCCGGAAAGACCCTGACATTTGTGATTGTGCGGTGTCCACCTGTGAAGAGAGTCACAGGAAGTACTGGGAGGCCCGGGAAAAACCCGCTGTTGTGCTAAGAAAGTGGGTATTGAGAAATACCCAGGCTTGAATGACAAGAACAAGATTGGTGAGACCGACCCGCGCCTTTGATATAGCCATGAGTACGCTGTACTCGGAGAAGGCAAGGCGATTTGAGCAATGGGGGGTGGAGGATCCGACCTGCGCTATGTCCGTCCGACGTGAGACCAAAAGGTGCGGTCTGTTGGAGCGCATAGCAAGAGTCTTCGGCCTGCGCGCCATGACACAATGGGGGGCTACGGGCCATCCCGGTATAGGAAGACTATAAAACTCCGGCTGCACGCCATGGAGTAAATGCTCACGAGATTTACCGTTGGGTGGTGACCCTGATACAGTGGTGGGCAAGAGCTTTGCCAGAACACCAAGAATGTGCCCTGAGTGCACGGACCGTTGGGCCGGGTGGCGAACGGTTGTGATGGCTTGTGTGCGTGAAAGCACATTTTGATGAACTATATTGTCATATGTGTTATATGCTATGCCTGTATGGAAGAATACCGCTGCCCCGAGAGAATGGGTAGGGTCGTTATAATTTGGTCAGCTGAACGCTGACCGTTGCTTTTGTTTGCCACCGCTGGGTGGGTTGTCCCTGTACATGTTGTAACAACCCGGCCTAGAGCTCAGAGGCTGCCGCACCCAACATGGGCCGCACAGCTTGTCTCACCCGTAGGCCTGCTACAGGGCTGCAGCCCAATACACCCCAACGCCTCTCCCGCCTGTTTCTCAGCAAGGCGCGTTGTTGGCGCTAGGTATCGAACCCGCAACCCTTGATAAACCACTCTTCCAACAGTGTCTATCACCAGCTGAGATGCAGCTCAGTTGGTGATGAGCTCTGTTGGAGAGAGTGTTATCAAGGGTTGCGGGTTCGATACCTAGCGCCAACAACGCGCCTTGCTGAGAAACAGGCGGGAGAGGCATTGGGGTGTATTGGGCTGTAGCCCTTGTAGCGGGCCTACGGGTGAGACAAGCTGTGCGGCCCATGTAGGGTGCGGCAGCCTCTGAGCTCTAGGCCGGGGCCGTTACATAGGTGCTGGAGAGCCGAGCGGGATGCATAGAGGCTGACGTTCCTGCTGCTGTTGTTGCTACCACTGCTAGCCCTCGAAGGCTATATGTGTTGCTGTTGTGTACTTTCTTTTCATGTGGCCGGCCTGCGCGCCAATTGATTTAGGCCACTGTTTGATAGTCATGTAAGGCCATAAGGCCAACAATTTGTACTTGTTGTAAGACATTCCTATATCGTATAAAATGTGGAGTTTTATGTTTGGACATTCATGAGGAGTTCAAGTTGTAGTCTAGGCTTCCGCTAGAATGCTTTGTGATAGGTGCGATGCGCTACTCTGGTATCATCATGTACCTTCACCGTCTGTTTTGTGATATATACTGTGGGGCCCCGGCCGGACCTTCTAGAATATACCATATGAACGGATGGAGTTGTTACACTAGGCCACTTTGTACACGAGCTACTATATCCAATGGTCCATTATGTCTAGATAATTTACCTGGAGTTCATCTAGGTTAAAAATAGTTGTTCACCAAATATACTAATTTTTCCACTTGATTTACCATTTATTTTCTATTTATGTTTATAATCCCAATTATTTCATTTTCCAAATGAAGTACCTAAAGTATTCAACTGAAAGTTCATAAAAAATTACTGGTTATTAACATTGTCATAAAAATACTCCAAACAGAAATTTCATACCCCTAACCAGTGATTTTGTTAAAATTTCTCAAAGCGGTCAGCAAGGTAGCCTAAAGCCAAATTAATATTCTCAGAATTACACAGTTCACACTTTGATCATGCGGAAGCCCAAGGAGCAAATTAACATCAACTACAAATGGAAGAACAAGCATGTCTTACATTCATTCACACTTCTTTACAAGGCGAGGTATACGTAGCGAGACATGATTTCGCTAGTACACAAGCTACAAACAGAAAG
Source organism: Platanthera guangdongensis (assembly GCA_039583875.1). NCBI lineage: Eukaryota > Viridiplantae > Streptophyta > Magnoliopsida > Asparagales > Orchidaceae > Platanthera > Platanthera guangdongensis. The sequence goes on along the minus strand of CM077166.1, from coordinate 13,875,069 downwards.
AACTAAACAAGCTGGGCGGACAGCACTAGACACCGCCGAGACCGCCTCGTCCGCCAAGGTCGCCCAAGCCGCCCAAGCTGCAACTGCTACAAGCCGAATAGCACACGGAGCCCGCCGAGACCGCGAGGTCAAGCGGACACACTGTTCTTCGCTGCCTGCTGAAGAACAGAGGAACAGACCGCCTACCCGCCTGAGACCGGCGGACAGGTTATTGGAACTTGATCAAGCTGAAGCAGAAAAACTGACAAGCCGCCGAAGCGACCAGCTGAGACCACAGAGACCGCACACTTCAATGCCCAACTCCTGGCTCCTTGAAGCTAGCCGCGCGACCTGCACACAGCACACCGTCAGCACTACTCAACCTGCGCGGACAGAAAACCGCAGACCGCAACCCTTGCCCAAGCCCAACTTACTATTCACTCCATTACTGTAGACGTGCCGGGGGGGGGGGGGTTCTATTTATAGGCGAGGTGAGGAGTGTGGTCACCACCCTAGTGAATAGAATCACCGCCCCAGCTCGCACGCTAACACAACCCAGTCCGCCAAGTCCGCACAGACTTGACCATACCTTCAGGATCCAGAACAGAAAAGGCAGTCCGCCTCTATGCGGACTCACATGCTGCCGACTTGCCTATCACTGGCACAAAGCCAGTCCGCCCAAGGCAAACAGAGCTAGACCACCACCCAATACAGCACGTGGACACCCCCGCAACATAAGCTGCAACAGCCCGCAATACCATATCACGCGCACTCAGGAGATAATCCGCAAAGCTCGGCAACCAACGCCACCCTGTTAAGTCCACGACCAACAGGCAGTCCGCCTGGTCAACAACAGATTCTTCGGACATTGCGGACACAGAGAACTTGTCATAGCAAATGACCAAGTCCAGCAGCCCACCAAGTACTGACGCGAGCATGACGGACACAAAAGTTCCAGACTGCCAACCATCAGGACAGTCCGCCCAAGGATGGATAACATCACTTCATCATGGATAGCCCGGCAAGAAGCAAGGCACCGTCCACACAAATGCGGACTCCGCGGACGCCAAAGCACGGAAAAGGGTAGAGTCCGCAAGCTCTACCCGAATAGCTCTCCACAAAGGTCACCTGCCGGACTCCAATACCAGTCCGCGCAGTCCTCCACAGCAGAACATTGCCTGTTGTACCAACAGAGCTCGGCAAGAGCCACAACCAAACACCAAGGCCAGTCCGCAACAACGGACACCGCGGACTTGTCAGTCCGCAAGCCTCCCGCGGATAAGGCACACAGCCTGCTGGATAGTACAAGCTTGCAACACACAAGGCCGCTGAACAGAGCACAACCTACATCCCGCAAACCTCTGTCCGCTCAGGCCGCTTCTCAATCAGCAAAGCCACCAAGACAGCCAACACCCTGTCCGCAGACAGCAGTCCGCCCAAGCCGCAGACTTAGTCCGTACAGGCCGCTTAGACCGCCCGGCCTGCCCATCACCCACTTGCACTTCACAAATTTCAACAGATTTAACCTAAAATAATTACAAGGTGAACATTATTATAAATATTCCACTACCATGGTTTACAGCATACTCCATCATCCAAAATTCTTAAATAAATTCACAGAGGTTTATATCACAAAAACAAGACTATATACATTTCCCATAATTCTCCAAATAGTATTACCCTTATATTTAATTTAAATCCAAAAGGGTAAAAATTAGAAATCTACTATATACACAAGATATAATCCTCAAATAGACTTATAACTTTTTCCAGAAATGTAAAATTGGTCCATTATGTATCAAACTTTTAGAATTTTACAAGGTCAATAGACCTATATCTCATTTTTATTTCTAAAAGAGCCTATTTTCCAATAATTCAAAATAATGAGATTTTTGATCCCAAAAAATCTCAATCTTTCCATGGGAGGTATATTTCATCCCTATGAGCCTCTGTCCAAAATCCCATGACATGCACTGGCCAAATGGGCTAACCTCCCACTTTCCCATTTTTACTTTTGGCACACAATTTACAAATCTATCTCCACTATGCATGTTGGATTTTCTCAACATACAGAGGTCCAAATGACCTGAAATTTTTTATCATGGTCATATAATGACCCAATGGTCATGCCACCCAAATTTGGAGGCATTTGGAAGAAGGAATCTTCTTATATTCCATTTACTTAATAATTGATATTTCTATAAAAACTATAGAAAAATACTACCCAAAAAGTTTGATTTTTGGACAAGACCTAAGTCTAACTTAATCACATGCATGGACAAAATTTCATTACATGTGGACTTAGGAGTTTGGCTTGGGCACTCATTTAAAAATATGCCCTAGCCTAAGACCAGTCTTAGTAAAATGGCCTTACAGGGAGCTATAATGCTTCAAATTACAACTTTAGGGTGTCCATTTAAATGTAAGACCTAGATCTACCTTTTTCATGTTGAGCATCATTTCTGAAAATGGCTCTAAGAGGCCTAAATAATCCATAAAAGATGACTGTAAATATGTGCCAAATAATACACTATTTAAATAATAATAACAATAATTTTAATCTCTTAATTTCAACGACATCCCATCATCTTCTCCGACCAACCGACGCTCCAGATTGACCCGACTTGGGACGCCTTGATTTGGCTTTTCCCCGGCCTTCTAGCCGCCAGAAATTCTCAAGTCAAAAAGCGTTGAGCGGTGTCGACACCACTCAACACCTTCAACATTCCATAAATTTCCAAGTCAAAAGCGTTGAGTGGCGCTGAGACCACTCAATACCTACAACTTACTGAGTCTTTTCCAAGTTAAGGCGTTGAGTGACGTTGAGACAACTCAACGCCGCGTTAAGTGCGCTGAGACCACTCAACGCCAACATCATCCCACAGAGTTTAAGTAAATAGGCATTGAGTGGTGTTGAGGCCACTCAACGTCGCGTTGAGTGACGTCAAGTTCACTCGATGCTTCGTCGAATGATGTCGAGATCACTCGACGTCTACAGATTCCAAAGTATTTTCCAAGTTAAATTAGTTGAGATCACTCGACGCCTTTTCGAATGGCGTCAAGATCACTCGACGCCTAAAGTTTTCCGAGCATTTTCTAAATTAAATTCGTCGAGTGGCGTCGTGTTCACTCGTCTCACTCGACGCTTCCCGAGCCTGAGTCAATTTTCTTGACACAAAATGCGTGCGAGGGGTTTAGTACGAAATGAGATGTTACAAGTGTAATCATTGGTCAATACGACCGTATGATCTCCACCGTTGAAATCAAGGATCAGACGACCGCGCACTGGTAGAAATACGTGTATATACGTATAAAAAAAGTTTTCCCATGATTTTTGAGTGGAAGTAAGGAACACAAAAATTTCTCCAAACTTTGAGCCTAAGGCCGTGTTTGAGAGCCCGACAAGAGGCCGTTCCGACGAGGCCGAGCCGGAGGAGACGCGTATGAGAAGAAAATGACAACTCCCTTCCACGACGGTCGGCGGGGCCGAGCCGTGGAGACGCGTTTGAGAAGAAAATGACAGCTCCCTTTCACGATGGTTGATGGGGCCGAGCCGGAGAAAATGATGCTTGGGACACTGGCGTGCCTTCCGTTCAACAACGATGGCCAGCGTGAACGGGTGAAAAGTGTCGTTTTCCCGCTGGACCTACGAGCCCCGTTCACCATTGCGACCTGCCGTTTTCTCACTCCTCCCCGACGTGCCATCGGGCCTATTCTCTATCGAAGGTCCCACAAGTACCAATTCACCGTTGCCACCGGCAATCCTCTCTCTTCTCTAACCCGGCATGGCCGGAGCGGCCCCGGGCTCTCAAACAGCAGTGATGCATTGCAAAGCAACAAAGCAGTGTGCTGCAGCAGTGAAGTTTGGTGGAGTGCAAAGTGCACTGCGGCAGAGCGCTTTGAAGCGCAGTGCAGTTGCGTGGGCTGTATCGCAGCAAAGTGAAAGGCAGCAAAGGAGTTTGCAGTGCAGCAAAGCAGTGTGCTGCAGCACTGCACTTTGGTGGAGGGCAAAGTGCAATGCGGCAGAGCACATTGCAGTGCAGTGCAGTATCCTGGGGTGTGCTGCAGCAAAGTAAAAAGCATCAAAGGAGTTTGCAGTGCAGTGCACTTTGCAAAGCAGCATGGCAGTGTGCTGCAGGAATGCATTTTGCTGTAGTGCAAAGTGCACTGCGGCAGCAGTGTGCAGTGAAGTGAAGCTTGCTGCACCGTGTTGCAACAAAGCAGAGTGAAGCAAATAACCGGGCGCGGCAGCGGACGTACTGTCGATTTGGGTGTGGAATCCAGAGTTTATGTTAAACCAAAAGAAAGTAGTGAAAGTGAAAACAGAAACATATACCAAACTCAAAACGGGATATTGAAAGCAACAGAAGAAATTACAGGTAAGAACATGGCAGGAGAATAACACGGGAGGCTATCAAAATCAGAAGGGATATTGAAATGAACATGAACAGACGAAATTACCAAAAAAAACCTGGCAGGAGAAGAAAGCCGAGGTAACTGAGGAACCGGCAGCGCAGCGATGGGGGACGCGGAGGCGGCAGCGACAAGTCCGTGGAGGCGGCAGCGGTGCAGAAGAGGAAGGGTCAGCGAGCGGAGGAACGCAATGGGGTGCGACAATGGATGGAATCCAGCAGGGAAGATGGGAAGATGAAGTGGAATCGAGCAGGTACGATGCGGTGGGAGGCGGTATGCAGATATCGGGAGTGCGAGCGGCGCATGAGCGGCGAGGGGTCATGCCCGGTGAGGACACGCGGGCGGGAGGAGTGAGGGGACGCGTGGGGCCGGGAAGAGACGCGAGGCGGAGCGGCAAAATCGCGAAGTCGAATACGGACGGCCGGCGGATCGCTTCGCTAAATATAGATATATTCTCTAAATTAAATCATGCCATCCATCTTTTACCGAAGTCCTATCCCGGAAATATATAAAAGACGTGGAGGCCGGGGGCAGGAGCTGGGTGTCGCGCTCTCTGTCTCTCTCTCTCCCTCTCTTTCCCTCTCCTTGTTTCCGTGACCGACCGACCTTCCGTTCCAGATCTGTAATAAATCTGAATCTCTGCAAACCCTAGCTTCCGTTACTGTTCGTTCTCACCGCGCGATCTGATGTTGCCTCCCAGATCTGTCACATGGTTCGCCTTCATCCTATTCTTTGTATCGTCCCCTTCCCATGGCTTCTACCTCCCAGGAAGTTATCCCCACAAGTACCAGATCGGCGACCCCCTCTCCGTGAAGGTGAACTCTCTCACTTCCATCGACACTGAAATTCCCTTCGGCTACTACTCTCTCCCTTTCTGCCGACCCTCGGAGGGCATCAAGGATTCCGCTGAGAACCTCGGAGAGCTTCTCATGGGGGACCGCATCGAGAATTCCCCCTATCGCTTTCGCATGTTCACCAATGAATCCGACCTACTCCTTTGCCACACAGATCCCCTCTCCTCCGACGATCTCTCCCTTCTCAAGAAGCGCATTGACGAGATGTACCAGGTTAACGTCCTCCTCGAAAACCTTCCTGCAATTCGCTATACCACCAAGGAGGATCTCGTTCTCCGGTGGACAGGCTACCCAATCGGCGTCCGCGTCGGTGATTCCCATTTCATCTTCAACCACCTCAAATTCACCGTCCTTGTCCATAAGTACGAGGAGCCTGCAACTGTAACCGCTGCTTCCGCTAACTCACCTGGTATAGGCGGTACTGCTGCTGGCGAGACAGGTTATATGGTGGTCGGATTTGAGGTCATCCCTTGCAGCTACCAGCATGACACCGATTCCGTTAAGAATGTCAAGATGTACGATAAGTATCCAACGAAGATCCAGTGCGAGCCAACCACCGTGGCAATGGCCGTGAAGGAGAAGCAGTCTCTGGTTTTCACCTATGAGGTCTCATTCGTGGAGAGCCACATCCGATGGCCTTCACGTTGGGATGCCTACCTGAAGATGGAGGGCGCCAAAGTTCACTGGTTCTCGATTCTCAACTCCCTCATGGTTATCGCATTCCTCGCCGGTATAGTTCTTCTGATTTTGCTCCGCACGGTTCGACGCGATTTGACACGCTACGAAGAATTGGACAAGGAGGCGCAGGCCCAGATGAATGAGGAGCTCTCTGGGTGGAAACTGGTTGTTGGGGATGTCTTCCGCGCTCCTGCCAATCCAACTTTACTCTGCGTGATGGTCGGAGATGGTGTGCAGATCCTCGGAATGGCAGTCGTGACTATATTGTTCGCCGCTCTTGGATTCATGTCGCCGGCTTCTCGAGGTACTCTGATCACTGGTATGATCTTCTTCTATTTGGTGCTTGGGATTTCAGCTGGCTACGCAGCAGTGAGGCTTTGGAAGACGATCAAGTGCGGGGATCATTCAGGATGGATGTCTGTTTCATGGAAGGTTGCTTGCTTCTTCCCTGGCATATCTTTTCTGATACTCACAACGCTCAATTTTCTTCTTTGGGGTAGTCATAGTACTGGCGCGATACCCTTTTCTTTATACATCATACTGATTTTGATGTGGTTCTGCATTTCTGTGCCCCTCACCCTTGTCGGCGGCTACTTTGGTGCTAAGGCACCCCATTTTGAATTTCCCGTGAGGACAAACCAGATCCCTCGAGAAATTCCACCCCAAAAATACCCATCCTGGCTGCTTGTTCTTGGGGCTGGGACGCTTCCATTCGGTACTTTGTTCATTGAACTCTTCTTCATCATGTCCAGTTTGTGGATGGGTCGTGTTTACTATGTCTTCGGCTTCCTATTTATTGTCATGATTCTTCTGGTTGTTGTCTGTGCCGAGGTTTCACTGGTCCTCACTTACATGCATTTGTGCGTTGAGGATTGGAAGTGGTGGTGGAAGTCTTTCTTCTCATCAGGATCAGTTGCTATCTACATATTCCTGTACTCTGTGAACTACCTAGTTTTTGATCTCAAGAGTCTAAGTGGTCCTGTGTCAGCCACACTATACCTTGGTTATTCACTTTTCATGGCTATTGCCATCATGCTGGCCACTGGTACAGTCGGCTTCATCTCTTCCTTCCTGTTCGTTCACTACCTATTCTCTTCAGTGAAGTTGGATTGAGTTGTTATTGCTACCAGTGGAACAAGGTTCCTATCAGAGACTAATGGTATAAATACGAGGCGTGCAGTTTCAAAGAAAAATCATGCTTTTATAGTTTTGGCTAGTTTTAAGCAATATCATTCTTTCATGGCTGAAAATCTTGTTATGCTGTTGTGCTACTGAGGATAGTGTAATGCATTTATCTTGTACTAGTTTGTGTTTCGTGTTTGTTAGTCGGAATGGACTGCACTTTGTTTTTTTACTACACTGGCATAAATAATTTCTGAATTTGTAGCTATCAGTTGCTTGTTGATTTTTGTTTGAGTTAAATCTTTGGGTTTAAATAATTTCATGAAACCATAGGTTACTTTTTTATTTGGTTGTTAATTGTCCAATTTGAGGCTTCTTTATCTTATTATGTTCATATGGTAGTATGTATTTCAGAAATTGTTTTTGCATAGTATTCAAATTCCATCCTTCTTGCATTTAAATATGAAAACATCTGTGGTCTGGACCATCTCAAATCCACGAGATGATTTAACTTGGTCCACGTGTAAATGCTTAATTTAACCTTCTATATTTCCCATATTCCACTAATCGTGAGATAAATCGCTGCTCTCCTTGTTTGTTATTTACGTGTAAGTCGATCTTATATACTTTTGGGAAGACATAATTTGATATGTTAATAGTGTAGCTACGCCATCATTGTAGTTTCCAAAAAGTTTATTGTAGTTCTACTGTAGTTGACTTTTAAGTGTTGAGTATTATTATTATTTCCTAGTAAGAAATGTCCAAATTTGATTTATGGGAAGATTAGTATCATAGTTTTTTGACATTATATTCATGTCAAGACAAAGGATTCAGTTGTTAGATATATGGTCTCACACGATCAGGTATCGAGTTTTATTTATGTTTCATTTTTATGTCAATGTCTACACATGTCGCGTTTAATTATCAGGTTTGAGTCAGTTTATTATTTTAGTTTATATCAGACATTTTAATATTCTATATATGTCCAATTGTTCAGACTTCTTACGTTCATGCCATGTTGTAATTCTATTTAAGGGATCCTTTGTGTCTTGAATCAATATTGTTGAAATATTTATTATCATGTGATATTTTGTAATGATATTAATATTGTATGAGTGGGCTATATATACCCCATGTTATATGGAATAGAATTAATTTTTCCTCCCTCATTCATTTTCTAACATGGTATCAGAGCCTTAGGGCTTCCCGATACCCTTCCGCAGCCGACCCGCTTCCGCCCGTGCTCGCACGCCCTATCCGCCGCCGGATCGATCTCCCGTTCCCGATCCGCTCCCGCTAGGCCTTCTTCTGGCGTCTCCCTACCGCCGGGCCTCCTCCCCGGCGACTGCGCGGATCTTCTCCCGCGTGGTTTCTGGTTCGGTCGGCTGTCTGCACCGTCGGGCGACAGTTTTCGGCTCGTTTTTTTCTTTCTTGCCCGGTCGGCCGCCTAGGGGGATTACTCCTTCCTTTTTTTGCCTTCTCTTGATACCGGAGATGCCATACTCCATTTGATGACATTTCCGGTGTCTATCCATTTCTTCCTCTCCTTCCTCTTTATATGAGGCAGCCCTAGTTTCTATCTAGGCAGTTCCTCTCCTGTTTCCCGGTGATCTCGATTTATATTCTTGATCAATATGCCCGGGACTGCTGGATCCCCTACCGTCTCTTCCACTACCGGTGCTTCCCCGGCCCCTGTGACACCCAGTGGCTTCTCCCGTCCTGGACATGATCACAACACTCCTCAGATTACGACGATTCGCCTGGATGGTACAAATTATCTCTCATGGTCTCGGGCCATCACCCTTGCTTTGAAGAGCCGGCGGCTGTTTGGGTATGTCATGGGTACCACTCCTACTCCTCCTTTGGATTCTCCGGATTAGGTGCAATGGGAGTCAGAGAACTCCCTCGTCATGTCATGGCTGACGAACTCCATGATTGACTCCATCGCCCGCAACTACTTGTTTCTTGATACTGCTGCTGATATTTGGCGGAGGGCCGATGCTACTTATTCTTGCTGGGGCAATGCTGCCCAAATATTTCAGCTACGACGAAAGATCTTCCTTCTACGTCAAGGAGATCGTCCCCCGTCGGCCTACTACCTCAAGTTCACTCAGTTATACCAGGAGTACGATCACTTCGACTCACTCACTTTGGTGTCACCTGAGGATGAGATACTTGTCCGCGCGCGGGAGGATCGGAACAGAGTTTTTGAGTTCCTCCACGGACTGCATCGGGACTTCGATCAAATCAGTGTGCAGATTCTTGGCCGCTCCCCTTTGCCCTCTCTTCCTGAGGTGTTCAGTCTGGTTCAGCAGGAATTTGATCGACGATAGGCTTGGACTCCTGATCCTTCTCCTGACAGCTCTGCCTTGGCTGCCCAAGTTGGGCCTCGCGGCCTCCGTGATTCCAGATCGAAGCCCAGTGACAAGGATCATCTGCTCTGTGACTACTGCGGGAAGTCCCGTCATACACGGGAGACGTGTTTTCGTCTTCATGGGTTTCCGGCACCCCGTGGTGGCTCCTCCTCTCGTGGCGGTCGTGGTCTTGGTCGCACTTCCGGGCGTTCTACTCCGCCTCGCTCAGCGCATCTATCTGAGGGTTTTGATGAGCTACAACCTCCACCAGTCGTGTCTGCTCCTACATTGACCCTATCAGCAGATGAGATTCTTGCATTCCGTCGCCTGATGCAAGGACAGTCACCAGAGCCTCCTGCCTCCTCTTCCTCCTATGCCCATCAAGGGCCTCCAGGTGCTCATGCTGCTTCCACTCGTCCACCTACTCATTGGATCATCGACTCTGGAGCGACGGATCATATGACCGGCTCCTCCTCAGGTTTTGTGTCCTACCTTCCGTTGTCTGGTCGGGACAAGGTGAGCATCGCCGATGGATCCCTATCTCCCATTGCCGGAAAGGGTTCCATCCCGTGCTCCTCCCTTACTCTTTCCTCTGTTCTTCACGTTCCAAACTTCACCCGAAATCTCCTTTCCATTAGTCATTTAACTAATTCTATGCACTGTTCGGTAATATTTTTTCCTCCTTCTTGTATCTTTCAGGACCTGAAGACGGGCACGGTGATTGGAGCTGGTAAACTGGTGGATGGGCTCTACATGTTCGATTCCTCCACTCCGCTCCCTCCTCCACAGGCCTTTCATGCGGACCAGGCTGCTACTTTAGAGTCCTGACACTGTCGGCTGGGACATCCCTCTCCCCTTTATATGAAACTTTTATTTCCTGCTTTCTCCTCTGTTGTACTTGATAAATTTCGATGTGATGCTTGTGATCGTGGTAAACATCACCGCACTTCGTTTCAGCACGTTTCTTCTCCCAGTACTGCACATTTTCATTTGATACATAGTGATGTTTGGGGTCCCTGCCAAGTTGCGTCTATTTCCGGTTGTTGTTGGTTTGTGACATTTATTGACTGTTTTTCGCGTACCACGTGGGTTTACCTGATGCGAGCAAAAAGTGAAGTGTTCCCTTTATTCCGCCGTTTTCACAGAATGGTCTCCACCCAATTCGCAACCCCTATCAAAATTCTCCGCACCGATAATGGTCGGGAATTCATGGATTCTGCTTTCGAGCAATACTTGGCTGATCACGGGATTATCCATCAAATATCTTGTGTCTATTCCCCTGGTCAAAATGGGGTGGCTGAACGAAAAAACCGACACCTCTTGGACGTTGCCCGGTGTCTCCTCCTTCACATGCATCTCCCCAAGTACTATTGGGGTGATGCTGTGCTCACCGCGGCGTATCTTATCAACCGCATGCCTTCCCGTGTCCTGGATTTCAAAACTCCTCTCACCATGTTGGGCGTCCCACCTACTACGCTTCACCCTCGTGTCTTTGGATGTGTTTGCTTTGTCCACATCTACCACCGCTCGAAACTTGATGCTCGTGCCCACAAATGTGTGTTCATAGGATATTCTCCTACTCAGAAAGGGTATAAATGTTATGACCCTATCGGTAAAAAGGTCTTCATCACCATGGATGTCACTTTCCGTGAATCTGAGAGCTATTACGGTCCCCACTTCAGGGGGGGTCTCCTGCTACATCGGAAGTGAGTCCCCTATCGTCGCTTGACACCGTCCCTCTTCTTATACCTCTGGCATATCACCTCACTCTGCCAGCTCCCGCTAATCCCACTCCTCCGTGTGCCCCACCTGTAGAGACTCAGGTCCCTAAACCTTTACAGGTGTACTCTCGTCGCCCCAAGGGTTCGAACACGCGGCCCGCCATCTGGATATCCGACCTCCCACCGGATCCGTCGTCAGGATCCATCATCCCTGCGGAAGGTACTTCTACTCGACATCCTCTATCTCATTTCGTATCTTACTCTTCTCTAACGACCTCCCATGGAGTTTTTGTTGTTTCCTTGTCTTCTGTTTTTATCCCAACTTCGTGGCAGACAGCTATTTCCGACGACCGGTGGAAATTAGCCATGGTCGAAGCAATGAATGCCCTGGAGAAGAACAACACATGAGATTTGGTTCCATTACCTCCTGGAAAGAAGGTGGTCGGATGCAAATGGGTGTTTGCCGTCAAACAGAACCCCTCGGGGGTGGTGGAACGATACAAGGCACGACTGGTGGCGAGAGGCTACTCTCAGACGGAGGGCATTGATTACCAGGAGACTTTTGCTCCTGTGGCCAAGATGAACTCGATCAGGATCCTAATGTCCTGTGCTGCTTGCAAAGGGTGACAACTTTGTCAATTAGACGTGAAGAATGCCTACCTTCATGGCGATCTAGAAGAAGAGGTGTACATGACCCTTCCTCCGGGGCTCACCCCACGTGAATCCACAGGGAAAGTGTGTAAGTTGAGGAGGCCGCTATATGACCTGAAACAATCAGCCAGAGCATGGTTTCGAAGATTCCACAAAGCCATGTGTGGGTTCGGGTACACCCAGAGCAATGCCGACCACACTCTGTTCTTTAGAATCAGCGAAGGGAAGTTGGCCGTCCTAATAGTTTATGTGGACGACATTATAATCACTGGAGATGACAATGTGGAGATTCAAGCCCTTAAAGAAAAATTAGCTAAAGAATTCGATGTGAAAGATTTGGGGAACCTCAAATACTTCCTTGGTATTGAAGTTGCGTGGTCAAAGCACGACATTTTCTTATCTCAAAGGAAATATACACTCGACCTCCTTGATACTACCGGGATGAGTGGTTGTCGACCAGCCGATACCCCAATTGAGGCAAACCATAAGCTAGGCAGGGATGATGGCGAGCCGGTTGGCGATGTCACGAGTTTCCAAAAGCTTGTTGGGAAATTGATCTATTTATCGCACACCCGACCTGATATTTCTTATGCTGTGGGAGTCCTCAGTCAGTTCATGCACTCTCCAAAGACCCGGCATGTTGACGCTGCACATCGTATCCTCCGATACCTCAAATCCTCACCAGGGAAAGACATTCTATTTTCCCCAAATGACGAATTGACTATTGAAGTCTATACAGATGCGGACTGGGCTGGCTCGCCATCAGATAGACGGTCCACATCTGGATATTGTTCCATGGTCGGGGGAAATTTGGTTAGTTGGAGAAGCAAGAAACAACATGTTGTTGCTAGATCGAGTGCTGAAGCTGAGTTTAGGGCGATGGCTCATGGCATCTGTGAAGGTGTATAGATCTCAACCATCCTGGGGGAACTTGGGCTAAAGAGAAGTGAGCCGGTCAGGTTGTATTGCGATAACAAAGCGGCTATCTCTATCGCTCACAATCCAGTACAGCATGATCGCACTAAGCACATTGAGATAGACAGACATTTCATCAAGTAGAATATAGATAGAGGGATGGTAGTTACCCCATTCGTGCCGTCCGATCAACAGTTGGCTGACGTCCTTACGAAGGGTTTGAGCGTCAATATGTTTACTCATCTTATCGACAAGTTTGGCATGGCTGACATCACACGCCCAACTTGAGGGGGGGTGTTGAAATATTTATTATCATGTGATATTTTGTAATGATATTAATATTGTATGAGTGAGCTATATATACCCCATGTTATATGGAATAGAATTAATTTTTCCTCCCTCATTCATTTTCTAACAAATATGAATGCAGTTATGATAGTTTTCTTCCTCTCTCTCTCCAAATTTTTTTTTCTCTCTCTAGTTTTTTCCTCTTCATCCTCATTCTAAGGTTAGGGTTGAGCAAGAGTACCCTTCTTCCTCCTCGCATTCTCCTTGAGTTAAGCTCAACTCTTTTGTATCTCCGCCTCCACCACCGCCTCTGATCACTATTACGAGTACTCCCGTAACAATTTAGTATCAGAGTGAGATAACAACTCTCTACTATCGATCTCCTCTTCCGCAAAGATAGCAACTATGACGTAAACAAGAAATCTCGAAATCGATTTTAAAAGGTAATTTTGCAATCTTTTCAAATATGTAGTGCAAGCGAGACGTTCTCGAATAATTTCAAGTGACAATCGACCTAGTTCTTGCATATACGCATAAAGAGCCAACATTTGAACTTATAATAAATATGAATTAGCGATCCATGAACTTACAATTAGAGAAATGAAAATGTGAAAATTGGCAGAAATAGGTATTATGATAATTAGTGGCAAGTATGTTATTCTTTGACTATCATGAAATGAGCAAGGCGATAAGTGGGAGGTATACCATAGGCACACAAAACAAGCAGACACAGGATCCTCAAAGAGACAACAACTGGATGAGGTGATGGTGGGGCTTGATATGAACAATCGTTGGAGGTTTGATGCCGTCGGAGGTGGCTAAGGATGATGATTCACAAGAAGTCGCCTCACCCTTAGGAAATGGTGTTGAGTTCAGGCTAGCAAGCGGCGGAGGGCCTTGGAGGTGCGAGTTTAGATGACAGATAGAGGGAAAGTCGACAGAGGAGTCATCAAATTCACTTGCGGCTGACAAGAGGGGGATTAACACGATCAGGGATGGCTTCTGGAAGCGTCATTGGGGCGGAGGAGCTCGATCACCGTCAATCTGGAGTAGGACTCAACACATCAGCTGCGAGGACGAAAATAGAGAGCATTTTCTTTGTTTTTGTTTTCCACTAGGTTACCTTTTGGGGATGAGGATCTACTATATAGGCTATTTTTTACTTTATTTTTTTTTTCTGGTAATGATGTAAAAGCCAAATGATTATTGGAGGGGTTGGCCATAATGGAAAGGGATAAAGGGCCATTACCTCAAAGAATCTAACACTTAATATTTTCCCCATTATGTTAATTCAGAAAATATTGATTTAGTACTACTTAATTTTAAAATTTAATTTCATACTTGCCTTAATTATCATATTACCTAATTTGACGGACTGTTTTATTCATGGTCTTATTGATTGGTCACGTCGATAAGCCATAAGAATGTGCTCAAAACAAAACATACATGCGCGAAAATAAAAGCAACATGCACAATACAAATGTGAATAAAAATGCGGGAAATAACATAAGGGCGCAACTCAGATTGCATCAAACTCTCTGATATCTGATCACTTTGATCCTCCTATTTGCAAAAGTAATAATTCTCTGCTTCCTATCTCCTTGACTTCTCTCATCCCACACACGATTCGTCATTTTTCTGGGAGCCAGGAACATGCGAGTCGATCCTTTCTTCCACAACCAACAGATATTCCCGCATGCGATCTCGACCTCGAGCTGCTTCCTAACCAGGGTCATCTTTTTCCTCTGATCCTTCTTCCACCAATATTGACTGCTCACATCGACGCCTACCATGGTCCCCGTTTTACGCTAGAAAGGGATTTGAGGCCTCTGATCATGAAGGCAAGCTCGCATGTCCCTTCCTTACTCGGGAGCGCATAACAGATGCTCGTGCGACTCTTTTCATTGTGGATCTTCCCTGTTGTCGAGTTCTAGTCGTGCGTATCCCATTTTCCGCAACATCCTCCCCGCCGCTACCTTTCACGACTTCCAGCTTTTCCACGAGCTCTTTCTGGCCAATGCTTTTTACATTGAGCTGCACATGCAACCTCATCCTCGAGCTTCCTGCCTGCTGCAAACCTCGACATCGAAGGCAAATTTCAAGCTTCCATCTCTCGAGACACATGCTAGTCTCCCTTCAAGAAAAAAGTTATAAAGCAATTCTTAATCAAATTAATTGATTTAATAAATTAAATCTTAATTGTAATTGTATTATTTAATTAATTACTTCAGCATGAAGATGTGCTCCAACAAGCAAATTGTCCGTCGTTCAATGTTCCAAAAGTTATTGGAGATGTTGTCATATGATGTTGCACTTTCGTGACTTGCTGCTAGCATTGACAAGCTCTACTTCAAGGACGACGATCCCACCGGAACAACCACCAATCTCACTAGAGTAGTGGTTGCTCCGACCAGCACGCGAACAAGCCCCTCCAACCTCCGCATGTAATGTTTCCTCGTCATTGCTCTCTATTGGTGCCTTCACACAAGAGGCACCGTCGCCATCAGTCGCCGCAGTCTCCATCCCGAAGCCTCTTATCCAGCCACTTGCTCTATCGGTCCCTCTAGATCCATTCTTTCTGTTAACCGTTGCTCAGTCACCGCCTCTTTCTATTGCAGCAACTCACATATTGGTCCTTCGTCACCCCTGACCGTCCATCGAGCTCACTCGTCCCAAGTTTGATATTATTCTCGGCAGTCTCTCTTCTGCAAGCGCCCCCGTCACACCAAATCTTTGCAGTCCTTAGTCCTCAAGCATCCCCCCTGCCGACATGTGGATTCATTGATTTTAACTTAACACAAGCAATGGTTCTTTAGCAACTTCCCCAACATCTTTGCATAACAAAATGAAGGCTTGTCGCTTGATGTAGCCTCCGCCACAACAACACATTACAAGGAGTTGTTCTGGCAGGAAATTGAGCCAGATGATCAAACTGTCCGCCCCTTCTTCGAGCTTGAGGACAAGCTCGATTTGAAGGTCAGGTGGGATGTTATGATCTCACACTACTAGTTATCCATTTTTATTATGTTTCATTTTTATGTCAGTGTCAACGCATGACATTATTAATTATCAGGTATAAGTCAGTTTATTATATTAGTTTATATCGGATATTTTAATATTTTATATAAGTCTAATTGTTATGACTTTATTATGCTTATGCCATTTTGTAATTCTATTAAAGGGACCCCTTGGGTCATGAATCGATATGAATGAAGTTATGAAAGTTCTCTTCCTCTCTCTCTAGTTCTTTTCTCTTTATCCTCATTCTAGGGTTAGAGTTGGGCAAGACTCCCATTCTTCCTTCTCGCAATCATAATTTTACTTATGTACTAACATCAGTGCTTCCTTGTAATTTGATGCTCCTTATAAATGCACCGCTTGAATTTCCAGTTACATAAAAGAGTCTAACAAACACTAAAATACTTGATTCAGTACTTGTGTTATTTTTGTGGCATAGTTCTTAGTCAGTCAAGTTATTTCTCGCCACTAATTGATTATTTTGAATCACAATTTTTTTTAATATTGAAGCAAACTTGTCAAAATTTCCATCAACTTGAATTGTGTACCGAGTCTATGACCATCTTAGAACCTTTGAATATATGATCCAGAGTTTTAATTTTCTTTACAGACTCAACTATATTAAAAAATTTCACTATAGTCGCTGTAAATGGCTCGGGCATGAGCTACCCAAGGATCGTCCTTAGAATGGCGGTCCAGGTTCGTGCGACATGAGCATACATGTTTCTTGCTTGCGTGACTTCAGTCACAACCCAAGATGTGTATTGCCTTTTTTTAGGGACACCATTAAGTTTTTGGTTATCGTCATTAGGGCCGTGCCAATATTCTTTCTTTGACATGCAATTTGAAGTCTGAAATTCATTACCCTTCCTATTATATTCTTCTACATTTAAGACGCCAGATGAGTTGCGCCTCGAGCTTTCACTCTAAACTTGTGGCCATAATTTTTTTTTTCGTTTGACATGCAACGTGATAGTTTGGAACTAGTACGTCAACATTCATCCCAAACACAATTGTATAAAATTCGTTCAAATGTGAGGCAGTTCAGCGAGCTCAATATTTATTGTTCTGCCCAGTCCCTTTTGCATGTTATTTATTCGACAATGTGGCAACAATGTCAAGATTGGATTTTGGGGATTTTAGCTTAGTTCTCATCCGCACATTGTAGTACATTGGCAGCACGGCCGCAGTGGTAAATTCGGCGTCAACATTTCAGTTCAGATCCCATCCACATGTTCGATGATGGCAATGCTACACCGATGAATTTAGATACCGAGGTTTTACCATAAACCCAATGCAGAGATGACATTGATGAAATTTGGTTCTGAGTTTGTTACAGACTTGCAGTCCCTTTTCACACTGGCTATTGTCTTCTTATTTAATCTTCTTAAAGTACATGAAAATAATTGTCATAAAATGAAGCTTCTTCCTTCTAAGGCTCCATTTGACACGGTGGTAGCGGTCGTGAATGTAGTGGTTATGAACCATCGTTCGTGAACTATGTAGCACGAAGACGAAAATGAGATATGGGATACGATACGAAACGGATATGGGACCGTGATTAAAAAAATAAAGATACCAAAAATATTTTTAATTATTATTTTTATTTTAAGATAAGTATTAATAAATATAAAAAAGCAAACTAATTATGTACTCAAGTTTCAAGCATAAAAATGTAAACTAACAAATAACGTAAACATGGTTCTTACTATGATGATATATAATGTAAACAAGCAGACTGGATAAGGATGATTACAGTGATGATATAATGAATTATAAGACATTCTAGTATGCTTAACGTCATTTTTAGTTTTTACTGAGTTTAATTCAGTGAGTTAACTAAGTTTGATTCTGTCGATGCAATTCTCAAATTATGTAGAGCTGGAATCCTAATGACACATCAAAATAACCAACATCAAGAGTTTGTGTGTTTGTTTTGAGTATTTTTCAACATAGATTTCTATTTCTATACAACAAATGAAGAAATCCTCAACTGCTATTCGACTAATTCATGTAATAATAATTTTGTTTGTTTTGAGAAGTCAGGGTGTTTGATATAATGGAGTAATATAGCAAGAAAACCAAAAGATAGCATCTAGAGGTGTCTCACTGCACACATAGCAAGAAAATGTAAAGATAGCTTGGTTGTAGGAAGATGCGGGTAGATGCACGAACAAAGAGAAGTTATAAGTATGGGAAAAGCAGATACCCAAGTTGTGCTTATATATTTGTCGTGAAATATACCTACTGTATCTGTAATGGTGTTGTCAGATTCAGAGTCATAGTCACCTAACGACTGAGGTTGCAAAGGAGCAATCGGAGGTAGAGTCACACTTGCCCAGGGTTACTGCGGAAGGCGGAGTCTTGTTTCGTGAGACCGCTACTAAATGTAGGTCAGAATAGTGCGAGAGATAATAGCTCTTGCAAAGGAAGAGCAGAGAAAGGTGTTTAGGAGCTGCATTCACCTGTCGAAGGGCTTTTGACGCTGAGCTTCGACTACGGGGGAGAACGACCTAGAAATGCTTCGAGGAAGAATTTCGCAAAGCGAGGAGAGTTGTGACAAGCTTTCGACGCAGAGTGAGGAGAGTTGTGGGGGTCACGCGCATGAGTCGTGAACCCTAAAACTCAATTTATATCAGGCGCGAGTCTTGAGCCGTGATCGTTGCCCGTGACGCGTGAACGAAAAAAGCGGGAAACGCTTATCCCGCAAGCAGGATACACGTTTCCCAATTAAATTTTATTATTTAATTTAAATATTGTGTTTCCTACATTTCGGAAACACGTTTCCGCTCGTTTTCGGGCATTTTCTGTATTTGATACGCATTCGAGCCGATACGCGAAGCTTTTTAAAGTATTTGTGCTTCGTAGTTCATGAACGCCCGACCTCACCTAAGGAAGTTCATTCACTTTTATGCTCAAAACTAGTTTTTTTTTTCTTGGTGGCGGTCATGACCGTTGTCATGTCAAACATACATTCTATGACGATGTCGTTTTGTCCAATTTCACCTGAGCAAAAATGTCATCCCAAACAGAGCCCAAGTCTTCTTAAAGTACATGAAAATAATTGTCATTGGACGATGCTTCTTCATTCTAATTCCTTTTAAGGACCCTATAAGGCTATAAGGGTAGGTGAAGCCAAGTTGGTGTACGATTCTTCCTTTCTTTGACCACAGTTTAATGGAAACTTCTCCTTTTAGAAGTTCACTTCATACTTGAGGCAGATCTTCTTCACGTGAAGATTCTGAGGGATTTGACCACTCCTAGTATTGTGTTAAGGTTAATTTTCCAACAAAATTTTAATTATATTGTTCATGATTTGTTAATGTGTGAAAATTTTCACTAAAATAGGTGAAAGTTATTATGTAACATTCCTTTTCCCATTTGGGATTTGAGTTTTCAAGAGGTCTAGTGTTGGATGATAAGTAGTTCGTGTGTTGTGGCTTGAGCTTGAACTTTGACAACCATGCACTTTTTTAGAGGCGCGTAAAAGAGTTTGATGTGATTGTGTTACAGATCCTCGTTGGGGCAAGACGTACAAGCGCCTCGAGCCTCGCGTAACAACCGCCTAGACCGTCGCGGCGTATCTTCGTTATTTTATTTCCTATTAAGTATTTTGATCATGTTTAAGCCTTATGAGGAGGGCATTTGATATTTTGGGTTGAACCGGTTTTATCCACTTTATAGGTGGGGCTTGTGGTTGGAAATGACAAGAAGAAATTAAACCAAAATTCTCCTCTCTCTCTCTCTCTCTTACTTTTCCCTCACCCGCTCGGTCCCGAAGTCACGCCTGCTCTAGCCGCTGCACTCTCGCCGATCTCATCGTGTCGTGCAGCCGCCCCCCTTGCCGCGAGGAGCTCCTCCTCCACTTCTCCACCATTGCGTCCAAGGGATCGAGGAAAGCTTCTTCCTCCCTCCTCCGGGACTTTCCTCTCCACCGACCGTCCACGCGCTCGCAATCCCGGGAACGTAATATCTTGGTATCAGAGCCACCGATCCTTCCACCGGCCGGTGACAACATCTCGTTGCCACAACTCCACTTCGACGTTGAACCCAGCCCCGATCCAGGTAGCCCCTACCCGCGCATCGTCATTCCCTGCTGTCCGCACCAGATCCGACCGCCATCCGCACAGTCCCGCCGATTCCTGCCAGTTCCCAGCGGTACACCCTGCATCCTCCTTGGATCTTCGTTTGGCGGAGGTTCTCTCCTCGCCTCATCCACCGGCCTACTTCACCTCCCCGATTTTTCTCCACCTCGGTTATCTCTCTCCATGGCGGATGACAACACCACCGGCCTAACACTGGCCCAATTTCTGGAATCCTTTAAGTCCATGATGGCGGACAACCACCAAGCTCTCTTCACTGCGATCTGACCAACCGGCATGCCACCGCCTAGCGGGACGGCCTCCGCCTCCTCTCCATCGTTTCCCGAGCAGCAACACCACCCCCTCCAGACCGAGCTCCCAAGTCGCTCTGATTATTCTACTGTGCCACGGTTTGTTAAGTTGGACTTTCCGATCTTCGAGGGCCGCGAGAATCCCCTTACGTGGTTGACTCGTTGTGAGCAGTTCTTTGCGGCACAGCGTACTCCGTGGGAAGATTGGTTGGGTGTCGCCTCCTTTCACTTGATGGGCTCCGCCCAATTGTGGTTCTCCCAACTTCACCGGGAGAAGCCTCTACTTGGCAGGACTTCAAGACTCAGTGCAGCCTTCGCTTCGGGCCTCCTCTACGCTCCAATCACATCAGTGACTTGATTTCTCTGCGGCAATCGGGTTCTATTGACGACTACTTGGAGCAGTTTAAGGTGCTCCTTGCTCGCGCCCCGCCCGTACCAGCGGCGCACCAGGTGGCTTTCTTTACTACAGGGCTACATGAGCGCTTCCGCATGGACGTGGAGTTCCAGAGCCCGCCGTACCTCACTACCGCCATGAGCCTCGCGCGTATCTCCAAGCGGCGCATTTTGCTGGACCGCCCTCACATGGGTCGTCGAGTCCACGACACTACTTTTCGGCACCCCAGTCCTGCTCAGCCGCCACCAGGGGGAGGTGCGACTCGGACTAAAGAAGGGGAGCACCCAACACACATACGATGCTTGTCTAATCAGGAGATGAGCGAGCGTCGTGCAAAGGGGCTCTGTTTCAATTGTGATGAGCCTTACACCAAGGGGCATCGATGTAAGCGCCTCTTTTGGTTAGAGGTTGACGACCCCTCCGACGGCGACGGCGGGGATGATGAGGCCGGCCACCCTTCTCTCTCGGTCAACGCCATGTCAAGCCCACATTTGGGGGACACAGTTCAGATGGCCATTTTTATGGCGGGCCACCAACTACTTGCCCTCATGGATACCGGCAGTACACACAGCTTCATCAGTGACCTCACGACTCAGCGACTTCAGCTACTAGTTACTACTCGCAGCCGTCTGCGTGTTGCCGTGTCAAATGGTGCGGCGATAGTCTGCACCAGGGTTTGTCGGGATGTTCCGATCATTGTGGGCGAATTTCACTCTCGCATGGATTTTTTTTGTCATAGCCCCGCGGGGGTTCGAGGCAGTTCTGGGAACGCGCTGGTTGCGCACTCTAGGACCGATTCTGTGGGGCTTGGACACCCTCACGATGACTTGGGGACGAGGGCCGTCGTGGACAGTGTGGCAGGGCCATCCGACGGGGGATGTTGGTCACGCCTTCTCCTTCCAACCTGAGTATTCTGCACAGCCCGACCTCTCTACTCTTCTTCGGGAGTACACCGACACCTTGGCTGTGCCGACTGGGCTTCCCCCCTTGCGCCGCCAGGATCACCGTATTTGCCTCCTTCCTAACACCGCCCCGGTGGTCGTTTGCCCTTACCGTTATCCCTTCCTCCAGAAGGATGAGATTGAGCGCCAGTGTACCGAGATGCTTCGACAAGGGATCATCCGCCACAGTGTCTCTTTGTTCTCTTCGCCGGTCTTGCTGGTCCATAAGAAGGACGACACTTGACGCTTTTGTGTGGATTACCGGGCCTTGAACGCCCAAACCGTGAAAGATAAGTTTCCTATTCCAGTTGTTGAAGAGCTGTTGGATGAATTACATGGAGCACACTATTTCTCCAAACTGGATCTTCGTTCGGGGTACCACCAAGTCCGCATGTTTCCGGCGGACGTGGAGAAGACCGCCTTCCGCACACATCATGTCCACTTCGAGTTTCTCGTGATGCCATTCGGGCTTACCAACTCTCCGTCTACCTTCCAGGCCCTCATGAATGAGGTATTTCACACCCTTCTCTGTCGTTGTGTGCTTATTTTCTTCGATGATATTTTGGTCTACAGTAAAACATGGGAGGCGCACCTCGACCACCTAAGGCAGGTTCTCCAGCTCTTTCGAGCTCATCGTCTTTACCTGAAGGAGTCCAAGTGTTCTTTTGGCACCGACAGAGTCGCCTACTTGGGGCATATAGTCGATCACACGGGCGTCTCGGCCGATTCGGCTAAGATTCAGGGGGTCCTCGATTGGCCCGTTCCTCACTCGCGGCGTGAGCTGCACGACTTCCTGGGCCTCATCGACTACTACCAACGTTTCATTCAGGGCTTCTCCGTCATTGCCGCCCCCTTGTTATCTCTCCTACGACGCCAGTGTTTCACGTGGGACGCCACCGCCTTGGAGGCATTTCGAGCACTGCAACAGGTCTTAGTCTCGGCCCCAGTCCTCCAGTTACCAGATTTTCAGAATGAGTTTCGGGTGGAATGCGATGCGTCGGAGCATGGTTGCGGCGCGGTACTTCAGCAGGGAGGCCACCCAATAGCTTATTTTAGCCGTAAAACGGCTCTCCACCACAGGAAGCTTCCCGCCTACGAGCAGGAGCTTATCGGCCTGGCCAAGGCCGTCCATCACTGGCGTCCCTATTTATGGGGTCGTACTTTTTTGGTCTGTAACGACCACTTCATCCTGAAGTACTTGCTGAAGCAACGATTGACGACTGTGCCACAGCAGCGCTGGGTGAGCCGTCTCTTGGGCTACAATTTTAGGGTGGAATACAAGGCCGACCACTTGAACCGTGCGGCCGACTCTCTTTCTCGCCGCGACTCACCTGAGGCCTCTCTTTATGCCGTGTCTGAGCCGTCTTCCTTGGTTCTTCCTCGCCTCCAGGAGATCGACGACACACCGGCACTCAGCGAGCTACGACGTTGTATCCAGGAAGGGCGCCTGCCTCTATGTTGGGCAGTTCGCGACGGTCTCATTCACTACAAGGGTCGCTTTTACTTACCGGCCACTTCTCCTTTGGTCGCCGACATTCTAGCGGCCGTTCACGACCGTACTCCCGAAGGCGTCCACAAGTCCCTTCAGCGCCTCCGCACCGAATTCTTTTGGCCGAGACTCAAGCGCAGTGTTCAGTCTCACCTCGCGGCCTGCGTCATCTGCCAGCGCAGCAAGACAGAGTCTCTCTCTCCTGCCGGCCTACTACAGCCTCTTCCAGTATCGACACAGATATGGGCTGATATCTCCATGGATTTCATCGAGGGACTGTCTTCTTCCCGAGGATATTCTGTTATTTTGGTGGTGGTTGATCGCTTCTCCAAGGGGGCCCATTTCATTGCCATGAGCCGCCCCATTACATGTCCCACCGTGGCTTGTGTTTTCTTTGATCGTGTGTTTCGCCATCACGGGATCCCTGAGAGGATCGTTTCTGACCGCGACAAGGTTTTCACATCTCAGTTTTGGCACGAGTTGTTTGACCTATGTGGCACCAAGCTAGCACTTTCTTCAGCCTACCACCCACAGCCAGACGGTCAGACCGATATGGTCAACAGGACGCTCGAGATGTACTTGTGTTGCCTTACGGGGGACCGGCCGAAGGATTGGGCCCACTGGTTACCATGAGTAGAGTACTGTTACAACACGTCCTACCACACCGCCCTCCAGACCACTCCTTTCCACCTGATTTACGGTCGGGATCCACCCCGCCTCCTCACTTATGTTGTTGGATCGACCCGCACCACCGTCGTTGACACCGAGCTCCGCACACGAGATGAGATATTGCGCCTCGCTCGGGCTCGCCTACTTCAGGCCCAAACACGGATGGAGACCAACTACAACCGAAACCACCGCGAGTTATTCTTTGCTCCCGGGGATTGGGTTTGGCTAAAACGTCGGCCCTACCGCGAGACCACCGTCTCTAAGGGAGCCTACCAGAAGCTGGGGCCTAAGTTCTTTGGACCTTTCGAGATTCTCCACCGCATAGGGGACGTGGCCTACCGTCTCCGACTCGACGACGACGCACAGATCCACGACGTCTTTCATGTATCGCAGCCCAAGCCGTTCGTGGGCGACCCTCCAACAACACCCTTGGTTCCATTGCCACTACCACCACCGCACAAGCTTGAGGACAAGCTTGATGTCGAGCAGGGAGGAGATGTTACGGATCCTCGTTGGAGCAAGACGTACAAGCGTCGCGAGCCTCGCGTAACAACCGCCTAGACCGTCGCGGTGTATCTTCGTTATTTTATTTCCTATTAAGTATTTTGATCTTCATGTTTAAGCCTTATGAGGAGGACATTTGATATTTTGGGTTGAACCAGTTTTATCCACTTTATAGGTGTTGCTTGTGGTTGGAAATGACAAGAAGAAATTAAACTAAGATTCTCCTCTCTCTCTTAATTCCTCTCTCTCTCTCTCTTACTTTTCCCTCACCCGCTCAGTCCCGAAGTCACGCCTGCCCTAGCCGCCGCACTCTCACCGATCTCATCGTGACGTGCAGCCGCCCCCCTTGCCGTGAGGAGCTCCTCCTCCACTTCTCCACCTTTGTGCCCAAGGGATCAAGGAAAGCTTCTTCCTCCCTCCTCCAGGACTTCCCTCTCCACCGACCATCCACGCGCTCGCAATCCCGTGAATGTAACAGATTGTGACCCGACTTGTTTCCTCTAAGATCATCTTCTCACATATTAGTGTATTCGGAAGTTCATAAGGGGATATTTTATGGTTAAATTCTTGACGGTTATAACCTAATTTGGAACTAAATTAAGGAGTTATGTTGGACCACAAACTAGCTTCGGATTGAGTTTAGGAGTCTGTCTTATGATTGGTTTGAGTTTATGGTCTGAGATTATACCTCGACGACCTTTGCCTTGCATGGGATTGGGATTGAATAAAGGTGCCTTCATTGTGTTGGTTACTTGGGTTTTTCTCTTGTCGTCTACAACATCTTTGTGTATTTTGAAAAACATCCCCTTTTGGATTACCCTTTTACGCGCTTTCTTGAAATGGAGCGGGTATTCTTAAAATTGAAGCAAGTTTATTTGCTCATAATTTGTGATGGATATTAGATGAATCTTGTTCTTAGGACCTCGAAGGTATTCTAGACACTTTAGATGTTGGTAGATGATACTCATAGTGTAGTGTTTAAATCTTGCATGTAATGCTATCGTTTTGTTTATGAAATGACACAATATTTAGTCTAACACGTGTCAATGTTGTAGCGGTGTACGAATCAAAGATGCATAATTTCAATCAGCAAATCTTTTGGAGGTGTGGAAGCAATGTAGTTTTAAAGGAGCATGCGATGAAAAGTTGCATGGATTGACTATCTTGGCAAGTTGATTATGAAGTGATCGACAAAGCTTTGTATTGTTGTTAGCAACAATAACAACTTGGTGGCTGCCAAAGCTACTTATAAAGTTGTGGGCGAGGCCATTAGTAGCCGACTGAGTAGGTAATTAAGTTGTATGTGGTGAGAAATGAAGTTGCATATAGAGGTGCAAGCAATGAAATCAATTGGGGAGTGCAAAGACCACTACTAAATAGATGATGGGGTTGGTTGAATACTTGAATTGCTTAGTGTTTGGAGCGGAATATAGGACAAGGTTTTGACTATAAAATTGTGTGAGTTTGATGAGCAAGTTTTTGTTCGGGATTTATCTGAAGGATCAAAATGTTGGATTTTAGTGTGGGTTGACTATGTCAACATTTATTTTTAATATTATTTTGTATGAGCAATTAATAGGAGAGAGAGTATGCCTTAAATAGGAGAGAGAAGTTGGTTGATTTTTGGTTGCCTATATAAAGGCCCCCTTGTACATTTTTCTTTGAATGAAAATAGAGAGAGAAGCTCCAAAAATCCGGTTCTTGTTTAGAGAGAGAGAGAGAGGAGTGCTGCAGCGCTGGAGCGAGATCTAATCGGGCGGTTAGAAGGAGAAGCCGCGCGGACTGGCGATCTCGCCACGCAAAGTGGATCTCGCGGATAGGTGAGCAGCTCGCGGTTTGATCTCGCCGCGAGAAGGGAGGTTGCGGCTTGCGTACTCGCGTGTGGAGGTCTCGCTGGTTTACTCACGGGTAGAGTGCCCGCGTGTGGTGGTCTCGCAGGACTGATCTCGCCGAGAGTACTCGCCTGCAAAGGCGGTCTCGCGGTCTAGGAGAGGTTCTCGCTTGCGCCAGCTTGCGGTTTGGTGTGTTGGTCTCGCGTCCCGGACACCTCGCAGTGGAGCTCGCGCGGTTTGTGGCGACCTCGTGAGAAGTGTGTGCAACCCGCAGGAGGGACCGCGCGGGTAGGCGGTTTGCGTGGCTGTCTTTATCTTTTAGTGGTGTGGAATTGGTTTGTGGAGTTGAGTTCGAGTGGGGAGAGCCTATACGCGTTTCCAACACAAAATGCATACTTTGAGAATGCTGCATCTTTTATTTATAAACTGCAGGTGTTGTGCCACTAATGAATTGATAGTAATAAGCCCCCTCAGATTTATTCAACTGTGTTTTGACTTAAATATTTTAGGACAATGACTATAACAAAACTTTGACTTGGACGATTGATTCACCAAGAACTTTGATTGCCCTCCGGAACTGTTGGTCATAGTCTTTCTAGAAAAGCACATCTTGTTATGAAGGAGTCGATTCAGTTTCCCAAAGGATGATTTAAACCTTTTCAATACATAGCACATACATTGGTAAAAACTCCTCAAGAAGAAGAGTCTGACTTGAGAAACTTCAACATGAATTATGCCAGAATCTATGTCGAGGACTCGCGCTTAATATTTGTGTTAGATCCTTTGCGCGAAGGAGCCCTTTCTGATAGTTTTTTGTCTATTTGTGTTATTTAAGCAATGAATGTTTTTTTATTAGACAGCCCTTTCTGATAGTTTTCTGTCTATTTGTGTTATTTAAGCAATGAATGTTTTTTTATTAGGCAGACAAGCTTAGGACTTTTCTCCGCGTGAAAGGCCAAAGCGAGAACGCGTGGTGAATGGTTCCTGCAACCACAATGCTAGTGATCCGAATAAATATGAAGTCTCATCATCATGTATTAATATTGAAAAAAATGTTTTATACAACAAAGAAATACTAACAAAGTATGGGGGACGCCCAAAGAGGAGATCCGGTGATGCACGACATTATAACGGTGGTCGGGAGAGGGCTCGTGGCTGAAATGGAGGTAGGAAGGGGGTCCGGTAGCTGCTGGGCAGTGAAAAGCTGCAGCTGGGAGGAGAAAACTGGGGATGGTTTAGGGTAGGCTTACTGGGAAGGAAATTTGGGAGGTTAGGGTGCTGGATATTGGGGAGACGGCAAGGAATTTTTTGCAGGGAAGAGGGTGGAGGCAGGATTTTATGCATGGAAAAAGGGGCGGCAGGGAAGAGATGGGGCGGCCTGGGTTGTTGCTGGAAGAGAGCGGCAGCAGGTCTTATTGCTGAATCTGGGCGGCAGCAACAGGAAATCAGTGAAAGGGGCGGCGACAAGGCTGAAGGGTGCTGGGTGGCGGGTTTTGGGAGGGTTGTAGGGTGGTTGGGCGGAGGTTTTGAAAAGCTGCAGTTTTGGAGTGGATTGGAGGGGCGGCTTAACTATGTTATTAAAAGTGCACCTAAGGGTCCAGGCTCAGAAGCTTGCGCTTTTTTGCGCCTTTGGAGCATTAAAGACGCTTCTTTTTTATTTATGTTGCAAACTTTTTTTCCCAAAAGAAAGAAGGAAATAATGTAAAAGCTCAATTGTTTTTGCATGATTTAGTGTTTGTGAAATATAATCGAGTCTTAAGACTTAATATGATGCAGGTGATCACTTTAATTCTATTTTGTATAAGATATAAATGATATTAATGAATGATTAATGAGTAGAGTAGATGAAAAATCTTCGCGCTTTGCGCCTTTAATAACTAAGGCGGTTAGGGTTGTGGAGAGGGAAAAAATAAGGGTATAGATAGGGGATACCAAGGGGAATTAAGAACGCACTTAGGAGTCTAGGGCCTCACGGAATCGTCATCGTGAAGGGACCGCCGGATTCCAGGAACGGTCTTCTCCAAAATCTACAATAGCCTCCAAGCAGCCCCTACTCTTATTTATATTAAAACACCATTAAGGTATCTCTTACATCAATGACTATGATTGTCCGTTAATGTAATGGACCTGATTACACTAAATAAAGATTGAAAAATGCAATATAATATATGGAAATGTAAGTAAACGAAAATCCGAACAAATTCGCAGAGTCGGATCGTCGATCCGGAAATGCTAAATATTTCAAATTGTCAATTGACCCTGAACGGGCCAAAAACTCGTCCTTCGTCGCAGGTCTGCGTCTTCGTTCCTCATCATTCTCCCCGACTTGAAAGAATTCATCTCTGATGAATGGAGATCAAAATTCTCTCAGTGTGTGCCGAGAAAAATCGACAAGGGACATCGGGGGTTGTCTAAGTATCGTCAATCATGAGGCATCCTCTCAAATCCCGTGTCAGACTGTCTGATGCGACCATGCATGCGTGGACCACGATATCAATAATGCTCTTAAGAATCCTCTGATACCAATGGATGTAGGGTAGGCTACCCGTGTGCGCGACTATCATGCAATCCTAGGTGAAGCGTGAGAGATAATTTTATTACACACATGAACTCTATACGAACAAACTTGCACGAATCGACAACAAAATCAAATTAAACAATAAATAGTTAAATAGCGCTTAAATAATTGAAGCAATGCAAATTTTTTTCATTAAACGAACAAGCTTTGGTTTTTCTCCGTGTGGAGGGCCGAAGCGAGAACGCGTGACAAATGATTCATGCAAATCACAAAATAATCTAAAACAAACAACCACGATACTAAAGATCCAAACAAATATGAAGTCCCATCATATATTAATTTTGTAGAAATTGTTCCATACAACAAAGAAATACGTACAAAAGTATGGGGGCCTCCCGAGGAGATCCGCTGATGCACGACAAAGTAGCAGTGGTCGGGAGAGGACTCGGTGGCTTAAATGGGGGTAGGGTTGGGGTAGACTGGTTGCTGGACAGTGAAAAAATACAGCTGGGAGGGGAAAACTCCGGATGGTTTCAGGTAGGGTTGGTGGAAAGGAAATTTGGGTTGCTCTTGCCCGATAGTGAGGTGGGTTTAGTAATTTAGGTTGCTCTCAGGAATGTAAGTAATGAACATCTTTTTTTTCGTTTCCTCCATTTTCCTCTCTTAGCCCGCGCCTTCATCTTCTCAGTTCGTCTAGCTTTTTTCGCCTCCCAGTGAATCTGTCTTTAGGTGGTACAAAGATTCTTGGACGTTACAATCACGTTCCTGAAGCAGTCATATTTCTCATTACAAAGGTTCACAATGGAGGTTTGAATATTTAACTTCCTGTAATTAAGGAAACAGCAGCGTGAGTTTTCCGTTCTTTTGAAATTCCGTTCTTTTGAATTATCTACTTTTTAGTGAGTACATTTCCTATCGAGAAGTACTTGATGAGAGCTGTTTTATGTTGAGATGTGTATCGATGTGTCCATGATTTTTTTCCATCTTCCATCGTTCATGACCTCTCCACATTTAAACTTTGCCCGTGCACCCTTTCACAGGCGAAGACCGATCGCGACCCACGTAGAGCATCGTACACATACATGGTTATAACTGTGAGGTGGATAGTGAGGATTAACGTCACATTCATTTCTCTCCAATTGAGTTTCACATTCATTTCTCTCCAATTGAGTTTCGGACAAACTAATCAAGAATTCAAAAGAAAACTATCAAACTCAAATAACTTCTAATAAATAGCAGAGCATTCCTATTAAGGTGAGATATTCATCGAATCTGTTTGGTTTGTGCGGCAGAGTAGTTTGATCGTGGAATGGTGATCACATGACATGGTTATAACTGTGAGGTTGTGGACGATCACATGACATGGTTATAACTGTGAGGTTGTGGACGTAGGGGAGAGATGATCACCATTTGTGCACTCCACTAATACTGCAGATTCACTGCAGTCTCATTTGCACCACACATACAATTAGAAGTTGGAAACACTCTAAATATAATTGCTAATACTTATTTTTTTGCCATCTTTCCATTAATTAAAACTTGAAAAGCCATTGAAGACCTATAAGCACATTGTGTTTTCATTTCTTTTCCTTTCAAAATTCTCAATTTTTTTGCTTTATTATAAGTCATGGATTTTCAACCAGAATCTGGCAGCTCTATCTGTGTGTGTGTGTGTTGGGGGGGGGGGGGGGGGGGGGGGTTCTCTCTCTCCTCTCCCTTTCCTTACACACCAGCATAATGTTTTTCATATTTCTGCACCAATATTATGACGCTACCAATTGGTCTAATAATCAGTTTTTGATGGATTTACTTTATTATGCCTGTACGCAACTTGAGAGATTCGTAAGAGTAGGAGGAATCTCTTAAACCATTTTAGCTTTTTATAGTTTTTGTCATCTTTGGCAAATATTAAATATGCATGAGCCTTCCAAGTTTTTTATCTTCCTTGAAGCATGTCTTTGATTCTTAAGTCGCCTGCATATATATGTATATTCACCTTCATCTGCCAGCTCCACTCTCTGATTGAATTTGATATTACTTTAGACCGTTAAGTGATTCAAAAGGTTTGTTATTTTTTATGCTTATCATTCACTTGATTGGTGGACGGTTGGATGTTTATAAATTCAAGTTAGTCGAATGGTGTGAACGTCGTTCGTAAGCACAGGCACCCGTTTGCCGGCGGGCGAAACCCGTGCGAAGATATTAATGTATATAATATTATATGATTGTGGAAAATAATATCATTTTATAAATATTTATGTATGTATGTTGGTAAAAAAAATTCAAGAAAGAACACTTCTCCTCGTTTACCATCCAGAATCTTATTAAAATATATATGATAATAATTTTATATACCCATCAGGCAATACAATCCGTCCTGGAGTTAACTGCTCTGCTTCTAGTTTGGTAATGCCATTTGGTATGTCTTTCTTGTAGAGCATTTCCTTGCTGGCATATGTATACCGTAGAACTCCTCTTTTTCCTTCTCGCCGACAGAGAGTTTTTATTTCATTCCGACAAGTTTGGTTTTGGTTTTAGTTGGAACCGATTGGAACCGGACCAAACCGCATGGAACCGAACCGAACCGAACCGATAGTGGCAGGTTTGGTTTTGGTTCTTGTTGAACCGTAACCGGAACCGTTGACATGAAAGTTCTAAAAATTAAGCTGGAACCGTAACCAGAATCGGAACCGGTCAAACCAAATAAGGTTTTGGTTCTAATTTGAAGAACCGTTACTGATGTAGGGGTAGGCTAGTGGTGCTCGGAAGTTAGGACTCTACGTGCACGTGTGAGGGGATATGCGAATGCAATGCTACATGCAATGAAACAGTCGTATAGCAACGACAATTAATTAAAGCAATGAGAATTAACAACAACACACAATTAATCAAAATAAAGAAGCAATTAAATAATTTTAGCAATTTGGCAACGGCTTCCTCCGCGCGGAGGGCCTAGCAAGTGACGACGATTAATTCCGCAAACAAATATCAACGTAAAAGTACAACAACTACCAAACGATGCTCACAACACAAATATAGATAAACAATCAAGTGCAAATGTCAAATACAACACACAATACCACGAGATACTCACGATGCAGTGGGCTGATCCGAGGTGGTGGAGAATTTGAGGGACCGGATGCAAACGGGCGATCGGAGGTGGAACTAGTGGCGAGACGACGGTGACGGTGGCTGCCCTCAGTGGAAAGTGGTGATAACGGAAGGTAAAACGTCGGATCCGGACACGAATGAGTAGATCCAGATCGGGGGTGAGTAGATCTGATATTTAGGAGCGGATCCGGGCAAAATGGAAGGTTTGTGCGGTGAAAATAACGGATCGGAGGGTGGTAGCACTAGATCAAAATAGATCTAGGGTTCTCGGGACCGTGGGAAGTGGATCCACGGAGGGAAGGAGGCTGCGGGATTGGTATAGGGTCGACGGTTGAACAGTGCCGGCGGATGAACAGTGCGGGTGAACAGTAACGGCGGATGAACAATATCGATGAACAGTGCCCGCGCACAGTGTTGGTGAACAGTGCCCGTGAACAGTAATCGTTAACAGTAATCCGCGGTGGGGATTGGGATTTGGGGGTTGTAGGGGATGCGGATGAGGGTTTCGGAGGGGGAAGAAGAAGACTATGGATAGATATTACCTTGGGGATGAAGAAAACCACCTAGGAGTCGTCACCTAGGGCTCCACGGCGTCGGCACCGGGGAAGGATCGCAGGAATCCGAATATGAACTCTCCAAATTCTGCAATGGCCTCAAATCAACCCCATAGCATCCTATTTATAAGAAAACATAAAATAGGGCATCCCCATCAACGACTATGATTTGCCGGTGGGTTAGCCCTTAAAATACATCAAAATAAACTCAAAAAATATAAAGTAATATAGCGTTTTGACTCGCGGCGACGCTCCGGACGCAATTGCGGAGCCCGATCGTCGATCCCGGCACGCCATATATGGAAAGTTGCCAAATCAGCCCCGAACGGGCCCAAAACGCGTTCTCGTCTCTGCTCCGCATCAATCTCCCCGGCTTGAAAGAATTCATCTCCCGATGAATAGGGATCAAAATTCTTTCGCTGCATGCTGGGTACAACTCGAAGAAGTCCCCCAGAGGTCGCCCAAGTGTCGTCGCTGGAAAGTGTCTGCGCCCATCAACTCCCCCTGACTGAAAAGATGTCATCTTCGGTGAATGGAGACGGACGTGCTGAAGTCGAAGTTCTGGGGCGAATCGATCAAGCTCTGTTGCAAGTACCCAAGAATCACCAACGTCTGTAGTGGGAATGCACTGGTGGAGTCTGGTCTCCATGAAGCTCTCAACGCTCAACTCACGAGTGATGGATCCCGGTACGATCGGTGGTGCCTGCGGTGAAACCAAAGAAGACGAGTCCCCAGGTAGGTGGAGGTCAACAATGTGTGAGGACGTATGAGGGTGATATGGTAACGACAGTGGGGTGGGGGTGGCTGGGCATCTCCACTGATCGGGTCCACATATTCATGAGGTTCATAGTATGGAGTCAGATCTTCAACATTAAACATATGACGCATTCCCATACTGGCCGGGATGTCAAGTCGGTAGGCGTTGGTCCCAATACGATTAATAATGGAGTACGGACTCATTCGCCTCGCACTTAACTTCTTGGCAGGCCCCGAAGGGAGCCTCTCAGGGCGGACTTGCACCATTACCTTCTCGCTTACATTAAATATTTGTCATCGCCTTCGCTTAACTGCATGGGCTTTGTAATTTTCATTGCTCGTTAATATTCGTCGGCCGACCGAATCATGCAAATCATGCAAATGTTGTGCAAATGACTCAGCAGACTCATGCAGGTAATGCAAATGATGCAAAGACAACATGACAGACACGGTACACTCCTTATAGGAAAAATCTAATAATTCCTGAGATGTCTCTCAAATGTGGTGGCTTATCAGGAGGTTCTTTCGGTGGAGTGTGGACAAACTCATCATGTGTGTGACGAGCGCTCAGATGACCGTGAGAGATAACTATACTCAAATACGGGAGTGTAACGAGTCAAATGTCTCTAAGGAAACGTGACACATCAGGGGGCTCACCAGGAGGTGTGTACGAAAAGTCATCGCGGATAGGACGACCACTTGGGTGAAAACTGTGCACACAGACTAGAAGTCGTGACTCTAGAATATGGTGAGCGTCCCAAACAAGGAGGAACTCATCGGGTGGTTCAGCGGGTGGCATGTCCCAAAACTCATCCAAAGTGTGAGGCGTCATAAGGTAGGTCCTCACAATATGAGCATGCTCAAGTGGACTCAAGGAAGGCCCTGCATATGTCAGGCTCCACTCAAGGTCCCTTCTCTGGGGCAAGGCCATAGATGATAATGAAAGAGGCGTCATACCTGAGTGGCTCACCCGAGTCTCAACCTCACTAAAATGTGGCGGATCATCGGGAGGCTCAACAGGGGGCTCGTCATAGGGCTCGTCATAGGGCTCGTCACTAAGGTCAAGGTCCTCCCGATAAGTACCATCGAAACGGGTAGTGCCCCCGTTCATGGGTGACATAGCCACTACGAGGTCAACACCAGGCTCTGAGCTCTCGGTCGTAACTTGGCTCAGGGTAATGTCAAGGAAAAAGCGACATAAACCTACGCTCAAGAATGGATCTGCGGGTGCGGTGTCAAGACATGAGTCTAGGGTATTCGTGTTAATCAACCCCGGACATGCCAAAAGTGGAGGTGTGGGTGAGGGACACAACACTACAGACTCAATAGGTCGCTCAGGCTCACCCTTCGTCGGGATCACAAGAGACGGGTCAGAAATAAGAGATAGATCACTCACGGGACTAAGCATCTCGCTGGGGTGAGAGTAACCCGCATCTGGTATCACTCCCGTCGTGGGTGACAGGGCAGTGGTAGACATCGTAGTGACCTCAGTATGAGAAGGGCTCATACTGCGGAGGTCAAGGTGAGGGTCCAACCGACCAGCTCTGGCGGATCTCAAAGACTATTCGTAATGAAGGGCAAGCTGACACGTCTGCTCGAGGGACTTCGAGCTATGATAAGCCACCTTAGCACGAATGTCAGATCGAAGCCCAGATCTAAATCTGCAAGTGGTCATGGCTGGGTCCTCCCGGATGTCGCTCCTCACAACTAACTCATCAAAGCAATCAATGTACTCAGCGACGGACATGGATCCTTGCTGAAGGGAAAATAATTGGTCGAACAAACGACTCTGATACAATGAAGACAGATAACTCTGACACAATATACGTTTCATGTCCCTCCAACTAGTGATGCGACGAAAACGGTCTCGCTCGCGGGTCCTCTCAACGCTAGCCCAATATGCCCTCGCCTGATCTAAAAGTCTAAGTTTTGCAAACTTAATGCGACGCTCGCCGAATAACACAAAATGATCAAGATAATACTCAACATCCACGAGCCAATAACTGAAAGACTCAGGACTCGATGAGCCGTCAAAGGAAGGGGAAACTGTACGAAACTGACTCTCAAGATCTCTCTCAAAGTGAGGATCCTCAAAATAATCCCTAAGGTAATCAGGTCGAGTCGAGGGTTCATCACGATCCGCTCGCATTCAAGGATAAGAACGGTGACAATCATCATTGTACAACCCCGTAGCCGGGCGAGTGGGACCCCCCCCCCCCAAATATCAACCTAGGGGCGTGTTATGGGCGACGAGTTGGCGCGACCCCGTTCGAAGACGTGCGGGTCCTCGTACGTGCGTGCGAAGGTTTTATGTGCATAGTCTTTTAGTATTATAATATATATATATATATTATATTATATATATATATATTATATTATATTATATAAATTAGATGAGATTTGATTATAAAGAAGAAAGTGGGGGGAGGTAGCGGGACAGGGCAGAAAAAATAAAAAAAAGAAGAGATAGCAAGGGGGGCTCGGGACAGCGGACGGGGGAAAGGAAGGAAATAAAAAAAGGAGCTGCAGGGGGGCTCGGGAAAAAGGAGACAACACAGCAAATAAAGAAAAAGAGAAATAGAAGCAGGGAGGAGGGGATTTGAGGCAAGGAGGCGGGTACAGCAAAAAGGGCAGGAAGGAGTTTTTGAGGAGCAGGGTTTTTCCTGTTCTCTTCCCCGCTAGGGTTCGGCCAGGGATGGAGCCGCCCGCCTCCGCCTCTCTCTCTCTCTCTCTCCGGTCGCCGCCTCAGCAAGGAGCGCAGCCCGGCCGCCCCTTCCTCTCTCTCTCTCTCTCCCGTCGCCGGCGAAGCTAGGGCACGGCCGCCCCTTCCTCTCTCTCTCTCCCGTCGCCGGCGAAGCTAGGGCACGGCCGCCCCTTCCTCTCTCTCTCTCTCCCGTCGCCGGCGAGGCTAGGGCACGGCCGCCCCTTCCTCTCTCTCTCTCTCCCGTCGCCGGCGAGGCTAGGGCACGACCGCCCCTTCCTCTCTCTCTCTCTCCCGTCGCCGGCGAAGCAGCAGCCCGGCCGCCCCATTCCCGCTCTCTTCCGTCGCCGGCAAGGCAGCAGCCCGGCCCCCCCTCTCCTTTTTCCCGGCCTGAAGCAACCCCAACCTGGCCGGCCCTCTCTTCTTCCCGACCTGGAGCAGCAACCACACCCCGGGCGATCCTCTCTTTCTCCCGGCCTGGAGCGAGGCTCGGCCTGGAGCGGGGCTCGGCCTGGAGCGAGGCTCGGCCTGGAGCGGGGCTCGGCCTGGAGCGAGCCTCGGCCTGGAGCAAGGCTCGGCCTGGAGTGGAGATCGACCACCGACGCGGCCGTATGCAGTAGGATCGACTCAGAGCTCCTCTCTCATCCCCGCCGCCAAGCACGCGACACGGGTAACAATGTTTCAACTTGGGCAGGTGAAGCCTTCAGTTTACATATTTGCATGGAAGTCCCTCTCCACCAACGGGTGGGGGGAAGGGAGCTTCCCGACGGGTTGACGAGTACGTCCCCGCAGTTAATTGCATTAGTACCCGGAAGCGTGAGTACGGGTTTAGGCATGCTGTGTGAAGCTCATCCGAACGTGTGAGCCGGATTGGTGATGTTCTGGGGTTCCCGGAGAAGACTCTGAGGAAGTTGTTTATTAGCCGCTTGCAGGGAATGCGCGCTATAACCCCAAAAAAGGGAGTGTGCGCAATATGTTTGGCCCGCTTATATTAGCCGACTCGTCGCCTAGTTGGCCGCCGCTCGTCGAGACGTTGACGTACAGGTGTCGCAGTACCAGGCGGGGAATGACAGGCTTAAGCCCGAGCTCGTGTCGGCCCTCGAAGGCCTTTTTTGTTTATATTGCCGGCCTGCGTGCCGAGTATGGAATTTATATTTCTGTAATATTTTTTCATATCTGTGATGCTCTGTGATTATAGTTTACTCCTCCTGTCTTGGGCGAGCGGTGTGTTCGTGAACCGCTCCCCCGTGTGGGCCCCGAGGTATAGATGTCGGGAAGCCCCTGATGGCCCGTTGTCATCCTTTCAGAGTAGCGGAGTTCCGCTGTTAGCGGCCCAATTGGGGCTGCGTAGAGTAGGGCTGCTGGGCGGTTTTGTGCCAATAGTAAGGCGGGCGGGGAACATTTTACTCAGACGCGAGGTGGCACCTCTAGTTCGGGAGTGGATCTCGAGATCTTCCTTGGATGTTCCGGTCGGCCAAGAGAGCCCTCCGAAGGTGCCTTAGCTCAGCCCTTGGCTTGGGAGGGGAAGAGTTAGTTAGTCTTCCGGGTATGCGGCGGGTCCTCCACGCTGAGACCTTGGGTCTGTCCCTTGTGTTCCTAATCTTGTGCCTAGATCGTTTGCTTGAGGGTAGTAGGTGCGCGGTCACCCCTTCCCCAAGGGTCGAACTCCATAGGAGACCGGATTCCGGTTTCAACAATCATACTGATCATCTCTAGCATAGTGAGGTTGTGTCGGTGGATCGACACGATAAGACGATAATAATCATTATGATAACGTGAAGATTTCTCTAAAGTTACTCTATGA
The DNA here is from genome assembly GCA_039583875.1 of Platanthera guangdongensis. Taxonomy (NCBI): domain Eukaryota; kingdom Viridiplantae; phylum Streptophyta; class Magnoliopsida; order Asparagales; family Orchidaceae; genus Platanthera; species Platanthera guangdongensis. Next base: position 13,837,410 of record CM077166.1, on the reverse strand, counting down.
GATCGGGTATATGCGGACTTAGAATACTCAGATGGAGGAGACGAACGATGACGATAACTAGACATGGATGAACCTAAAAACTCTATATGACCTACCACTACAAAACATGCAAAAGGCCTAACCTTGAGCTCTGATACCAAATGATGTAGGGGTAGGTTAGTGGTGCTTGGAAGCTAGGACTCTACGTGCACGTGTGAGGTAATATGCGAATGCAATGCTACATGCAATGAAACAGTCGGATAGCAACGACAATTAATTGAAGCAATGAGAATTAACAACATCACGCAGTTAATCAAAATAAAGAAACAATTAAATAATTTTAGCGATTTGGCAACGGCTTCCTCCGCGCGGAGGGCCTAAGCAAGCGGCGGTGATTAATTCCACAAACAAATATTAACGTAAAAGTACAACAACTAACAAACGATGGTCACAACACAAATATAGATAAACAATCAAGTGCAAATGTCAAATACAAAACACAATACCACGAGATACTCACGATGCAGTGGGCTGATCCGAGGTGGAGAATTTGAGGGACCGGATGCAAACGGGCGATCGGAGGTGGAACCGGTGGCGAGACGACGGTGACGGTGGCTGCCCTCGGTGGAAAGTGGTGGTAACGTAAGGTAAAACGGCGGATCCGGACACGAATGAGTAGATCCGGACTGGGGGTGAGTCGATCCGATATTTAGGAGCGGATCCGGTCAAAATGGAAGGTTTGTGCGGTGAAAATAACGGATCGGAGGGTGGTAGCACTAGATCAAAATAGATCTAGGGTTTTCGGGACGGTGGGAAGTGGATCCACGGAGGGAAGGAGGCTGCGGGATTGGTATAGGGCCGGCGGATGAACAGTGCGGGTGAACAGTAACGGCGGATAAACAGTGTCGATGAACAGTGCCCGTGAACAAAGTCGTTGAACAGTACCGTGACCAGCAATCGTGAACAGTAATCAGCGGTGGGGATTGTGATTTGGGGGTTGTAGGGGATGCGGATGAGGGTTTCGGAGGCGGAAGCAGAAGACTATGGATGAGTATTACCTTGGGGATGAAGAAAACCACCTAGGAGTCGTCACCTAGGGCTCCACGGCGTCGGCACTGGGGAATGATCGCAAGAATCCAAAAATGAACTCTCCAAATTCTGCAATGGTCTCAAATCAGCCCCCTAGCATCCTATTTATAAGAAAACATAAACTAGGTCATCCCCATCAACGACTATGATTGACCGGTGGGTTAACCTTTAAAATACATCAAAATAAACTCAAAAAATATAAAGTAATATAACGTTTTGACTCACGGCGACGCTCCGGACGCAATCGCGGAGCCCGATCGTCGATCCGGGCACGCCATATATGGAAAGTTGCCAAATCAGCCCCGAACGGGCCCAAAACGCGTCCTCGTCTCTGCTCCGCATCAGTTACCTTAGTGGTTCGGTTCATGGTTTAGTAGAACCGGAACCGAATCGGAACCGTGACAGCTCTAGCCTTCTATCTTCTTAGTTCGTCTAGCTTTTTTGCCTCCCATTGAATCTGTCTTTAGGTGTACAAAGATTGTTGAACTTTACAATCACGGTGGTGGAGACCAACTCTATCGGGTCGACAAAAAAGTGTCCGACGCCGCTCCCGACCGATCTCTTTCAGGCTGAGTTGTTTTATTGCATTTTAATTTTGCAATTTTAATTTTATTTTGCACTTTATTTAGCAAAAAAAAAAATTCATTTATGATTTATGAATATTGAAATTGAAGATTGCTGTGATTGCTCCGTGTGATGTGTTGATGAATGTCTTTAGGATTAGATTCTGCCGTGAGTTGGAGATTAGAAGATGATGAATAGTGTTTGATTAATATAGTTAGAGATTAGAAGATGATGAATAGTGTTTGATTAATGTAGGAATGCTGCTTCTTGATTCCGTGTGGAGTTGTAGATTAGGAAATTATTGAAAGGGTGACTGTTGGTTGTTGAATGTTTGAATGCAAATTTCGTGTGTTCCCTGTTAGTGAGAAGAAGATAAACAGTAGATTACTGTTACTAATTTCCTTGCTTTCTGATTCCGAATGGTGATGAAGATGAACAGTGAGGTTTAATGTTACTGTTCACCCTTTGTTACCTGTTGAAATGATTAAGTGTAGCTTCTTGTGATTTCAGTTAGGAGGTGAATGTTGAAGGTTGGAAAACTAGATAAGATTGATGTGTGTTTGGGCTTCCAGTGAGGAAAGTTCTTCCTGTTGCTGGTTTGGGAAGATAATAACAGTGGCTTGCATAATTGTGTAAAGTCTAAGATGATGTGAAATAGGTTCGGGAATAATTAGGAAATTGATTTATTTCCTGGCGTGTGAGATTTTGTGGCGCCATTGGGAGTGTTTGAGATTTCGTGGAATGATTAATTGTGTAAAGTCTAAGATGATGTGAAATAGGTTTGTGGCTTCTTACATTGTTGAGCGATTCCATGGAGCCACCTCGTGTGAGAGAGCGACTTAACTTTGTGGTGCCCGTATGCGATAGCGGCCAACCTCAGAGCGGGAGATTGAAGGTGACAAGGAGTTCCTCGCGTGATCGTCATCGACTTCGAATACGGAAAGACGTCACTTTTCGTGTGTAATTGTTTCTATCTCTTATTTTGTGTGTCTATATTTTCTCGTAGATAATATACTCATTGCTGGGTTTTCATCCGAATTTTGTCAGCAAACGCTACGTCGAAAAACTCCAAACGGAAACCTATTTGGAGTTCACGATTTCCGTTTTGCTACGATCAGGAGAACGGAACAAAAGTTGCGAGCTTTCTTTCCGGATTTAGAAATTGAACCAAATTTTTAAGAAATTTAATTTTGAAGCAAAATAGTTAATTTTGTGTTTTTTTTTCAAAAGTTGTTTATTTTCTCAAAGTATTTGCAATGCACGCTCAAAATCTTTGCAAAATTAATTTAACCATTACATGCATTTAGGATTTCCTAGAAAAAGCTGACAGTCGCGCAAATCATACGCGCCGTCCTGTATCACGGTCCTGATATATTTTGGAAATAACTGTTTCTGAAGCAGTCATCTTTCTCATTACAAAGGTTCACAATAGAGGCTTGAATATTTAACTTCCTATAATTAAGGAAACAGCAGCATGAGTTTTTCGTTCTTTTGAATTATCTACTTAGTGAGTACATTTCCTGTTGAGAATAAGTACTTGATAAGAGCTGTTTTATGTTGAGATATGTATCGATGTGTCCCTGATTTTTTTTCCATCTTCCATCATTCATGACCTCTCCACATTTAACTTTGCTCGTGCACCCTTTCATGGGCGAAGCCCAATCGCAGCCCAAGTAGAGCATCATGCACTTACATGGTTATAACTGTGAGGTGGATGGTGAGGATTAACCTCACATTCATTTCTCTCCAATTGAGATCACCTTATAGTGTGTTTTTTTTTCCGGACAAACTAATCAAGAATTCAAAAGAAAACTGTCAAACTCAAATAACTTCTAACAAATAGCAGAGCATTCCTCTTAAGCGAGATAATCATCGAATCTGTTTGGTTATCATTTGTGCGGCGGAGTAGTTCGATCGTAGGGGAGAGACGATCACCATTTGTGCACTCCACTAATACTGCAGATTCACTGCAGTCTCATTTGCACCACACATACAATTAGAAGTTGGAAACACTCTAAATATAATTGCTAGTACTTATTTTTTTGCCATCTTTCCATTAATTAAAACTTGAAAAGCCATTGAAGACCTATAAGCACATTGTGTTTTCATTGCTTTTCCTTTCAAAATTCTCAATTTTTTTGCTTTATTACAAGTCATGGATTTTCAGCCAGAATCTGGCAGCTTTATCTGTGTGGGGGGTTCTCTCTCTCCTTCTCTCCCTTTCCTCGCACACCAGCATAATGTTTTTCATATTTCTGCACCAATATTATGACGCTACCAATTGGTCTAATAATCAGTTTTTGATGGAATTACTTTATTATGCCTGTACGCAACTTGAGAGATTTGTAAGAGTAGGAGGAATCTCTTAACCATTTTAGCTTTTTATAGTTTTTGTCATCTTTGGCAAATAGTAAATATGCATGAGCCTTCCAAGTTTTTATCTTCCTTGAAGCATGTCTTTGATTCTTTTCAATATAGTATAGATTCACAACTTCATTGTCTTCACCTTCATCTGCCAGCTCCACTCTCTGATTGAATTTGATATTACTTTAGACCGTTAAGTGCTTCTTCAAATGGTTTGTTATTTTTTATGCTTACCATTCACTTGATTGGTGGACGGTTGGATCTTTATAAATTCTAGTTAGGCAAATGATGTGAACACCGTTCGTAAGCACACGCACCCGTTTGCCTGCGGGCGAAACCCGTGCGAAAATACTAATCTATATAATATTATATGATTGTGGGAAATAATATTATTTTATAAATATTTATGTATGTATGTTGGTAAAAATATTCAAGAAAGAACACTTCTCCTCGTTTACCATCCAGAATCTTATTAAAATATATATGATAATAATTTTATATACCCATCAGGCATTACAATCCGTCCTGGAGTTAACTGCTCTGCTTCTAGTTTGGTAATGCCATTTGGTATGGCTTTCTTGTACAGCATTTCCTTGCTGGCATATGTATACCGTAGAACTCCTCTTTTTCCTTCTCGCCGGCAGAGTTTTTTTGCCTTTTTTTTTCTAAACTTTAGTTGGTATAGATTTTCACGTTTGACAACATTTTAGAGCCAACATTTTAGGCTCTGTTTGGCGCAGTGGGGGCGAATGAAGAAACAGTGATTGGAAGTAACGGAGCCTTAAAAGGACCCTTAGTGTTTGCTTGATGCCGCATTTTTTCTCCGGTGAATTTGGAGAACACCATCATAAGTTGTGTTGACATGGCAATGCTTATGACCGCCATCAATAAATAAAACCTATTTTAAACATAAAAATAGATAAGTTCTTTTAAGTGAGGTGCGTTCAAGAACGACGATTCAGAACCATTATGTTCATCACCGCGTCATGTTAAACTGACCCTTAATCTCTCTAATATATATATAGCCTGAGTTTGTTCTACACTAATTCTGTGCATGCTGCATAAGTGAGAAGAAACCTTGGTCCCCTTTCATTCCGGTTTAATGGATTCTCAATCTAAGGCTCCGTTTGGCATAGCGGCGGCTAGCGGCGGCGGTCATAAACGCTGTGATTATGAACCGTTGTTCGTCAATGCCCAACGTCACCTAAGGAACTTCATCCACTTTTATTTTCAAGACTAGTTTTATTTTCGTGATGGTGGTTGTAACCGTTGTCGTGCCTAACATACATTCTATTGCTGTGGTTTTTTTATTCAAAATCACCGGACCAAAAATGCTGCGCAAAACGGAGCAACAGTATCTACTATTTTTTTGGGTTTAATATTATAATTTGCACTTAAATTTTTTTCGATATAGAAGTAACTATAATTTACCTATAGCCAAAATCTATAATCCGTTTACATTGCTCGAAGATAACTAACAACTTCCACACAAGAGGCCAGGCGGGGAAGGTTCTTAACGCGCTTGTTAGTGACAGGACTAATGCTCCTACCAGCGAAAAATCGGCGGTTTCAGCCGTCTCCTGCCGATCGTTCTTAGAATGACCTCTTGCCGGGTTCTCAAACGTCTCCCCTCCGGACCAGTCTTGTTGGAATGGCCTCCCGCCGGAATCTCAAACAGAGTCTTATTAAGGCTCCGTTTGGCGGGCGATTTTTGTGTCCGGCCCTCGTTGTAACCGGGGAAGAGAATGACGGTTCATTTTTATGGTGATTATCGTTCGATAAATCTAAGTCATTTAGCTAAAATATGCTTGACACATGGCGTACCATCATTGGTTCCGTTTTTTTCTCTTACCCGGACGCAAAAATTTCCCCGTTTGGCATGGTGGCGGAGGTCGTAAACATGAGGGTTAAACTTTCATTTATTAACGCCCACCTAAGGAACTTGATAATCCATTTTTATGTTTAAACAAATGAAGTTTTTTAAGTAATAATCACGGTTTAACCCTTGCGTTCCATGTCCGCCGCCACCGCGTCAAAGGAAGCCCAAGTATTAACATTTATTATTATTATTTTTCGACCTTAGTCCCGGTTAGACAGTCAGTGAGTGTAACAGAAATTACTGACCGTTTAAACCGGCCGTTTTCTCTCCCCTCCGGCCGGCCCGATTTGTCAAACAGAGCCTATGTTATTACTACTGTCGGTCTACAGAGCCCCAGGCATCCCTATTTAAATCCTTCGTTCCTCCATCACAAACACACAAGAATGCTCAAATTCACGCCGGCGTGTTTCGGCGGCGCTTCCCCCGCCTCCACGGCGCCCGCTCCGACCAAAATGACATCCTGCTATTTCACACGCCTCGGCGAAGTCTCCCTCACCTGGAGCCGCTCCTTTTTCGGCCTCTCCCTCCTCGTCGATCTTCGCTTATTCCCTTCGCCAAAAGCGATAAACCAGAGCAATTTCGAGCACATACTCGTTTGCATCTTCTTCTTTCTTGCATTGAAACGGAAGGGATCGAAGCGGGTCATCTTGACCACTGCCGGCGGTCGCTGCCGCGCGATCGAGCTCGCCTGGGACTTCTCTGGCGCGACATTCTCTCGAGGATTTGGCCCCGAGCCAGCTGCAGGGTACTCCGTTGCCGTTGCGGTTGACGGAGAAGTCGTATTGATCGCCGGAGACCGCCGCGAGGAGGCATTCAGGCGGATCAAATCCGCGCGACCGGGGACCGAGGATATCGTAACAGAACCAATCTCGAGGAGGGTGTATTCGAAATTGAAGGAAATTGAAAGAACGACATCGTGGACGGTGATCGTGCGATTCGGGGGGAGAGAGAGGGAAGTGTCGGTGTCAATCGATTTGAAGAGGACGGGGATGAAATTGGCGGTCGACGGCGAGACGCTTTTGCACCTGAGGCATATCCAGTGGAAGTTCAGGGGAAGCGAGAGAGTGGCGGCGAAGAGCGGTGACCGCATCCGTGTCTCATGGGATCTTCACCGGCTCCTTTTCTGGACAGAATCCGGCGAAGAGGACTCGCCGGCGGCGCCAGAGATGGTTGGAGATGCGGTGTTCGTTTTACAGTTCGAGAATCGCGACGATGCGAATTTCCGAGCAGGGATGTGTGAGTGGGTGGATCTTGGGAAAAGTGTAAGCTGGAGTGAGAGTAGCAGCTGCTCGTCGGCGGCGTCGGCGGCGTCGGCGGCGAATTCCTTGGTATCTGTGGAGGAATGGGAGAGCCAGGAGGATGCAGATCTGAGGAACTCAAACATCGGTGGGTTCACACTTGTAGTGTGTGGCCGGAAGGGTTAGCCGACGAACGGCGACGCGGAACATCTACAGATTTCTATAATAAGTGGAGTTCGTTTAGGCGCAGATCAAGACGGAAACAAAAGAAATTATACTAACCATGGGATGCTTGAGTTTTGGCAGAAGAAGAAGTCCTCTCATGTTGGAACTCCGCCGGAATTTTGCTGGTGACGGCCGGATTCCGTCAAGCCTCCATTGACAAAACAACCAAGAATGTAACACACGCGGAATGCAAAATAGGGTGGCAGGTCGATCCGGCGGGTGAAAACGGAGTGTTCGAATCAGAGGGTGCGGTGGCTTCTCCGAACGGAGCTTTTTGGGGCGTTTCTCAAGGCGGGCGGGTGAAAACGGAGCAAACGCTGCCGGAAGTTTATTTGTTTACCCGCCTTTCGGCGGCGTTTGCCCCAAACGGAGCGGCAAAAAGCCGAACCAAATAGAGCCTTAGATTCTTTGCTCCAGGATCCCCTCCATTTCGTGAGAAATGGAGCATGACGAAATTGACGGGATCAATTTCACGAACAAAATCATCTGCTTTTTGATCCAACGGGTTCTGCTTTTTACTTCTATATATTTTTTATTTAAAAAAATTTTGTCCACTAGATTTTTTCTGGACTAATCTTGTCCACTAAAAATAAAATGGATCCCCTCCATTTCATTTGAAATGAAGAGGATCCGGATCCTAGATCTTTGGGAGGAATCCCATGCCATACGAACATATTTATATTTACTTAAAAAAGAAAAAATCAAAGAAAATAGTTCGTATTTTGGAAACCGTCCAATCATATCTAGGACGTCACAGATTATCTTTCCCCACATTACGTGTGTTACACCTGAAAAGAGACCGGGATCAGGGAAGTCGTGTAGCCAGCAGCGTGCGGCAATTGTGCCCGCAGATTGGGCGCATGCAGATAGGAGCGAGGGTTTTGGTCTTAGGGGGGTTAGGGTTGCGAGTAAGGAAAACATAACATGAATTATTATGAGTTTTTTGTTTCATTTTTGGGTATTATGCTTGTGGGGGGCAGTGCCCATGATTCTAGTTTTAATTACATTTCAAATAATCTCCATTATTAAGATTTCTTAGCATTTTTAATACTGAATTTTCACATCAATCTACAATTTTATAGAACAATTATTAGTTAGGAGATGGGAATGCACAACATCTATGATTTAACAAACTATGTTTTTTTATCAAATATGAGATTAAGAATGCCTCCATTTGCATAAGCCTTTATTTAGGGAGCCTAAACATACAAAAAAGATAAACTATTTTCTAGAATTCATACAAAACAAGTATAACTAGAAAATAAAATAAAATAATCTAGTGTAGAAAGGTCTTGAAAACAAATTATTTCAATACTTTGCACAAGCAAGTAGTTAACAAAGATCTCAAATTTTCCACAAAAAGAGCAAAAGATGAAGAGTGGACATATTTTAATCTTTAACTCTTCAATCTATTATTTTTTTATCATCTGACAAATGGCAACTAAAAGCTCCATAGTTCACACATGGTAACTGAGCTACCGAGGAACAATTGGAGATTCGAACTCATAGCTCGAGTGCAGCTCCCGTTCTCGACTCATGAACAATATGAATCTACAGTTGCTTTCGTAACTCCAACAACTTCTTTGCAGTGACTATTTCATGACTCATTTCATAGTGAACGTTATTGTGACTCTATTTCATTATATTATATCTATATCTCAATTCCATTTTTTTCATATCACTTTTGTGTCATTGACATAAGAAATATCATTTAAAGTATAATTGTTTCTATCTATATAGATAAGGAAAGTTAATAAATCTTCATAGAATAATAGAGAAATTGCAATAGAAAAGAGGAAGGGGGGATGTGTTGATTTTAAAATCTTTTCTACTTGATAATTCATTATGCTTATACATGAAAATAATAAATCAGAATCTACGGCCAAGGGACAATCTCACTCATACGATTTCTATAGGGGGTAGGCCTCACAAAAGATAACCGAGGCGTGCAGAGGTTTCCTCGGGCCGGTCCAAAATTGGCCCACGAGTGTAAGGAATAAGGAAGCTTGACTTCAAGTTCCACTCATCGAGCAGGGACGATAGTCGGCTTTAGTGATTCAACGATGCCGAGTGTGAGGGTCGTCGCTTAACGAATAAAAATTACTTTAGGTATAAAATGTTGATCTTCCCCGAGAATTCGCATCGATGGGAAGGTCTTGCACCCTGATGTTGACTCTACGCCACCCGGGGCTTTAGTATGTTCCAAGGGTTGGGTTGTTCGTGTTGGGGAGGCTCCGCTCAAAATATTCTACATATTCTTATCAAGTTTGGAATAGGTATATATAGTACCTTCAGCGTATAGCCTATCCCTAGAGCGACACGAACTCAATGACCCGTTCCGAACCGGTCTCGACACATGCGAACATATACAGAATATATCTAACAGTTCGTCCATTAAAGCAATACGTGAGCTAGGTTCAGAACGTTATGAGACAGTTTAGTCCATATTTGATGCAGTAGTTAAAACGTTGAGAGGACATTTTTCTTAGTATGAGAGGACCGTGAAGACATGCCTTTAATATGCATGCCAATTATCATGCCCAAAATGCAATTTCTATCCATTTGAATGTAGAGTCTACATTTTGAATCACCCATCAACACTATTTTATGCATGATTACAACCGCATGGAGCTCCAATCAAGAACATACAGTATTTTATCTTCATCTAAGACCACCACCACCACCCAAAGAAGCCCTAAAATTATCATTTAGAAGTTTTTTTAGACAAATTATTTGCCAATCACATTGTCTTTGATCTTATCATATATTCACATTGAAATCTTGCATAACCCTTCTGTTAACTACAAACATGCTCCTTATAATTGAATGCTTAAAGGAAAATGAACTAAACTACATGTTAATATGCTATTTATAATAATAAAAGATACGCAGTCCTTAGGTAATTTTAATATTTAAATAATTTCAAAATAACATTTGAATTATACCCTATGCTCACTACATAAATATTAATTTATCGTAACAATTTTGGATACAAAGCAACATAAATAACTCTCATGCATCAAAACTAAGGCTCCGTTTGGGAAACTTATTTTCACAGGTCAAGCGGTTACGACCGCATAAACCGGTGGTCGTAACAGCTTGACCAGTGAAAATAAGTCCCCCTAAACAGAACATAAGCATATATTTAATAATTTTATAGAGTTATATGCTTCCTTTAGAAATCATATGGGTAATTTGAAATCAACTATAAATATATAATCACAGACATCCTTGTAATAAAGTTCCAAACTCCTAACTATCCTCAAATACAAGAAGATCAAAATTAATTCCAAGAAATCGTCAGTAAACTAACAAACACCATCAGTGACAAAAACGAACCATTATATACAACGACTCGATATTCTCAAGGATAGTAACCTCGGGCTCGTATTCGATATCCCCAGCACAACACTAATCTATTTACCCGGCGAAGTTTTGGCCCCCGGAACGTCGACCCACTGCAGCTTCAGCTCGATCTCGCCGCACTCCACATTCCGAAGCCTGAGAACAATGTCCTGAACAACCTTGCCCTTGATCAAGTAGATGTTGCTCTCCTCAGCGAGGCAGTTTTGCCGATTGGGCACCTGCTTTCTTATAACCGTGCCGTCGTCGGCGCCTTTCAAGTCCATCTTCAAGACCTCGAAAAAAGGCTGCACGTCAAACTCTGCATTGCCCATCGGGTCATCCAAGCTGAACGTGTCCTTGTCGTAGACCTCCTTGATTCGTCAATCAATGCGAAAATTAGCAAACAGCAAGTGTGTTATGGGAGGAATCAGAAATTTAGGATTCAAGGGAAAAATTACATGTAGGATTAAAGGGTTTGCAAAGCAGCACCAAAATTACATCTAGGATTTAAGGGAAAAACATGGAATTTGAGTAGGGCTTATGTTACGGATATGCATGAGGACATGTCCAAATGACAAGTCTACACACGCCGGGAGAGAATATCACATGGTCCCACCAAGATCACGGAGAATATTTAACGTTTATTATATTCTATATTTAACATTTATTTTATTATGTTGGGATGTCGTAATTTTAGTATTTCTTGTTTTTCTTTTATATTGCTTTCCTTTTGTATTCGCTCCTCGTCTCTATAAGAGGGCGCGCGAACGTTGTAATCGTCATGTTGGATGAATGTATGTTTCTTTCCTCTTCTAAATTTTTTACCCTAACCTCTCTCTCTTTCTCTCTCCCTCACTCTCTCTCTCTCTCACGGTCTCAATTCAGTCGTCCACCTTCTGTAGCATCTGTCATTTGACTCGAGATTATAATTTAAAATTGCAGGATCTGATCGCGAGCATTTTTGATCGAGACGGCATATTGTCATGGTACGACTTATGTAGGGTTTAAAATTTTTTTTTTTACGATTAAGTGTTGGAGTAATTAAGTCACTGTGTATGTGTTCGCCGCATGTCAATTAGTAGTCCGAGGGCTTAGCACAATCTCTAAGTATTAAGTACTGGAGTGGTGTGTAGGGCAAATTGGTAATAAAGTGGAAATGTGTCAATTCCTCATTAGGGTTAAGTGAAGGGGCTTGGTTCTCCTCCCTCTCACTTGCAGCTTCCGTAACCGTCTATTTCGAGCCGCCTGTTTCTATTAAAACACGTAAGTCAGTTATCGTGAAACCCAACCTCTCGGCAGATCTCTCACACGCTCTCCTTTTTCCCCGCAGTCCATGGAGCCTTGTTCGTCTCCACTCATGCCGACGCTGTATTCTTCTCCCAGTTGTGTCGTATAAGGTAGCCGACAACTCCTCCTGGTCGACAGCGGTAGCAGACGGTGGGAGACACTAAGTAGCCGCTTCCTCTTCCCTTAACAGTACCCGACGCTTTCATCTTCTCCTCCTACAGGCCAATCGATCTTCACCAAGATTTCAGAAACTCTCGGTAGCCTCAGATTGGGGATTTCTCTTTTCCTTTCAGCCTGGGTGAGTTTCTTACTTGGTTTTTCTCAACTTAGGATCGATAATACAGTATTAATTTCAATCTATGTTTTGTGTTCCTATTCCCCTATCTGTGAATTTAATTGTTGAGTTATACTTGATTTCAGAAATTAGAGAAATCGACTTCTCCGTTCCGGAAACTCTAGCCTTCGACTTTAAGAAAGTGGTAATTCCTTTTCTTCAATATGTTTTAGCAAGCCCTAAATTAGAAGTGCTGTTTATGAGTTGAATTGTTGCTTTTGCGGGTATAGGTTGTTCCAGAAAGAAGATTTTTTTAGCACCTTCCAAACAAAAGCAATATCGCCGCGTCAGGTGTACGAGCGTCGCAACCCCGCGGTAAGAAACTCTAATTCTTTCTGATTAGGCATATCAATTAGATTACTTTTTAAATGTTCGTGTGATTACGTATAAAATACTACAGCAGCACAAAAGTGATTATTATCGTTTGTAAAATGGTAAAATAGTAATCATTTAGTTAACTCGTTGCCTGATAGCGATCAATTCCAAATTCCTCAAACAGTTAGATCTCGATTAGTGCATGATACGGAACTTCCACACGTATACACAGATAGATACAAATATGAGATATTAGGGGCTCGATTACAACTTCTAGCCAATCACATCAATTTGATGAACGGTCTTTAGTACCCAAAAAGCAACTTCACAAGCAGAGTAGTACTAGTTCAAGATTGGTAGAGACGCACTATCTTTCTCATTGGGCATAGTGTACCTTATGGGCCTCAGAGTTTGGGGAGATTTTTTCCCTTTTAGACAATTAGTAGATTCGAGTCTGTGTCCACGTGACACTGGAACACCTGAGTTCGTTAGTTGGACTCAGATCGTTAGATTACAATTGCGCGTTAAGAACTACTTTGTCTAGAGCTTTAGAAGAAGAGTAAGCACGAACCACCTAGAACTCAAGGATAGACCGTACGTTGGAAAAATACTTAGATGACCAACGTTAGAACTTGTGCAAACGAACGAGAGTACGAAATCTTATAATAAAAAATGTGTAGTTGTGATATCGCGCCAGAGCATGCATAGCATATTATCATAAGTTTTTTATATAGTATAAACCGATTTTAAAATAAAACGCACGCATTCAATTGTTTTTTAAATAATTTTAATGTCATTAGGAGGAATGGCTTTTCTTACTCTCCTGTTGGGCTGACCCATTTTTAGGTATGTTTTTTTCAGGGGACCCAGGTGAGAAGTTGCGCTTAGGATTAGCGTTTATTGTGGAGTCCAGCGTGTAGTTGGTTTCTTTTCACTTATTTCATTTCAGTACTTTGTTACTTAGTTCATAACTTTGATGTAATAGTGATGATTAAGATTTTCTTACATCAGGCTTGTTGTAAAAATTTTAGTCATGCAGTTATTTGTTTCCTATTCAATTTAGAGGCTCTGTGAAATTATCAGGATGAGGTACACTTTTAACCTTAGTTACTTATTCAACTTCCGCTGTAAGTTTATTTTTCAGCATTTTTCTTTCTACTTGCTATGTACTAGTTTTAATATCGTTTCTTGTTTTCTTCATATCGCTGACCCGACCGGACGGCTGAATTGTTGTTAAACTTGGATGAGGTGTTACACCTTCCTCGTCCACCGAGCCCCCATCAATTTGGTCTGACATGCCCTTTCCGCCGGTCGCCGGAGTACTAGCCCCAGCAACCACGATCCCGCACCGCATCCCGCGCCGCACCATCTTCTCGCGCCGCATCACGCGACGCTGTCGGGACGCGTATCGGTCGGTGCCGCACCGTGTACGCACCACGTACACACCACAATCCCGCGCCCTAGGGTTGTTTGCTCTGCCCTTTCCCTGCCGCAAAACAATCGCGTCTCTCAGGAGCTGACACCTAACCCGTACTCTCACCGCCACACCAGTTCCGCCAAGCTCCCGCCGCACCATGGCTCCGACGACCTGCTCCACAGCCGAGACCCCACCGGAAGGCGCCAACAACGCCCTCCTTCGTCGTGTCGAAGCCCAGGAGTCCCTCGTGGCCTCTACGCATGCCTCCCTGCTCGCCCTTCACGCCAGGTTCGACACTCTTCAACCGTCCGCCGCCGCGTCCGCCAGCGGATCCGCATGCCCGACCAATGGCACGTCCATTCTCGGGACGCCACCTCTCCCACACAACGTGGAAGCCGCCCTTCCGTTTGCCCCCGACCATTCTGCACTTGCTTTGGACCTCCCCATCTTCGTCGGTGGGGACCCGATTGGCTGGATCGCAAAGGCAGAGCAGTACTTTGACCTCCCCCACCCTCCCGAGAAGGACAAGGTTTTCACCGCCGTCATGGGACTCTACGACTCCGCCCTACATTGGGCTCGCTGGTTACGACAATCCAACCCAACAATCTCTTGGTCGGAGATCAAGTAGGAGATGATTTGCTGCTACGACGGCTGTTATTCCGGCTCCTCCATCAAACGACTGTGTGGGGTACGCCAAACCAGTGAGGTGGATGATTATATTGATGAATTTGTAGCCCTCGTCCCCATGTTCCGGGCTTACTGCCGGATTAACTACCTTGGCTTCTACATGCAGGGCCTTCTGCCCCACATCCGCTCCCGGCTTCGGACTCATCACCCCCGGACGGTGTCCGAGGCCCTCGACATGGCCCGCCTCGTGGAGGCAGATTTATCGCCGCGAAACCCGATACCTCCAGGCAGACCCCCGCTAGGGGCCGACCATGGCAGCCCGCTACTCCAGAGCCACGGGTACCTCGCCCTCCTTTAGCCGCTCGGCCAACCCAGCCGACTGCCCCTCAGCGATTCTCCAACCACGAGTTCCACGATCTCCGACACAAAGGGCAATGCTTCCGCTACCAGCAGCCCTACTCTCCGACCCACGTTTGCGCGGTCAAAAAGTTTTGTGCCATCATTGGTGACCACGAACCGGAGATCACTTTGGCGGATTTTGAAGAACTCGAAATCTGTGAGGACTCCACCGAGGGCGCTACTGACACGGGCCTTCACCAATTGGAACTTCCGTGCTTTTCCGTGGGCGGCATTTCAGGGCCACAGACCATAAAGTTAGCGGGCAAGTTGGGCGACCGTCACATCGTCATCATCGTCGACAGCGGGGCGAGCCATAACTTCCTCTCCTCTCAGTTGGCCCAGCAACTCCACCAGCCGATGGAACCTTTGCCGGACTTCATGGTCAGCTTGGGAAATGGCCGCCGACGCTCGATTCAGGGTCGTTGCGCATCCGTTTCGATTTCAGTGGGACCTTACTCAGTGATAGCAGATTTCTTCGTTTTCGGCCTTGGCGGGATCAACGTTTTCCTGGGCGTAGCATGTCTCAGTACGCTGGGCAACGTACGGGTCAACTAGTGATCCATGATGATGCGGTTTATCCAGGACGGACGGGAGTGCTGCCTAATGGGAGATGTTGCGCTGCTCTGCTCCCCCGTCTCCTGCACGATCCAGAGGACGACGGACATCGATTTTACGGCATGGCTTCGGTCCATCTCGGACGCGGTGACACCAGCCCCGTCACCAACACCGGCTATGCAGGACCTCCTGTCCGAGTTTGCGGACCTCTTCACGGCACCATCGAGCTTACCGTCGGCCCGACCACACGATCATGTCATCCCTCTTCAGCCCGGCGTGGCGGCAGTTTCGGACTGCCCGTACCGCTACGGGCACGTGCAGAAGGACGAGATCGAGAGGCTCATACACACATGTTGATGGGAGGCCTCATCCGCCCTAGTGCAAGCCCTTTCTCCAGCCCGATCCTCTTGGTCGGGAAGAAGGACGGCAACTGACGCTTCTGCGTGGACTATCGGGAGCTCAACAAGACCACAGTCTCAGACAAGTACCCGATCCCAGTGATCGAGGACCTTTTGGACGAGCTCCACAGCGCCACCGTTTTCACCAGGCTGGACCTCCATGCGGGCTTCCACCAGATTCACGTTCGGCCAGTCGACGTCGCCAAGACAGCCTTCTAGACCCATGATGGCCACTACGAGTTCTTGGTTATGTCATTCGTCCTGACCAACGCACCAGCCATCTTCCAGGCCACGATGAACATCTTTCGGCCAGTACTTCGCCAACATGTATTTGTTTTTTTTTTATGACATCTTGGTTTACAGTTCTTCTTGGCAGGAGCATCTACAGCCTGTCCGTCAGACATTGGCTGCTCTCCGACACCACCACCTCAAACTCCACCCAACGAAGTTGGTGGAGACCAGTCCGGATCAAGTCGCAAAAGTACCCGACACCGCACCAGACCGGTCTCCTACCTGTCCCGAGTCTTGTATTTTTGTTTTTTTTGTTTTTGGTTTTTTGTTTTGTGTGTAATTTTGTAATTTTTGTATATGTGGAAATATATATATATATATATATATATATATATATATATTAAAAGTATACATATTATGTATAATATATATATATATATGTTAAAGTATTTGTATATATATACAGGACATAAAAGTATACATATATATAACATTAGCTAGGTTAAAGAAGAAGAGAAGCCGATTCATTTCCTCCCAACCGGCCCGAGCCTGTTCTTTCCGATTTCAGCGTTGCACGTGCTAGGGCTTGGCGTTTTCTTCCCGACTTTGCCACCGCACAGAACCAGCAGCCCCACGTCGCCTCCCTCAACAGGCAAAGCCCCGTGACATCCTCCCCGACTTCGGCGGCAGTTCGAGCCGGCCAGCACGGTAGGGCAGATTTCTCGATTTCTTCGGCTTCGCATGGTGCCGACCTCCGCAACCGCTGCCACACCAGTATCAGCAACCGCCCATGCTCTGAGACACGTTTCTCATCCACGCAAACACCAGCACCGTCGGCTTCGTCGCAAACACCAGCACCGTCGGCTTCGAAAGTTTAAAATTGGTCAAAATGATTTTTTTGACCAAAAAATAAAATGGAGAATCGTGCCAAAAAAATCATTTTTGTTTTTAGAAAATTTGTTTTTTTAGAACCTGTATAAAGGGTGATGCTGTTGTGTTTTGTCAGGGGAGAGATTGATGAAAAATATGGTGGATGAATGTATTCGAGATTGATGAAGAATATTTGAAACTGTGTGAGTTTTGCTGTAGCTACCTTCCGAGAGAGAAGATGGTGACCAGTGAAGTTAGATGTTACTGTAGGTGGTGAATGTTTGATTGCTGTTAAGTTCCTGTTTGAGGAGTTTTGTAGCTGTAATGATAAAAATTGTTTAGTGAAAATCGCTGTATGTATGCGTTTACTATGAGAGAGCTTTAGAGAAGAAGAATAGTGATTTTGATTTAATTATGTGTAAGGTTTGATTAATGAAAAGTAACATTAAATTGTTTACTGTGAGGAATTTTATTAGGGCTGTCCTTTGCTTCCGGGAGAGGGGAAGGTAAAACAGTTAGAGTGCTTAGATATTACGTGGAGCCTCTTTGTATGAACAAGTGTGAAATTTATCTCGTGTGCAGAGATTTCGTGGAGTCACTCTTGTGTGTGAGAGTGAGTGACTTTAGATTGTTTAGTATGTGGGTTCTCAAATTAGTGGAGTGTTTAGAGATTTCATGGATCCACTAATTGTGAGAGTGAGTGAAGTTTCTCCTTGCTACCCGTGTTCGATAGCGGTCGACCTCAGAGTGGAAGATCGAATGTGACGAGGAGTTACTCGCGTGATCGCCATCGACTTCGGATACGAAAAGACGTCTCTTTCCGTGGGTAATTTGTTTCTATCTTCTTCCTTTGTGTGTGTCTAAATTTTCTCCTTAGGATAAATAGATTCTTGTTGGGTATTCGCCCGAATTTTGCCACCAAGCGCTACGTCGAAAACTTCAAACGGAAACGTATTTGGAATTCACGATTTCCGTTTTCCTACGACTAGTGGAACGGACCGAAAGTTGCGAACTTCCTTCTCGAGTTTAGAATTGAACTAGTAATTCAAGAAAATTCACTTTTAAACAAATAGTTTTTTTGTGCTTTCCAAAAATCAAAGTTATTTAATCTCAAAGTCTGTGCAATGCCCTCTCTAATTTGTTTGCAAATTAATTTATTCATCGCACACATTTAGGGTTTTATAGAAAAAATAGACAGGCGCGGAAACCCTACGCGCCGTCCTACATCAATTTGGTATCAGAGCGAGGTTACGAAATTTTTCTAAGTTTTGAACTCCGCCTTGCGTAGAATAGGAACCCGCATTAGCATTTTGTTTTAAAAAAAGTGTTTTTTTAATCTTATTGCATACTTATACATTTGCATTTTATTGCTCGTTTTTCATGCATCTGTGTAGTGATAGAATGCGTCGAGTTGAACGTGATCAACCGAGTCGTGGAAACGAAGGGAATAACCCCCCCCCCCCCCCCCCCCCCGTGGTTTCTACCTTACGCCCACCAAATGACGACATTAACTGAGGATACCCGTCAGATGCGTGAAACATTAGAAAACCTTAGAGATATGGTGAATAGTTTAGAAATACCCCATCAAGCGTCAATGTCACCTCAAATTCGAGATGAACATTATGTCTGTCCACATTACGATGTTCCACATCACTATGCGGAAAGGTCTACCTTTAGGATAAATCATATATTTGAGAATCACGACTTCACTTACACCCACTCTCATAAAGACCCATCTAGGAAATCTATACAATACTTTGATGATTATCCTCGATCGCGGTACATCACTGCCAGAGAACGTGTTGATCCACCAATACGATCTCATTATACTAGAGACGATCAGTACGATGACTATCGTCATTTTTATCCTCGTACTCGAGTGGATCTTATTGGTCCTTTGACACTATATTATGAGGATAGAGTTCAGCATGACGTCAGTTATCGATACTACACGTCTTCTTTATATGAGGAATCCGAGACTTTATATGTGCGATCACTACCACACGTTCGTAGGACACATGATCATCCACGAGCACGATATGATTATGTTATGAACGATCATCATGATTACCCTCAAAATACCTATAGAGGTCACTCTCGACAAGAGTGTATCACACCTAATAATCCTCCTTGTATTCTGAAGATGAACATGACGATAGTCATTAAGGGTCAGCAAGAGCATTCCACTACCCAAAGCAGGGAGACATCACCCAATCTGTCTGATATTCTAACACAGGATGTGTGGAGTCAACCCCCACGAAAGTCAGTTCCACCTAATGAATCTTCCTTAGATTCTATATCTATATCGAGTGAAGACTTTTCACACACTTCACTCGAGATTCTAAATTCTCTTTTGAGCGTAAATTCCTCGCACACTTCACCTGGTGGCGCACCGAGTCACATCACCACACTCGATGGCGTATCGAGTCACATCACTACACCTGATGGCGCACCGAGTAATATAACAATCAAGAGTAGAGAGCTTAGTAGTGATCTCGAGGTAGTCACCCCTACCCTTTCTGAGAATACGACCCCTTCTGATGGTTTGCTTCTGGAGGACCATCACTCTACTGATGGGTCATTTGACGACCCTCATATTGAGCCTCCAGATGAGTCACCTTGTCTTTGTGTGGATGAGATTCATGTGATTAACACATTAACAAATTTTAATACATGGATACCTGCTCCATTTTCGCCCTTGATGTCGATAATTCTTCAGAAAGATGATTTTGAGTGTGACATCAATATAGTAGGGCTCAATCGTAACCACCTGGTCACTCTCCCCCTAGATAAGTTTTCAGATGCCCCACTTGGTGAGCCACCTGATGCCTCACCTTCCATTAGTAAGTTTATCACGATTGACACACTTCACGTGCATTGTCATTTATATGAGAGCACTCCATATATTTTTGGATCCTACGTCTGTATGCGTCGCATTTGCGATGAATTTTATTATACCCTTCCCGGCGAACCCCCAGAAAAACTTATGGGTTCACCGCACATTTGGGATATATCCTTCTTCAGTGGCACAGTCGAGTTGGAGGGTGCCCTCACTGATTCGTTGATTTTATATCTTAACACTAATGTCTCTGATTTTCAATTGAGTGTTCATCGCCCCCGCGATGAATTCTTTTATGATTCACCTTCCGAGCCTCCTGATCATGTACCTATCTCAGGAGTTGCTTTTAATATAAAATCTTTGATTTGTGGAGTTAATCGTGTTAGTAGTTCATTTATTGCATTTGCATGATTTACATAATAAAATCGAGCGGAAATTTGCATAGTACTATTGATTATTATGCAACACAAGCTAAAAAAGTATAAAAAAGCTAATGGTTTTAAAATAGATGACTTGGTGATGGTTCGGCTAAATCCGGAACGGTTATCTTCGGGTACCGTAAAGAAATTAGCTTACCGTAGGACTGGACCCTTTTGAGTAGTAAAGCGGAATGGGCAACATGCGTATGAACTTGAGATGCCTTCGGTTTGGAGCAAATCCTGCTTTCAACGTAACCGATCTGACTTTATTTCACGATTATCCTCATGAGTCTTTTGATTTTTCATTGTCTTCTCTCCATTTGATTCTTCTGGATTGGTGAGCGCTAATGTGGAGCCACATTCATGACATATTGACATTCATTCCACTACTGATACGTCGACTACAGTTCCTTTTGTTTTCGCTGACAGTTTTCATGTTGCGCATGAAACACCAGGAGATTCTTTCATACCAGTTCCCAGAGCTGCTGATAGACTTTTGTGACAGATCTTAGTTTCCGAGCAGATATTAGATGACGAGACAGTGATCTCTATTGATGGTGATTTTCAGAGATATTTGGTTCGTTGGTATGGGAGACCAGAGACCGAGCTCAGCTGGGTCTTGGCTAAGGAGTTACAGCGTATGGATGCTGATCTTCTACAACACTACCACTCGAAACACTCACCAGAGATGAGTGATTTCGAGAGGGGGAGAGTTGGTGGAGACCAGTCTGTATCAAGTCGCAAAAGTACCCGACGTCGCACCAGCCCGGACCACTACCGCCCCCGAGTATTGTATTTTTGTTTTTTGTTTTGTGTGTGTAATTTTGTAATTTTTGTATATGTGGAAATATATATATATATATATTATGTTATATATATATATATATAGCATTTGCGAGGTTAAAGAAGAAGAAGAGAAACCGATTCATTTCCTCCCAACCGGCCCGCCCGAGCCTGTTCTTCTTCCCGATTCCAGCGGAGCACGTGCTAGGGCTCAACGTTTTCTTCCGGACTTTGCCGCTACACAGAACCTGCAACCCCACGTCGCCTCCCTCAACAGGTAAAGCCCCACGACATCCTCCCCGACTTCGGCGGCAGTTCCGAGCCACGATGCTAGCCAGCACGGAAGGGCAGATTTTTCGATTTCTTCGGCTTCGCATGGTGCCGACCTCCGCAACCGCTGCCACACCAGTTTCAGCAACCGCCCATGCTTTGAGCCACGTTTCTCGTCCACGCAAACACCAGCACCGTCGGCATTGTCTGATCGAGAATGGTGATTTTTATTTTTAGAAAATCTGTTTTTTTAGAACATGTATAAAGGGTGATGCTACTGTGTTTTGCCAGGGGAGAGATTGATGAAAAAAATGGTGGATGAATGCATTGGAGATTGATGAAGAATATTTGAAACGGTGTGAGTTTTGCTGTAGTTACCTTCCGAGAGAGAGATGGTGAACAGTGAAGTTAGATGTTACTGTAGGTGGTGAATGTTTGATTGCTAAGTTCCTTTTGAGGAGTTTTGTAGCTGTAGTGGTAGAAATTGTTGAATGAAAATCGCTGTATGTATGTGTTTCCTGTGAGAGAGCTTTAGGGAAGAAGAATAGTGATTTTGATTTACTTATGTCGTTTGATTAATGAACAGTAACATTAAATTATTTATTGTTTGAAGGATTGCGTCTGTGTGAGGAATTTTATTAGGGCTGTTGTTTGTTGGCTGTTGTTTGTTTCCTGGAGAGGGGAAGGTCAAACAGTTAGAGTGCTTAGAGGTTATGTGAAGCCTCTGTGTGAATAAGTGTGAAATTTATCTCGTGTAGAGATTTCGTGGAGTCACTCTTGTGTGTGAGAGTGGATGAATTTAGATTGTTTAGTTTGTGGCTTCTCAAACTAATAGTGTTTAGAGAATTCGTGGATCCACTAATTGTGAGACTGAGTGAAGTTTCTCCTTGGTGTTAGTGTACGATAGCGGTCGACCTCGGAGTGGAAGATCGAAAGTGACGAGAAGTTCCTCGCGTGATCGCCGTTGATTTCGGATACGGAAAGATGTTGTTTTTTTGTGGATAATTTGTTTATATATTCTTCCTTTGTGTGTCTAGATTTTCTCCTTAGGATAAATAAATTTTTGTTGGATATTCGCCCGAATTTTGTCAACGAACGCTACGTCGAAAACTCCAAACAGAAACATATTTGGAGTTCATGATTTTCGTTTTGGTACGACTAGGGGAAGGAAACGAAAGTTACGAACTTCCTTCCCGAATTTAGAATTGAACCAGTAATTCAAGAAAATTCACATTTAAGCAAATAGTTTTTTGTGCTTTCCAAAAATCAAAGTTGTTTAATTTCAAAGTTTGTGCAACACCCGCTCTAATTTGTTTGCAAAATTAATTCATTCATCGCACACATTTAGGGTTTCATAGAAAAAGCTGACAGCCGCGCAAACCCTACGCGTCGTCCTGCATCAGAAGTGCTCTTTGGTCCATAGGTGTATTAGTTAGGGCACACCATTTCCGCTGCAGGAGTCGCGATGGACAGCGACAAGATCGAGGCGGTTATCCAGTGGCCAACCCCATTATCCCTCCGCGATGTTCGCGAGTTCCTGGGCCTGACAGGGTACTACCGGCGGTTCATCCAGGGCTACGACACGATTGCCCAGCCCCTCAATCAGCTCTTGAAGAAGTCAGCTGAGGGCCCCTTCGAGTGCTCGGCAGCGGCCTCCGCCGCCTTCGTCGCTCTTCAGCAAGCACTGGTTCGTTCCCCTGTGTTAGCAATGTCGGACTTCTCCCAGCCCTTCCTCGTGAAATTCGACGCGTCAGGCGTGGGTGTGAGGGTCGTAGTCATGCAAGGCGGCCGCCCGGTGGCCTATTTTAGTCGCGCATTCTCGGATACCATCTGCAGCCGATCAGTGTATGAGAACGAGCTCATGGGCCTCGTCCTCGCAGTACAGCACTGACAGCCCTACCTCCTGGGACGACGATTCGTGATCCTCACCGACCACCACAGCCTCTGATACCTCCTGCAGTAGAAGATTGCTACGCCCGCCCAGCAGGTGTGGGTGGCCAAGCTACTGGACTATGACTTCAGCATCGAGTTTTGTCCCAGGAAGGCGAACCGCACAGCCGACGCTCTCTCGCGCAGCCCCATACTTGCATCCATCTCCCGACCGGTATAGGAGGATGCAGGCGCCATCCAACGGGAAGTGGAAGCGGACCCGACACTCAACGGTATCCGGACAGCACTCCTTGCAAACGCCTCCGCCCACCCACCATACTCCTTGGGGGACGGCTGCCTACTCTTCAAGGGCCACCTCGTACTCGCCTCATCCTCCCCCAGCATTCCCCGGCTATTAGCGGAGTTTCATGCCTCCCCGACCGGGGGACACGCGGGTGCTTACCGGACGTACCGACGGCTGGCAGCCTCGCTCTATTGGCCTCACATGTTTCGGCAGGTCAAAGTCATCGTGATCGTATGCCTCGTCTGCCAGAAGGCCAAGTACGAAGCCGTTTTTCCGGGTGGTATACTTA
The DNA here is from genome assembly GCA_039583875.1 of Platanthera guangdongensis. Taxonomy (NCBI): domain Eukaryota; kingdom Viridiplantae; phylum Streptophyta; class Magnoliopsida; order Asparagales; family Orchidaceae; genus Platanthera; species Platanthera guangdongensis. The sequence goes on along the minus strand of CM077166.1, from coordinate 13,813,521 downwards.
AGCCCCTTCCGATCCCTGACCGTGTATGGGACGATATCGTCATAGACTTCATCACAAGGTTGCCCAGCTTCCAGGGGTACGACTGCATTCTGGTCATAGAGGACCGACTCTCGAAGTAGGCACATTTCATTCCCTCCGCCATCCTTACACTGCAGCCACAGTCGCCGACAGCTTCATCCAGGGGGGGGTGAGCCTCCACAGGTTTCCCCGGTCGATCATACGCGACTGGGACCCGCTCTTCCTGAGTACCTTCTGGACGATACGGTTCTACCTGCAGGGCACCCGGCTACGCCTGAGTGCAGTATATCATCCCTAGACTGATGGCCAGTCAGAGGTCCTCAACCAATGCTTAGAGACTTACCTCCGTTGCTTCGTGGGGGAGCAACCGCGCAATTGGGCCAAGTGGCTCGGGTGGGCCGAGTACTCGTAAAACACCGCCCACCATCAGGCGGCCGACACTACTCCGTTTGAGGTCGTTTACGGTCAGCCTCCCCCGTCCATCGTCCGCCACCTTCCAGGGGAATGCCAGGTGGAAAGTCTGGCCACCGCTCTGCTCGAAAGGGGCACTATTCTGGATCATCTGAAGCACCACCTCCAACGGGTCCAACAGAAGATAGTTTCCTTTGCCAACAGGAAACGTCGGGACCTCTCCTTCGAAGTAGGAGAGAAGGTATTCGTGAAGCTCCACCCCTACCGTCAGCTTTTGGTGGCCCGCTGACCGTGCCCAAAATTAGCCCTCCGATTCTTTGGGTCATTTGAGGCCCTCGCCCACATTGGTGCAGTCGTTTATCGCCTACGCCTCCCAAACGGGAGCCGCATCCACCCGGTCTTCCATGTCTCACAGCTACGGGGAGTGGTGGGCGAGCACGCCACCACAAATCACATCTCGACCGATCTCGACCTTTCCGGAGAGGAGCCTTGCTACCCCGCCTCGATCCTCGATGCCGCACTCCGGGGGACCATACATCCGAGAAGGTTCTTGTGGCTTGGACTGGTTTCCCCGACTCAGACGTGACGTGGCTTCCCTAGGATGACTTCCGCCGCCAATTCGCCGATTATTGTCTTAAGGACAAGACACATTTTCTAGATGGCGGCATTGTTACGGATCTGCATGAGAACGAGCCCAAATGGCAAGTCTGCACACGCCATGCGAGAATATCACATGGGCCCATCGAGATCACAGAGAATATTTAACGTTTATTCTATGTTTAACATTTATTTTATTCTATGTTTGGATGTGGCAATTTTAGTATTTTCCGTTTTCCTTTTGTATTGTTTTCCTTTTGTATTCGCTCTTCGTCTCTATAAGAGGGTGCGTGAACGTTATAATCGTCATATTGGATGAATGTATGTTTCTTTGCTCTTCTAAATTTCTGATCTAACCTCTCTCTCTCTCCCTCTCTCTCTCACGGTCTCGATTCAGCCGTCCACCTTCCTCGTCCACCGAGCCCCCATCAGCTTATTTGTCATTTTCAGCATTTCTTTATGATGATGGTTGACTTCATCATGAATCATTGTAATATTTCTTTTGTTTTAAATTTCTTTTTGTAATAACAATATTTCTTTCTTTGAGCGAAATGGATTATTCCTCCTCCTCTCTCGGATGCTTGAGGTAGCTTTGGATGTGGAATTAATTAATTGCCTCTGAACGAATAATGACTAATTCCTTGAGGTGGAATAAGCTCTAATTTTGGTCAAACTCCCAATTTGATTGAAATTATAGCCAAACGCTAGCGGAAAAGGTGATTGTATGCAACTCTCTCTCTCTCTAGTTCACTGCTCGACTTTTTCTTTACTGTTGACTTTCCTATTCTCTTTCTTCCCCTTCACATATCCGAAAACATCAAAAGAAGCGATGATTTAACAAATCTCACCATAATTCAGAAAAATTGTTGCAATTGAAGCAACTATTTTGGCCAAAATAATCTTCAATATTAAAGAATATCAGTATGTAAACTTGAGGCAAGACAAATCTTTGATAACTCCAAAAAACCAATTCTAACCACACCTAATTGAAACTAAATAGTGAAGATCAATTGAGTTTCGAATGAATTCCTAATTTAAATCAAAGTACATCCTAAGAATAAAACAAAATGTAAAACAATAAAATAACTCGAAATATTTCAATATTCTAAAATTCTTCTTGCACTTTGTCAAAACTACAAAATTGTTATAATCCAGTTAGAAACAATAAGCTGGCTGAAGAAGATAATGAAATTGCATTGCATTCTCTATATTATGCTGGTGTTAATTCAAGCCAGTGTATGAAGGTGTCTTCAAGCAAAAAACATATTCTAAAAGAATCATTACATCACTTGACTAAGAAGGTGCGACTATAAATGTCTACACGATCACTGCTGGTGCATTTTATTTTATATATATCACGGACATCAAAGCATATACTGGTATTCGGTACCTCACACTTAAATTAAAGAAGCAAAAAACTCGAGCTATTAAGTAAAGAAGACGATATTAAGTTGGAAAACTATCTTACCAACTTGACTGGCACAGAAGGATCAGCAACAGAGAAGGTTAACTCTTCATCCCACTCGGGGTTTAAATTCTTTTTTATTACACGTGTCTTCAACTTCTGTACAAAAAAGGGAGGTTAAGAAGTGCATTTTAGAGGTACAAATGGTGCTCCCAGAGTGAAAAAGCTAAAAAAGAGCTGTTTTTTAACAAGTAGCAAATCTAGTTTGCTGGTAAACTAAATAAATATGTTTATTTAAAGAGCAATGTTAATAGAACGCATTATCTCGCTATTAGCATACGTTAAAATCTGAAATAAACCTCTTTATAGTTGCACCACTTTTCCCGTGAAGTGTTCCGCAATCGGCTAGGGTCGGTCGTTCTCTTCCACTGTTCGCGAATCGGTCCCGCTTCCGCCTCCTCTTCCCCTCTTCGCTATTCTCACGAATCCACTCCAAGGGTTTGCGAGTAAGTGTTGCTTCGACCTCCTCTTCCATTCTTCGCGAGTCGGTAAGGCCATTGTTGAAGCAGAGAACCTCCATTCTACCAACAGATTCTCCCTTGCTTTCCATTCCGCCATTGTTGCCGGATGTGCTTCTAGTATGTTTTTTTCCGATTTTTCCTTGTATTTCCTGCCACCGTTAGGCCATTTTCATGTATTTTCGATTTTTGTATAGGAGGGAACCTCCATTCACTTTCTTTGGATCTTCACAAGTTCTCTTCCATTCAGCTTTTTTAAGGTATGGTTGTGCTTGGATCTTGGCCGATTTCCTCTTCGCATCTATTTTCATTGTTATGACCAATGTTGTCAAGATCGTGATTTTGCACGTAAGATCGTACAATCTTACGTTTTTTATGGGCGAAACGATTCTCGGGCGAACTTGGATCGCATGTTCCGTAGAAACGGTAGGATCACCGTTGATGATCGTAGGATCGTACAATCCTACGATCACAACCGATCCTACCGTTTCCACGATCCTACGATTTTAAGAATCGGAAAAAATTCCGTCTCTATAGTAGTCAAAATTGGTATTAATATCAAAACTCCGGCGGCATAGTGGGATTCTTATGGAGAAAAACATCCGGAACTACAAAATTTTGCAAAATGTGTATTGCGCTTGACATGTAGTTCTTCTGGATGTAAGCGAAACTGGAGTGCATTTGAAACGATATAATTACAATTTATTAAATATTTTTAATCACCAAAATTATTGTATACTAATTAAATTTTTTTTCTAGGTACACACAAAAAGAAGAAATAGTTTGAAGCAAAAGAAAATGAATGATGTTGTCTTTGTGATGGCGAATTCTCGTTTGACCAACAACAAGTTGAGGAAAACTCAGAAACATAATTTGATGATATTACATCCGATAATGAGTGGATTGTTGCCGATGAAGATGATGAAGGATTCTTGAGATAGAGCCTCCGGATGTTGAAGAGGTAGCTGCTCACATAGGAGGAGGAGAACAAGATCTTGGGATAGATGAAGGCGGCGAAGATGCTTCATTAGGCAATTTGAACTTTAGCATAGATGACTTATTTTGAATGAGTTAAATGTACTATTATTATTTACTATGCAGTTAAATTTTATATATATATATATATTGCTTTATGATTATTGATCTACTAGATATTTTTATATATAAATTAAATTTTTTAAAATTTTGTATAATAAGTAAGATCTTACCGTTTTGTGTCGATCACACGTTTTACGATCTTACCACTGGCGACCGATCTTAGGTAAGATCCCGATCTTGACAACATTGGTTATGACAAGTTATTGTCATAGGTATTTTGAAATGTTGGAATCTCCCAAGTTGCTCACTATGGGTGAGCCACCTAAAATGGTCCGATTAGACGTGTCCGCTCATTTTGTAACGGATTTATTATTTCCTAGTAGAGACAACCTAATTGAATGGACCCATAATACTGGGAGAGGTTTGGGGTTTGTAGTGGCAATTCAAAGAGCACATAAAATAGCAGATAGATCGAGGCCTAGAGTATTTCTTGGTTGTGATAGGGCCAGATTTCAACGTGCCAATCAGAGGAAAGGATGGGTTAAGAGGCATTTAAGAAAGAGTAGTGCAAAGAAATGCGGTTGTTCATTCTTAATTATTGGTCAAAAAGAAACTTGTTCGGATGATTGGAAAATTAAACTTAAAAATGAGATTCATAATCATGAGTTTGTTCATTTAGAAGCACATTCGTATGTCGGGCGATTAAATGCACCGCCGCAAAAGATTGTAGATGAGATGTATGTCTCCAGTGTTAAACCTAGAAAAATCTTGTCCACTATCAAGAAAAGAGATCCCACCAACTCCACCATAATGCGAACTATTTATAATGAAAAGTTCAAGTTGTATAAGAAATAACTAGCTGGAAGTACTCCTATTCAGTTCTTGTACAAAGCTATCATTAACAATGCACTTATTTAAATTGGCCTAAAAATCATGCATTAGAGGAGCAGAAAATGTAAAGTAAATATTTGGCAAAATAAAGAATACATTTAATTAATTGATGGGCGGCACATCAAGATTTAGGGTTTCTTGCACGAAAAAAGTGAACCAATGAAGCCAAAGGATAATGAAATGTAATATTTAAAAATTTTCCTATTTTTAAGTGATACATATTCAACTCTGCACTGGTTGATCAATAATCAGACTATGGCTTCATTTGTTTTAGCGGGGGCGGGTCGATCCGGCGGGTGGAAACGAAGAGTTCGAACCGGAGGGGGGAGATGGCTGCTCTAAACGGAGCTTTTTGGGGCGTTTCTCAAGGCGGGTGGGTGGAAACGAAGCAAACGCCGCCGAAGGTTCATTTGTTTACCGTCCTTCCGGCTGCATTTGCCCAAAACGGAATTGCAAAATGCCCAAACAAATAGAGCCTATGTCAAACTAGAAAGAATGAGAGGGAGAACATGAAAAAGACGATTCAAATATAGAAATAAGATAAATGCAACTTTTGGAGTGGGCAAGATTGCCTATTAAACTCGGGATGGGTCGACAACCTTTACTTGCTCTTCTGCAAAGTTATGTACAATTTTATGAAGGGGAGGTCATAAGAACAAATAAATCACCAGTAGATGCAAGAACAACACTTGTACTATATTCACCGTTTTACAAGGCGAGACATACATTGCGAGACATGATTTTGCAATGTACCCGATGGAGATAAAAAAATTACAAATACAGAAAACTGGCAGACTGAAGACTGAGACCGCCTAGTCGTCAGACCGCAACTCTAATCGCGAGGTCGCGCGAACTACCTTTATTGATAACTGTTAGAGAACCACTTGTCTGCACTTTTGATCGCCTGACCGCTGAAGTCGTCTAACAGAAGAAGCCACGCGAACAGACAGCTCTAACCGAACTGACAGTCCCGCAAGGAACGGACGAACTGACTTATTAAACTAGAAAACTGGCAAGAAAGAATATACAGAAGTAGTAGCTCAACCCGTGACCTAGCTGCTTAACCGCCGACTGTTGTCTGTTTTCCACACTAAGACTTCATTGATAGATAGTCAAAACTAGTTGTCCAGTGTTAGCCGCACAACACTTCCAATTAATAATAACGGGGCCAGAGCCCCTATTTATAGGCGGGCAGGGGAATACGGTCACCGCCATAGGAGATAGGGAAACCACCGGTAGAAAGGGCGGTTAGAAAGCTTTAACTGCACAACAATGCGATCTGCCCGAACCAAACCGCGTGGGTGGTTAGCAGCACCAGTTCACATAGTTGTGCGGACTGCCAAACCAGTCTGCGCAAACTCAGCCAATCAACAGCTCGCCACTGACTTTGCGTTCTACGCAGTCTGAGCGGTCTGAGCGGTCTGAACATCCAGACTGCCAACTTGACTTCAACATTTTCAACACACTCCCATGAAGTGAGAGTCGGAAACAACTCCAAGCAAATTTCGCAACCCTTCAATCTGCCCCTTCGACAGTGGCTTCGTGAAAATGTCTGCAACATTGTCCTTGTTCTGCACATACTCAACCATCAGAGATTCTTCCAGCACCTTCTCTCAAACAAAGTGATGCTCGATCTCGATGTGTTTTGTCCGAGCATGACACACTGGATTTGTAACCAGCTTCAAAGCACTTTTGTTGTCACCGCGAAACAGAGTAAGACCTCGCTGTACAACCCCGTATTCGCGGAATGGGGCCCCCAAGCAAGGCGTAAGACTTGCTACACATTCGTAAGCTTTTAGGGGGTTTTTGCACTTTTGGAGTCAAATTTATTGTTGATCTACATGATATTCTAGTAGGGGAACGAAAGACTTGCCTAGCTTGCTAGTGCTTGTACTCTTCAGAGGGCGAGTGTGGCGGGAGGTCAGCACTCGCCCCGGCCCCATTTTAGGGGGCGGGTGCGGCGGGAGGCCGACACCCGCCCCGGCCTTAGCTTGGGGGGCGAGTGCGGCGAGAGGTCGGCACTCGCCCCGGTCCCATTTCAGGGGGGGAGGCCGGCACCCGGCCCAGCCTCTTCAGGAGGCGAGTGCGGCGAGAGGCCCACACCCGCCCCGACCCCATTTCAGGGGGCGGGTGCGGCGGGAGGCCGACACCCGCCCCAGCCTCTTCAGGGGGCGAGTGCGGCGGGAGGCCGACAGTCGCCCCAGCCCCATTCCAGGGGACGGGTGCGGCGGGAGGCCGGCACCCGCCCCGGCCTTAGCTTGGGGGGCGAGTGCGGGGGAGGCCGGCACTCGCCCCGGCCCCATTTCAGGGGGCGGGTGCGGCAGGAGGCCGACACCCGTCCAGCCCACCCGGCTTCAGGGTCTCGCCCGGCTAGAGAGTCTCGCCCGTCTTGAGGGTCGCGCCCGGCTTGAGGGTCTCGCCCGGCTTGAGGGTCTGCTATTTTTCTCCTGGTGGGCTGCGAATAGTTGTTCAAAACAGCGGAATGTGGCTGTTGGCAAACCAGTCTCGAGGTATTTCAGTAATTTTACAGCAGCGGATGTCGATTATTTACAGACCGTTTTCAGAAATCTATAAATAGACTTTTGTGGTGCCTTGGAGAGAGATCTGTTTCCACCACTTCTCATCCTCTTCATCCTCCAAGGCACCTAGCTCAGCATTGGCTAGAGAGGGGGAGATCTCAAAGGTCTTCCGGGTGGGAGGTGAGACATCTGCGCTAGAGCCAAGGGTCATTTCCCAAATTCAGGTCTCTCACCAAGGGACGGTTTGGGAGAAGTAGGTGTGAGCTGCACCTTAGGTCCGAACTCTAGGTGGAACTGAATCTCGGTTTCAACATTTTTTGAGCGGTGAGCGTGGACCGCGGCTCATACAGAAGTTCCCAAGAAGGTTCCATGACGGGAGATCGTGGAGGTGGTGATGACCCCAACGAGCCCCCCAACCCAGCACCCTTTGTAGGGAGGGAAGAGTTCATAGCGTCCATCCAAGGTATCGTGGAGATGCTGCGAAGTATTGCTCCTTGGGGGTGACTGCTCAACTCCCACCCTCCAGGATCCAGCTCTCAGGGGTCTAGGCGAGGTAACCCCACAAGGGGTAGAAGAAAGTGCGCCAGGAAGATGTCCCGGGAAGGAAAGGATGGGAGAGGGGGTCGAGCGAGACCTTACCGGTCGGGATTTATTCCTCATCCCGGTGAGTGCTAGCCTCCCAGGCGAGCAGGTCACACGAGTGGAGCATGCGAGACCACCAAGTAGGGGGTCACCCTTCAACGAGCTGATTGTCTCATCTCCCGTTCCCGAGGGGTTCAGAGAACGTTACATGACTTACTATACCGGGAAGGATGACCCCGTCCAACACCTGCAGTGGTTCGAAGATACGGTCTCTATCAGGCCGATGACGGATGCATTCAAGTGTCGCCTCTTCGTGATCACGTTGAAAGACAAGGCAAGGGATTGGTTCCATCAACTCCTGGCGAGATCGATCTACGGGTTCGAAGATTTGGAGCCGGAGTTTTCAACTTCGCTTCTCCACTTCAAAAAAGAGGAAGAAGAGTCCCGAGTCCATCTTCCTGATAAGTCAGAGGGCGGAGTAGTCGTTGTCCCAATATGTGGACAGGTTCCAAGAAGAGATCCTGGACATCCAGAAGATGTCGGGGTATGCCCTCTAGATGGAGTTTACAGTGGGGTTACGTGAGGGGTTCTTCAAGATGAGTTTGACCCGAAAGGCCCCCCTAATCCTTTGAGGAGCTGATGAAAAGGGCGGCGGAGGAAATAGCAACTGAAGCGGCCAACCCGGCGTTTGTTAAGAAGTTGACAAGGTTAACAAAGACAGAGTCAAAGGAGCAAGGTGGCTCGAGGCACCAGGAGGGAAGAAGGAGAGAAGAACAGAGAACTCAGGGGTTCCAGGGACCTCAGGAAGGTCCGGAGCCAGGTTGGAGACAACAGGGAGGGCCCGTTCAGGGTCCAGGAAGAGGTCGCGCCCAGGGTGGGGGGAACTTTCATGGAGGTCAAGGGAGGTTCAACTTCCAGAGGCAAGCCCCTAGGCAGCTCCTACCCCCACCGCAGCAAGCCATGGCGATAGGAAGAGGGGGAAGAGGTAACTGGAGAGATCGCCCAGCCCGTCAAAAAAGGGGAAGAAGAGTGTTGTCGTACTGCGACTTCCACCAGATAGAGAGTCACACCACAGCTAGCTGCCCCAAATTCCTGGAAGTGAGAGAGGCGAGAGGCCCAGCCCAGCAGCAACCGCCGGTGCGGATTGAAGAAGTTCCACCCGGAGTAGAGGGAGATGACATATGTGAGGACCGGGTCGATGTAGGACCCCGAGGAGGTATAGTAGTGATCCACGGTGGAGTGTGGATCGAGGCCACTCGAAAAGCAAGCTTTCATGTCATGTACAGTCGGAGCGTCGCTTCGACATTCCAGACCCCATCCCCCAGAGGAGAAGATCACCTTCTCAATGAAGGACATGCCGGATCACGAGAATCCGTTCTGCGATGCGCTGGTCAACCAGACAGTCATCGAAGGTTACACCGTCTCCCGGATCTTGGTTGACAATGGGAGCTCTGTCAACGTCGTTTTCAAGAAGGCGTTTGATGAGATTAAAGTGCAACCAAGGAGGGTGTTGGCCTCGGACGGACCCCTGTTCGGAGGGCATGTATCCAAAAATTTCCCCGTTTGAGGATGTTGAATTTAGTATGATTCGAATGACGTGTCTAATCTCACCCCGAGAGGATCTCCTCACCCAGGCTCTCACTAGTTGAATGGGTCGAATATGCCTTAATAGTAAGTTCTCGTCCCGAGATGATCTCCTCATCCAGGCTCACACTAGCTGGATTGGTCGAATGTGCCTCGATGGCGAGAAAGAACCAACCCCCGAGAGGATCTCCACACTTAGGCTCTCACTAGCTGGATGGGTCGAATGTGTCTCGGTGGAGAGAAGGTTCCAACCCCGAGAAGATCTCCTCATCCAGGCTCTCACAAGCTGGATGGGTCGAATGTGTCTCGATAGTAAGTTCTCGTCACGAGAGAATCTCCTCATTCAGGCTCCCACTAGCTGGATAGGTCGAATGTGCCTCGGTGGCGAGAAAGAACCAACCCCCGAGAGGATCTCCTCACTTAGGCTCTCACTAGCTGGATGAGTCGAATTTGCCTCGGTGGAGAGGAGAGAAGGTTCCAACCCAGAGAGGATCTCCTCATCCAGACTCTCACTAGCTGGATGGGCTGAATGTGTCTCGGTAGTAAGTTCTCGTGCCAGGAGGATCTCCTCATCCAGGCTCCCACTAGCTGGATTGGTCGAATGTGCCTCGGTGGCGAGAAGGAACCAACATCCGAGAGGACATCCTCACCCAGGCTCTCACTAGCTGGATGGGTCGAATGTGCCTCGGTGGAGAGAAGGTTACAACCACGAGAGGATCTCCACATCCGGGCTCTCACTAGCTGGATGGGTCGAATGTGCCTCGGTGGTAAGTTCTCGTCCCGAGAGGATCTCCTTACCCAGGCTCTCACTAGCTGGATGGGTCGAATGTGCCTCGGTGGAGAGAAGGTTCAAATCCCGAGAGGATCTCCTCACTCAGGCTCTCACTAGCTGGATGGGTCGAATGTGTCTCGATGGAGAGAAGGAACCAAACCACGAGAGGATCTCCTCATCCAGAAGTAGTAGCTCAACCCGTGACCTAGCTGCTTAACTGCCGACTGTTGTCTGTTTTCCACACTAAGACTTCATTGATAGATAGTCAAAACTAGTTGTCCAGTGTTAGCCGCACAACACTTCCAATTAATAATAACGGGGCCAGAGCCCCTATTTATAGGCGGGCAGGGGAATACGGTCACCGCCATAGGAGATAGGGAAACCACCGGTAGAAAGGGCGATTAGAAAGCTTTAACCGCACAGCAATGCGATCTGCCCGAACCAAACCGCGTGGGTGGTTAGCAGCACCAGTTCATATAGTTGTGCGGACTGCCAAACCAGTCCGCGCGAACTCAGCCAATCAACAGCTCGCCACTGACTTTGCGATCTATGCGGTCTGAGCGGTATGAGCGGTATGAACATCCAGACCGCCAACTTCACTTCAACATTTTCAACACACTCCCTTGAAGTGAGAGTCGGAAACAACTCCAAGCAAATTCCGCAACCGTTCAAACTGTCCCTTCGACAGTGACTTCGTGAAGATGTCTGCAACATTGTCCTTGTTCTGCACATACTCAACCATCAGAGATCCTTCCAGCACCTTCTCTCAAACAAAGTGATGCTCGATCTCGATGTGTTTTGTCTGAGCATGACACACTGGAATTGTAACCAGCTTCAAAGCACTTCTGTTGTCACCGCAAAACGGAGTAAGAACTCGTTGTACAACCCCGTATTCGAGGAATGAGGTCCCCAAGCAAGGCGTAAGACTTGCTACACACATGTAAGCTTTTAGGGGGTTTTGCACTCTTAGAGTCAAATTTATTATTGATCAACATGATATTTCTAGTAGGGGAACGAAAGACTTGCCTAACTTGCTAGTGCTTGTACTCTTCAGGGGGCGAGTGCGGCGGGAGGCCGACACTCGCCCAGGCCCCATTCCAGGGGGCGGGTGCGGCGGGAGGCTGGCACCCGCCCAGGCCTTAGCTTGGGGGGCGAGTGCGGCGGAGAGGCCGACACTTCGCCGCGGTCCCATTTCAGGGGGGGGGGGGGCAGCAGGAGGCTGGCACCCGCCCCAGACCTCTTCAGGGGGCGAGTGCGGCGGGAGGCCGGCACCTCGCCCCGACCCCAATTTCAGGGGGCGAGTGCCGGCGGCGGGAGGCCGACAACCGCCCCAGCCTCTTCAGGGGGCGAGTGCGGCGGGAAGGTCGGACACTCGCCCCAGCCCACATTCCAGGGGGTGGGTGCGTTGCGGGAGGCCGGCACCCGCCCCGGCCTTAGCTTGGGGGGCGAAGTGCGGCGGGAGGCCGACACTCGCCCCGGCCCCATTTCAGGGGGCGGGTGCGGCAGGAGGCCGGCCACCCGCCCAGCTCACCCGGCTTGAGGGTCTCGCCCGGCTTAGAGGAGTCTCGCCCGGCTTGAGGGATCTCGCCCAGCTTGAGGGTCTCGCCCAGCTTGAGGGTGAGGGACTCGCCCGGCTTGAGGGTCTCGCCCTGGCTTGAGGGTCTGCTATTTTGCCCCAGGTGGGCTGCGAATAGTTGTTCAGAACAGCAGAATGTGGCTGTTGGCAGACCAGCCCTCGAGGTATTTTCAGTAATTTTAGAGTAGCGGATGTCAGATTATTTGCAGGACCGTTTTCAGAAATCTATAAATAGACACTTGGTGGTGCCTTGGAGAGGGATCCATTTTCCACCACTTCCTCATCCTCTTCCTTCATCCTCCAAGGCACCTAGCTCAGTTATTGGCTAGGAGAGGCGGAAGATCTCAAAGGTCTTCCGGGTGTGAGGATGGAGACCATCCACGCTAGAGCCAAGAGTCATTTCCCAAATTCAGGTCTCTCACCAAGGGACGGCTTGGGAGAAGTAGGTGTGAGTTGCACCCTTAGGTCCGAACTCTAAATGGAACTGAATCTCGATTTCAACATTTTTTGATGCGGTGAGCGCGGACAGCGACTCATACATAAGTTCCCAAGCAGGTTCCATGGAGGGAGATCGTGGAGGTGGTGATGACCCCAATGAGCCCCCCAACCCAGCACCATTTGTAAGGAGGGAAGAGTTCATGACATCCATCCAAGGCATCATGGAGATGCTGCGAAGTATTGCTCCTCGGAGGTGACTGCTCAACTCCCACCCTCCAGGATCCAGCTCCCAGGGGTCTAGGCGAGGTGACCCCAGGAGGGGTAGAAGAAAGTGCGCCAGGAAGATGGCCCAGGAAGGAAAGAATGGGAGAGGGGGTCGAGCGACCATACCGGTCGGGAGTTATTCCCCAGCCCGGCGAGTGCTAGCCTCCCAGTCGAGCAAGTCGCGCGAGTGGAGCATGCGAGACCACCAAGTAGGGGGTCACCCTTCAGCGAGCTGATTGTCTCAGCTCCCGTTCCTGAGGGGTTCAGAGAACCTGACATAACTTACTGTACCGGGAAGGATGACAACATCCAGCACCTGCAGTGGTTCGAAGATACGGTCTCTATCAGGCCGATGACGGATGCATTCAAGTGTCGCCTCTTCGTGATCACGTTGAAAGACAAGGCAAGTGATTGGTTCCATCAACTCCCGACGAGATCGATCTACGGGTTCGAAGACTTGAGCCGCAGTTTTCAGCTTCGCTTCTCCACTTCAAAAAAGAAGGAAGAGGAGTCTCGAGTCCATCTTCCTGATAAGTCAGAGGGCGGAGGTAGTCGTTGTCCCAAATATGTGGACAGGTTTCCAAGAAGAGATCCTGGACATCCAGGAGATGTTGGGGTACGCCCTCCAGATGACGTTTACAGTGGGGTTACGTGAGTGGTTCTTCAAGATGAGTCTGACCCGAAAGGCCCCCCTATCCTTCGAGGAGCTGATGGAAAGGGCGGCAGAGGAAATAACAACTGAAGCGGCCAACACGGCGTTTGTCAAGAAATTGGACAAGGTTAACGGAGACAGAGTCAAAGGAGCAAGGTGGCTCGAGGCACTAGGAGGGAAGAAGGAGAGAAGAGCAAAGAGAACTTCAGGGGTTTCCAGGGACCTCAGGAAGGTCCGGAGCCAGGTTGGAGAGCAACAGCGAGGGCCCGTTCAGGAGTCCAGGAAGAGGTCTCGTCCAGGGTGGGGGGAACTTTCATGTAGGCCAAGGGAGGTTCAACTTCTAGAGGCAAGCCCCTAGGCAGCTCCTACCCCCACCGCAACAAGTCATGGCGATAGGAAGAGGGGGAAGAGGTAACAGGAGAGATCGCCCAGCCCGTCGAAGAAGGAGAAAAAGAGTGTTGTTGTACTGCGACTTCCACCAAGTAGAGGATCACACCACAACTACCTGCCCCGAATTCCTGGAAGTGAGAGAGGCGAGAGGCCCAGCCCAGCAGCAGCACTGCCGGTGCAGATTGAAGAAGTTTCCACCCAGAGTAGAGGGAGATGACATATGTGCGGACCGGGTCGATGTAGAACCCCGAGGAGGTATACGAGTGATCCACGGTGGAGTGGGGATCGAGGCCACTCGAAAGGCAAGCCTTCACGTCATGTACCGTCGGAGCGTCGCTTCGACATCCCAGACCCCACCCCTAGAGGAGAAGATCACTCTTCTCAATGAAGGACATGTCGGATCATGAGAATCCGTTCTGCGATGCGTCTGGTCATCCAGACAGTCATCGAACCGTCTCCCGGCTTGGTTGACAACACCGTCTCGTTTTCAAAAAAGCATTTGATGGATGAAGGGGGAACCAAGGAGGGTGTTTCGGACGGGTTGACAGGGGAAAGGAAGGAGGTAGAAGGTGGAGTCGGACGGGTGAAGTTGGGGGGGGAGCTCCGTCATTGTTGACGCTCCGACGTCGTTTTCAAGACCCCTCATCAGCGCTTTCCGTTGTGTGTTAGTCATTTCACCAATGCAAGTAACAATGGAGGGAACCAAGTGATGAGATGATGGCAAGGCAGTGCTATGTCACGGCCGTCAACACTATCTCCTGGAACAGAGAAGATGGATAAGATCAAGGAGGGTGTTCAGAGAGGAGGCGGCGGTTATCTACCCAAGCAGCCTAAAGAACCTTGCTCGGACCCCTTATGTTTTTGTAATGTTACCCCAGACCGGAGGGCATGTATCTAAAAATTTCCCCGTTTGAGGATGTTGAATTTAGTATGATTCGAATGACGTGTCTAATCTCACCCTGAGAGGATCTCCTCACCCAGGCTCTCACTAGTTGGATGGGTCGAATATGCTTTAATAGTAAGTTCTCGTCCCGAGAAGATCTCCTCATCCAGGCTCTCACTAGCTGGATTGGTCGAATGTGTCTCGGTGGCGAGAATGAACCAACCCCGAGATGATCTCCACACTCAGGCTCTCACTAGCTGGATGGGTCGAATGTGCCTCGGTGGAGAGAAGGTTCCAACCCCGAGAGGATCTCCTCATCCAGGCTCTCACAAGCTGGATGGGTCGAATGTGCCTCGGTAGTAAGTTCTCGTCCCGAGAGAATCTCCTCATTCAGGCTCCCACTAGCTGGATAGGTCGAATGTGCCTCGGTGGCGAGAAAGAACCAACCCCCGAGAGGATCTCCTCACCTAGGCTCTCACTAGCTGGATGAGTCGAATGTGCCTTGGTGGAGAGAAGGTTCCAACCCCGAGAGGATCTCCTCATTCATGCTCTCACTAGCTGGATGGGTCAAATGTGTCTCGGTAGTAAGTTCTCGTGCCGAGGGGATCTCCTCATCCAGGCTCCCACTAGCTGGATGGGTCGAATGTGCCTCGGTGGCGAGAAGGAAGCAACCTGCGAGAGGATCTCCTCACCCAGGCCCTCACTAGCTGGATGGGTCGAATGTGCCTCGGTGGAGAGAAGGTTTCAACCCCGAGAGAATCTCCTCACTCAGGCTCTCACTAGTTGGATGGGTTGAATGTGCTTCAGTGGTAAGTTCTCGTCCCGAGAGGATCTCCTCACACAGGCTCTCACTAGCTGGATGGGTCGAATGTGCCTCAGTGGAGAGAATGTTCCAACCCCGAGAGGATCTCCTCACTCAGACTCTCACTAGCTGGATGGGTCGAATGTGCCTCGGTGGAGAGAACCAAACCCGGAGGATCTCCCACCCAACTCCACTAGCTGGATGGGTTGAAAATGCCTCGGTGGAGAGAAGGTTCCAACCCCGAGAGAATCTCATCATTCAGGCTCCCCTAGTTGGATGGGTCGAATGTGCCTCGGTGGAGAGTAAATTCCAACCCCGAGAGGATCTCCTCACCCAGGCTCTCACTAGCTGGATGGGTCGAATGTGCCTCGGTGGAAAGTTCCAACCCTCCGAGAGGATCTCCTCACTCAGGCTCTCACTAGCTGAATGGGTCGAATGTGCCTCGGTGGAGAGTAAGTTCCAACCCCTGAGAGGATCTCCTCACTCAGGCTCTCACTAGCTGGATGAGTCAAATGTGCCTCGGTGGTAAGTTCTCGTCCCGAGAGGATCTACTCACTCAGACTCTCACTAGCTGGATGGGTCGAATGTGCCTCGGTAGAGAAAGTTCCCACCCCGAGAAGATCTCCTCACCCAGGCTCTCACTATTTGGATGGGTCGAATGTGCCTCGGTGGAAAGTAGGTTTCAACCCCGAGAGGATCTCCTCACCCAGGCTCTCACTACCTGGATGGGTCGAATGTGCCTCGGTGGAGAAAGGTTCCAATCACGAGAGGATCTTCTCACTCAGGCTCTCACTAGCTGGATTGGTCGAATGTGCCTCGGTGGAGAGTAAGTTCTCGTCTCGAGAAGATCTCCTCATCCAGACTCCCACTAGCTGGATGGGTCGAATGTGCCTCGGTGGAGAGAAGGTTCCAACCCCGAGAGGATCTCCTCACCAAGGCTCTCACTACCTGGATGGGTCGAATGTGCCTTGGTGGAGAGTAAGTTCCAACCCCGAGAGGATCTCCTCACACAGGATCTCACTAACTAGATGGGTCGAATGTGCTTCGATGGAGAGTAAGTTCCAAACCCGAGGGGACCTCGCCATCAGGCTCCCATTAGCTGGCATGGCAGGATGACCCCTCAGGGAGGTTAAGTGAATTCAACCTGAAGGGGATCTCGTCACCCAGGCTCCCGTTAACTGGCATGACAAGTTGACCCCTCGAAGATGTCAAGTATTTTCGGCTCCAGGAGTGCTACACAGCGAATATGTTAGGTTGGATGTTTCTTTCCGAGCATGGAACTTGCTCGAAAATAGCGAGGATTGTGTACAACCCCGTATTCGCGGATTGTGCTACACGGCGTAAGACTTGCTACATATTTGTAAGCTTTTAGATGGTTTTTGCATTCTTGTAGTCAAATTTATTGTTGATCTAGATGATATTCTAGTAGGGGAACGAAAGACTTGTCTAGCTTGCTAGTCCTTGTACTCTTCAGGGGGCGAGTGCGGCGAGAGGCCGGCACTCGCCCCAGCCCCATTCCAGGGGGCGGGTACGGCGGGAGGCCGACACCCGCCCCGACCTTAGCTTGGGGGCGAGTGCGGCGAGAGGCCGACGCTCGCCCCAATCCCATTTCAGGGGGGGGGGCGACGGGAGGCAGGCACCCGCCCCGGCCTCTTTCAGGGGGCGAGTGCGGCGGGCGGTCGACACTCACCCCGACCCCATTTTAGGGGGAGGGTGCGGCGGGAGGTCGGCACCCGCCCCGACCTCTTCAGGGGGCGAGTGCGGCAGGAGGTCGGCACCCGCCCCGGCCCCATTCCCGGGGGTGGGTGAGACGGGAGGTCGGCACCCACCCCGGCCTTAGCTTGGGGGGCGAGTGCGGCGCGAGGCCAGCACTCGCCCCGACCCCATTTCAGGGGGCGGGTGTTGCGGGAGGTCGGCACCCGCCCCGCTCACCGGGCTTGAGGGTCTCGCCTGTCTTGAGGGTCTCGCCCGGCTTGAGGGTCTCGCCCGGCTTGCGGGTCTGCTATTTTGCCCCAGGTGGGCTGCGAATAACTGTTCAGAACAACGGAATGTGGTTGTTGGCAGACCAGCCCCGGGGTATTCAGTAATTTTAGAGCTGCGGATGTCGGCTATTTGCAGGCCGTTTTCAGAAATCTATAAATAGACCTTTGGGGTGCCTTGGAGAGGGATCCGTTTTCACCACTCTTCATCATCTTCCTTCATCCTCCAAGGCACCTAGCTCAGCATTGACTAGAGAGGGGGAGATCTCAAAGGTCTTCCGGGTGTGAAGTGGGACCTCTGCGCTAGAGCCAAGAGTCATTTCCCAAATTCAGGTCTCTCACCAAGGGACGGCTTGGGAGAAGTAGGTGTGAGCTGCACCCTAGGTCCGAACTCTAGGTGGAACCGAATCTCGGTTTCAACACTCGCACCTTCTCATGGATATCCTTCACCAACCTGCGCAGCCAGATGGCCTCCTGGGCCGCCAAGGACGACGCCTTGTATTTTGTTTCAGTGGTGGAGACATATACAAAATCTTGTTTCTTACTGCACCATGAGATAGCTATTGAACCAATCATGAAGACATACTCAAATGTCGACTTCCGATAATTTGTATCTTCACTATAGTCAACATCCGTGAACCCGTGCAATTTTAAGCTCGTGTTTTTCTTATAAAAAGCCTCATGTCCGAGATGGACTTCACGTACTTCAAAATTTTCTTTTACCGCCACTAGATAAGCCTTCCCGGGCTCCTGCATATACCAACTTACTCGGCCAACAGCGTATGAAATATTTGGCCTCAAAATCGTCAAGTATATTAAGCTCCTGACCAGAGCCAGGAAGACTAATGGATCTGGAAGAACCCTCCCTTCATCTCGTTGAAGCTTTATCCCGACTTCAAGTAGAGTAGAGCTGCTCTTTCCCTCTCTCATGTTGAACCACTTCACGATTTGCTAAGGTGGGGAAAAGCTCTCGCCCGACGAGATCCCGCTTGTTACCCTCAACCAACGTCTCCTTCCTGGGTCGCTTGGTGGGGGCGTTCTCGCCTAGGGATGGTGGCGTGACCACCGGGGCGGATGATGTAGAGCACTCACCACGCGCGGCGAATGCGTGATATAGGCATGGTTGTCAGGATCGCGATCCAGATTTTGTAAATCAATCCAGATTTTACAAAGTGATCCTCGATCCAGATTTTGTAAAGCGATCTTCGATCCTATCCTACCATCTAATCTGATCCAACCTCGAAACAATCTCATTTAGGATCTCGATCCAGACAACCTTGGATACAGGGTCTCCAAGAACTCCTGCTTGAACTCTTCGAACATCTCAACCATGACTACTCTCGTCGGGGGTGGCGAGTCGCCCAGGTCAGCACCTTGTCCTTCACCTCTAGTCATGGGACTTGCTTGATGAGGTCGGCATTTGCCACTCGCCTTGGCCCGGGGGCGAGTGTGGGCCACGTCGCCCCACTTGCCTATCCTGCTCTGAGCCTGGGGCGAGTGTGGGACAAGGTACCTCACCCACCCCCTGCCTGCCCTCAGAACTCACCCCGTGCGAGTCGGGGAGGTACCACTCCTCTTGCCTATTCGGATCGTCTGGACCTGAATGGCCCATCCTACCCTTCATCCATCTGAGGGTCTCACTCGTCGAATACGGGGTTGTACAGCTAATCTCTCCTGAGAGGCAAGCAAGTTCTACAACTCCGACAGAGACGATTGAGTAGCCCACCCCTGCACTGAAGTGATGAAAGCAAGATACTCCTTTCGCAAGCCGTGGATGATGTGTCTCTTTAACTTAGCCTCAGAGAAAGGCTCATCTGGGTCAAGTGCTGAGATCCCAGCTCATAAGTTCTTCATCTTTAACAAAAGGAAGAGATAGACAGATTTCCTTGAGTTGCCCTTACCAACTCATTTTCAAAAAACTATAGCATAATTACATTCTTCTTGTTGAACACACCATCCAAGACTGTCCAAATCTCTGCAGGTGACCTCCACCCAATGATGTGGTCAAACAGTTCCGGTTAAATAGCTCTCTTTAGAGTGAACTCTGTCTTAGCATTGGTTCTCTTTCAAGCTCTCACCTCCTGAGCATTAACTCTAGCAGCAATCACCTTCTGTCTATCATCTCCATCAACGACCTCCCAGAGGTCCTCGCCAAGCACATAACTCTCAATACAAGATTTTCATTTCTTATAATTGGTATGAGATAGCAGCTCAATATCAAGGCCTCTTGCATAATCGTCTTCTATTACTAGATTTCTGGTTCAATTGACTTCCAAAGGTACTTAACAAAGTCCTGTTAGCATATGACTACTAAAACCTTTGTCCCTCTGATACTATGTAAAATTTTACGAAGGGAGGTTGCAGGACCACTCTCAACCAACCAAGAACAAATAAACTACTAGTAAAGAAGATGCAAGAACAACACTTATATTATATTCACTGTTTTATAAGACGAGACATACATTGCGAGACATTATTTTGCAATGCACCAGATGGAGATCAAAAAATTACATACAGAAAACCGGCGGACTGAAGACTGGGACCGCCTAGTCTCCAAACCACACCTCTAACCGCGAGGTCGCGCGAACTGTCTTTATTGATAACTGCTAGAAAACCACTTGTCCACACTTTTGATCACCTGACCGTTGAAGTCGTCTAACCGCAGAAGCGGCGCAAACTGCTCTAATCGAACTGAGAGTCAACCCGCAAGGAACGGGCGAACTGACTTATTGAATTGGAAAATTGCCAAGGAAGAAGACACGAAAGTAATCGCTCAACCCACGACCTAGCTGCTTAACCGTCGACTGATGCCCGCTTTCCACACCAAGAATTCACTGACAGATCGCCAGAACTAGTCGTCTAGCCGTCCAGTGCTAGCCGCACAACACTTCTAGTTAAGAATAACGGGGTCAGGGCCCCTATTTATAGGAGGACAGGGGAGTGCGGTCACCGCCATAGGAGATAGGGAAACTGTCGGCAGGTAGGGCGGTTAGAAAGCTCTAATCATATAGCAATGTGGTTTGCCCGAACCAGACTGCGCGGGCGATTAGCAGCACCAGTTCGCATAATTGGGCGGACTGCCAAACCAGTCCGCACGAACTCGGACAATCAACAGACCGCCACTGACTCCGCGATCTGTGCGGTCTCCTCGGTCTGAGCGTTTTGAACATCCAGACCGCTGACTTCACTTCAACATTTTCAACAATTCAGACCCAAGCTGATCGGGGCTTTTTTTTGGACCTTGTCAAATGTTCACCGATAAATAATTCTCAGTTGTGCCTGGTTTCGGGCCTCAAGTAGAGTGGATTGAATGGTCATAGCTTCCATGTTCTTGATCTCAATCATATTGTGTTCAATTTCCAATTCAATTTTTCCTAAGGTCTCTTAATCATCTCCTCTTCAATCTCACTGATCGTGATCTAAAAATCACAGCATTGGAAACGCTGCAATCAGTCCTGATGCACATTCATGATCAACCCATGATCCAATCCCTATGTCATTGATCCCTCTTTTTGAGAATTTTTGCTTTTGCAAATTCAAGAAAAATATTTTTGCTTGCCTCTACATTGTGCAACAGCATTGCACTAGGAAGCTATCACTTTTAGTCCGTTTGGGGGGACTTATTTTCACCGGTCAAGCGGTCTCGACCGCATGAACGGGACTAAATTTAGTCCTGATTCATGCGGTCGCGACCGCTTGACCGGTGAAAATAAGTCCCCCAAATCAAGTGAGCCTTCAAGTCGATGAGATTAGTCTCCTTCTAATAATGTTTGATGGGGTTGACTTTCTACTCCAGTGGAAAATCAACATCAAGTGATTCAAGTGGAAGATCTACATCAAGTGATTCAAGTGGAAGATCTACATCAAGTGATTCAAGTGGCGCTTCCTATTACGTTCATCCATTGCACGTATACCCTCTCCAGGTTCTCTATTTAGCGTCAAAGGCCGGAACGAATTTAATTTTTCCACATGACCACTTAATGCGTATATTTTAGTCATAAGCGTCCAACCTAAATTAAGTTTAATTTATTAATGTTTTTTAACTGAGTGGCATGAAATTGAGGTCATTAGGCCTAACGTTGATATCATGGCAAATCATAAGAATCCAAACTAAAATCAATTAACATGGGTGGAAGGACTCAAAAGCACAGCGAAGGTTTGGAGAAGGGTCACACCACAAGGATGAAATGTAGGCAAATTTTACCCAACATTTTTGCAAGAGAGGGT
Source organism: Platanthera guangdongensis (assembly GCA_039583875.1). Taxonomy (NCBI): domain Eukaryota; kingdom Viridiplantae; phylum Streptophyta; class Magnoliopsida; order Asparagales; family Orchidaceae; genus Platanthera; species Platanthera guangdongensis. The sequence continues at coordinate 13,791,975 of CM077166.1, read as the reverse complement.
TCGGGAAAGTCTCAGGTTGCGTTTGGCGTGACTTATCGCGACTTATTTGCTCCGGTGAGGTTGGACAAAAATGTCATTGTCATAAAAATCTTATGTCTCAAACTAATTTTTTTTTGTAACATTTGTGATACCAAACATACATTCTATGACAATGACGTTTTTGTCCAACCTCACCGGAGCAAATAAGCTGTGATAAGTCGCGCCAAACGCAGCCTCAATCTCTATATTAAATGCGCAAGGTTGCATGAGTTTCCTGATGTGAGACTAAATTCTCAACAATACTAATGTGTGGTGGTTGTTCAAGCAGGCAGTCATTGACCCCATAAAAGGCTGGAACGAGTTTAATTTTTCCACATAACCACTTAATGCATATATTTTAGTCATAATAAAATCAGTTTAATTTATTAATTTTTTTAATTGAGTGGCATGAAATTGGGGTCATTAAGCCTAACCTAGTTGATATCATGGCAGATCATAAAAATTATAACTAAAATCAATTAACATAGGTGGAAGGACTCAATAGGGTAGCCCGGTTCACAAATCATCCACGCACAGCGAAGGTTTGGAGAAGGGTCACACCACAAGGGTGAAATGTAGGCAAACTTTACCCTGCATTTTTGCAAGAGAGGGTCCTGGAAGGACTCAATCTCTATATTAAATGCACAAGACTGCAAGAGTTTCCTGATGTGAGACTAAATTCTCAACAATACTAATGTGTGGTGGTTGTTCCAGCAGGCAGTCATTGCCCCATAAAAGGCCGGAACGAGTTTAATTTTTCCACATAACCACTTCATGCATATATTTTATTCATAAGCATCCAACCTAAAATCAGTTTAATTTATTAATATTTTTTAATTCAGTGGCATGAAATTGGGGTCATTAAGCCTAACCTAGTTGATATCATGGCAGATCATAAGAATCCAAACTAAAATCAATTAACATAGGTGGAAGGACTCGATAAGATAGCCCGGTTCACAAATCATCCCCGCACAGCAAAGGTCTGGAGAAGGGTCCCACCACAAGGGTGTAATGTAGGCAAACTTTACCCTGCATTTTTGCAAGAGAGGGTCTGGACTCTGGAAGGACTCAATCTCTATATTAAATGCACAAGGCTGCATGAGTTTCCTTATGTGAGACTAAATTCTCAACAATACTATGTGTGATCGTTGTTCCAGCAGGCAGTCATTGTCCCCAATCTTCTCCACAACATGAAATGAGACATAACTAATCTGCTTCAATTTTTCCTACTCCATTAATGCGGTCCTTGCACAAATGACCACATAATTAACTCCCCTCCAAGTTAACCTTCGAACAATGGTGCTCACTGCACACCCCCTCCTTGTACTTATAAGGTTCTCTGCAGCTATTGCTCGATTTGTAAGTGGATCTTCCTGGTGTGATGAACTTCCCTAACATCCTTTGTTATCAAATCGACGTGATCATAGATGCAATCGTTATGCTAAAGCAATGGACCATGAACAACAAATAATGAAGTCGAATCTCAATAGTAAATTAATATTGCAACAAATTATGTAGATGTGCAAGAAAAAGAAAAACACAAACTCAAAAAATAAATAATACATGTAAAACCATGTCCTCGGGTATTTAATATTGCAATCTTAGATTAAGTAGAGGCAATAGAGGTTAGATCTCACAAAATATGAAACACTGCCAAAGAAAGCGCACTCAAACGCCCAGTGTAAGCTCCTGTAGAGAAATTGAACACCTACTCCGAATGATTAGCTGTTGTCAAGCCATGAAGTAGCTCGGTGTCTTCTATTTCTGAAGGGGGAGGCGAGGATCAAATACCCTTCAAAAAAATGCCACCGGAGCTTTGGGGATTTGGAGCAATATAAGGATCTAAAGTTCATATAACGATCAGGCGGAGCTAAAACAGATGCAAGTACGAGGGTGACTACTGATTGACAGAGAGTTGACCGATTCTACTCCAGTAAACAAGGTGGGGGAGGAGATCTGGGAAGGATGAGAAGAACAGCCGGAAAGATATATACCTGATTTCCCATTCGAAGAACAAGGTAAGGATCGCTGCTGCGAACATCTCGGACGGCGAGGTTCACCCCTCTCACCACACGGATCCTGAGAAGCCCTAGCACCCGATCTAACATTTTCTCTCTTCCCCTCTGCCGCCAATCTTGCACCTGCGGCTCTCTACTGCCTTCGCTTCCTGCGCTTTTTTTATGTTGGCGGATTCCACTGTTCCAGACGTGGAAGGTGGTCGTTGAGAGTTGGAGGGAAGAAATCAATGCGAAGAGAAATTTGGTGGAGGCTTCGACTTCAGTGGAAGCTTCCATTAGAAGCTACTCTCTCCGTCATCTTTAAGTTCACGGAGCGAAATAATTTTGAATTTTCCCGGTTAAGCACATGTTACCTTAAAGTGCGGGCAACTGTATCCAGAGGCTCATGTGGATGTTCACATACATCTTAAAACAAGTGTATTTCATCTCGTTTTGAGATATGTGCGTGCATACAATACTGATCGTTGAATGCTCGCACTTCACCATATAAATCACTTATTGACTTTATGCACATCATAATCATAAACCTATGTGCACACTTGCGCGCTTTTTCTCACCATCTTCTGCTCCAGCTGCAACATCCTGCACATTCATGACAGAGCAGAGATTTCGCATGAGCTGCATAATTGCATTTGGCATGCATATCGACCAGCACAATGGTCACATATGGATCAAATCATAGATTAGCTGTAATGGTGTGTACTTGGACTTATTTGCCGTGTTCAAAAGCAGTGGACGAACCGATCAAGCTCAAAACACTTGTGCAGACAAATGAAAGTTGAATGAGGATTGCATGTACCTAGCAATCATGGTGGTCCGAGATACAAGATTCATGGCGGTGATTCTCTCGAGTATTTTCTTTGTGGTTCCCACCTTGGGGCACTTGCAGTATGGATCGATGAAGATGTTGTTGATAGAGACATTCATCTCTGATGGGGTACCCCTTGAAATTTTCAAGTCAAATCGGAAGGACTTAGATCAAGGACGCGTGGGGAAAGCCGACCCGACCAAGTCATTCCCTAAGCGAGCTAACTCAACTGAAAGTGGAGAAAAAGTCGACACCCTCCGGGTCATTCGCTAAACAAGCGAGCTTCACTAGAGATGAAGAGAAGGTCGACACCTCGCAGAAGTCAAACTCAACTGGAGGTGGAGAAGAAAGGTTGACACCTCGCAGGAGCCGAGCTCAACTGGAGGTAAAGAAAAGGTCGACACCCTACACGCCATTCGCCAAGCAAGCGAACTCAACTGGAGGTGGAGAAAAGGTCGACACCCTCCAGGCCATTCGCTAACCGAGCGAGCTCAACCGGAGATAGAGAAAAGGTCGACACCCTCCAGGTCACTCGCTATGGAGCGAGCTCTATTGGAGGTGGAGAAAAAGTCGACACCCTCCAGGCCATGCGCTAAACGAGCGAGCACAACTGGAGGTGAAGAAAATGTCGACATCTCGCAGGAGCCGAGCTCAACTGGAAGTTAAGAAGAAAGGTCGACACCTCGCAGGGGCCGAGCTCAATTGGACGTGGAGAAAATGTCGACACCCTCCAGCCATTTGTTAAACGAGCGAGCTCAAATGGAGGTGGAGAAAAAGTCGGCACCCTTCAGGACATTCGCGAAGCGAACGAGCTCAACTGGAGGTGGAGAAAAGGTCGGCACCCTCCAAACCATTCGCCAAGCGAGCGAGCTCAACTGGAGGTGGAGAAAAAGTCGGCACCCTCCAGACCATTCGCCAAGCGAGCGAGCTCAACTGGAGGTGTAGAAAAGGTCGGCACCCTCCAGGCCATTCGCTAAGCGAGCGAGCTCAACTGGAGGTGGAGAAAAGGTCGGCACCCTCCAGGCCATTCGCTAAGCGAGCGAGCTCAACTGGAGGTGGAGAAAAGGTCGGCACCCTCCAGGTCATTCGCTAAACGAGCGAGCTCAACTGGAGGTGGAGAAAAGGTCGACATCCTCCATGTCTTTCGCTAAACGAGCGAGCTCGACTGGAGGGGAAGAAAATGTCGACAACTCGCAGGAGTCGAGCACAACTGGAGGTGGGGAAGAAAGGTCGACACCTCGCAAGAGCCGAGCTCAACTGGAAGTGAAGAAAAGGTTGACACCCTCTAGGCCATTCGCTAAGCAAGCGAGCTCAACTGGAGGTGGAGAAAAGGTCGAGACCCTCCATACCATTCCCTAAACGGGCGAGCTCAACTGGAGGTGAAGGAAAGGTCGACACCTTACAGGAGCCGAGCTCAACTGGAGGGGGAGAAAAAAGGTCGACACCTCGCAGGAGCCGAGTTCAACTAGAGATGGAGAAAATAACGACAACCTCTAAGTCATTCGCTAAACGAGCAAGCTCAACTGGAGGTGGAGAAAAGGTCGACACCCTCCAGACCATTCACAAATCAATTTTTTGATATTTGCAAATTGATACACTTTGAATATTTACTTGCACCAATACTCCATAACAACTTCTTCCAATAAGAAAGATAGAATATGGTCATTGGATTCAACATTCTTATCCATACAAACATCTATAATATATGGTGTACTAGTTAAGGTAAAACGTCATCATAGAAAGACCATTTATCAGCTAACAAAAATGTATACATCAGAAATCTGAAGTGTCAACTCAACACAGATATGTTGTACTAGTTGGTGCGGCGGCGGCGATGGTGGTTGACGAGGCAGCGATGTCGGTTGGCTCGGCGGCGGCGACGATTGGCTCAGCGGCGGCGAGGGCAGTTGGTGAGGCGGCAACGGGGGAGGTTGGCGCGGCGACGGCGATGGGGGTTGGCGAGGCGGAGACGACGGCGGCGGTTGGCGCGACGGCGGCGGTTGGCGCGACGGCGGCGGTTGGCGCGACGGCGGCGGTTGGCGCGACGGCGGCGGTGGCGGTTGGCGCGGCGGCGGCGATGGCGGTTGGCGCGGCGGCGGCGATGGCAGTTCCGGTGCGGCGGCGACGACGACAGTTGGGGAGGCGGCGGCGATGGCGCTTGGCGTGGCGGCGGCGATAGCGGTTGACGAGGCGGCGGCTATGACGGTTGCCGCGGCGGCAGCGGTGGTGGTTGACGCGGCGGCGGCGATGCGGTTTCAGTGCGGCGATGACGATGACGTTTAGGGAGGCGGCGGCGATTGCGGTTGGCGCTGCTACGGCGGTGACGGGCGCGGCGGCGGCGATGGAGGTTGGTGCGGCGGCGGCGATGACAGTTTCAGTGCGGCGATGGCAGTTGGCGCGGCGGCGGCGATGACGGCGGTTGCCGCGACATTTACACCTCGGGTGGTTACGTTGTGGGAGGTTCGGATATCCGCTCTCCATGTATGGCGGAATTTTTGGGTCCGGGTTTCTGGATGGAACTGGAACCAATAGAAAGCGTGAATGCATGAGCCCCGTGCAAAATGTATGTCAGACTCCCAAAATGCTTGGTCCCCACATGCCTTTTAACGGCAGATCCGAGCTCCCGGATCCAGATTTGGAACTGGGAGTCGGACCTAAAAATACCTCCCATGTATGGGGTGCGGCTAGCGCCTCTAAGGAGACTTCATCAAGTTAGAAATTCGGTATTTATCGAGTTCACATCCATATTTTCCGCACTATAATCAAACTCTAATTTGATCACAGAAAAAATTGAATAAGACTCAAAATTGATGTAAGATAAGAAATGAAAAAAATAAAGTGTGGATTGCTAAAAGCCTAAAACTGTTTTGTGATTAATTAATTTTGGGAGAAAAACACCTAAAATTGAATGCGGATACCCAAAACTGATTTGTGAATAATAATCGTCGGTAATTGTTTTTGTATCGTTGCTTTAATCCTGGCCGTCGGTGTACAAGCGGATCCGTGCTTAATAATTGTCACACGTCGTTCGATTCATTTTCGCGCACCTAACTTTTGTCCTATCCTTCTCCTCCATCCCAGCGCTCTACACCGGCCACGCCTCTCTCGTCGCCGACCGCAAGCCATAACGCGACGACACCTACCACACATCATCGCTTCTGACCAATTCGGGAGCTCCAGATTGTTTCGCGTCAGAAACTGATACAACCAGAATACAAAGAAGCAGCTAGGGATCTTCTTATACACACCTTCAATGGAAGAGAAGAACAATAGATGTATTAATCATGCACTGGAAGAAGATTACAAGCATACATTCCACAATCCAACCCTAAGGAGATGGCTCTTGAACAGGCGGACAAAAGCAGACAGCAAGAATGCTCCTAACGGCTGAGAACAACAATACTCCACAAACATAACATACCCTAATACTCCCTCCCACAATGTCTTATATACCTGGCACAAGCATGACTAACCCCCCCCCCCCCCCCCCCCAACATAATAATCACTGCTCACAAAAAGACACACTAAGAATGCATCAATCATCCTCTCCTCCACCACATCTTTGTCCTTAAGGATGAAAATCAGGGAACCTCTTCCGAAGCTACCAGAGGTCCTCCCAAGTTGCCTCCTTCGATGTCCCTTGAGCCCACTGGATCAACCACTGAGTCACTGCTCTTCCGTTGCGAGGAACGATGTGACGATTCAGCACGGCCACCGGTTCCACCATGGCTTGGCCCTCACTATTAACTGTCGATGGTAGGGGGAGTACCTGTGAAGGTGGATCCCCGTGATGCTCTCGAAGCTGCGAGATATGAAGGGTGTGATGGATCTTCGCTTCCTCCGAAAGGTTCAACCGGTAGGCCACGGCCCCAATCCGTTCCACCACCTGAAATGGCCCAAAGAACTTAAGTGAGAGCTTGTGACAGCCCCTCGGTCGAACGGACGTCTGTCTGTAGGGTTATAAGCGCACATACACACACGAGCCCACCTCTAGCACCCTTTCCCGCCGCTTCTTATCCGCCAACATTTTCATGCGATTCTGAGCGGGCGCCAAATTCACCCTTAAAAGCTGTATGACTTGCTCCCGTGTCGCTAACGAACGGTCTACTGCCTCCACCCTCGTCAATCCACATGTAGGGGCGGTGCTTGCCCATAGACCACCTCATAAGGTGTCATTTTGATGGCGTTTTGATACGTAGTGTTATACCACCATTCGGCGAGCGGTAACCAATGGGCCCAATTCTCTGGCCTCTCCCAACACATACACCGTAAATAGTTCTCCAAGCAACGGTTCACCACCTCAGTTTGGCCGTCGCATTGGGGGTGGTACGCTGTGGACAGCCTGAGCTTGACCTGTAACACCCGAAAGAGCTCGCGCCAAAATTGGCTGACAAAGGTGGGGTCCCGATCACTAATTAACGATCGACTCAGGTAACCCATGCAACCGAAAAATAGAATCCAGAAAGATCTGTACCACACTTTCGGCGGTATACGGATGGGCCAACGCAATAAAGTGTGCCTGCTTGCTAAGGCGGTCAACCACCACCAAGACCGTCGTCTTCCCGTGACTCTTGGGCAGCCCCTCCACAAAATCTAGTGAAATCTCTTGCCAAATTCTCTCCGGTATTGGTAGGGGCTGAAGTAACCCCATGACCTTCTGATTATCCGGTTTACACTGTTGGCACACAGTGCAACGCTGCACATAGTCATAAACCTCCACCTTTATTTTCTTCCAAAAATATATCCTCTTCAAGCGTTGGTACGTGACCGTGATGCCCGAGTGCCCCCCCCCCCCCCCAAGTGATTTCATGGAACATTTTCAACAACTTTAGTTTGATGGCAGCATCTTCGCCAACAACTAACCGCCCCTTCTGCTTCAACAACCCTCTCTCCCATTGATACTTGGGGTGACTGGTGCTGTCCACCACTTTTTGCGTGATAATATGTTGTAGTCTGGGGTCACGTTGTCACGATTCCTTGAGTTCCCTTATGAAGTGTTAGAATATTTAGTTATATGTCCGCGCGTGTCAGGACCGACTCGGAACGACCCAACGTGTTACGTGTCACTAGAGTGTAACGGCTCTACGCTGGAGATACTATATAAGGTCATTCCACACCGATGAACTTTAGTGGACTATCTTGAGCGGAGCCTTCTAACATTCTTAAGATAGATTTTGGGCTCTGCTTAGGGTTTCGCTCCCGTCATCCGCTACAGCAGCCGCTCTCCGGTTTTTTCGAGCGCTCTTGTTCGCGATTTCCTGTCGCAGCCGAAGTTTTGTTCGGGATTTCTCTCGTCGGATCTGTCACGATCCGCTGGTTTCTACTCGAATCCTCTCCCGTCTTCCGCCGGTGTTCCGATTTCGCGAAGTTGACTGCGCTGCTGCCTGGCGGAAGAGGAAGCTCGTGGATCCCGTTGTCGCCTTCTCTGTTCAGGCAGATAAAAAGGAAGAAATTTCTTCCCGTCGCGAGTTGCTGCGCCGCTCCTGCGCGAATCCAGATCCACCGCAGATCGGCCATTCCCGGCCTTAGATCGTCATTCCCGCTGTCTTCTCTGCTTGTGAAGCGCCGAACCAAGAGTTGTGGTTTTTCAGATCGCTGTTTTCCTCGTTTTCCGCTGTCGTACAGGTCCGCCGCCGCCGCTTCTCTGCAGTCTCGCCACCGTCGTTGCTCAGATCCGTTGTCGATCTGTCACCATCAGATATTAAGCTTGCCATCAGAGGATAGTTGATCTCTACGCCGCATGCTGGATAGATCTAGATCCCCTCGATCGGTGTTGATCTCCGCCACGATCTGTTCTCTGCTTCAAACCGGAGAAGTCTGCGGGTGCTAACATCATTGGGAGGTGGAGGAATTCCTGCAGATCGAAAAAAAAGAACATCACTGGTTTTTTTTGCTCCTCTCTGTATTTCCCGATCAAGGATCAGACTTTGTCCTAGGATCGACCAGACATTGCCCTTCAATCTAGTTCTACTTATAAAGAAGAGAAAATTATCCTGCTGCGTTCGCTCCAAAGTGCAATCCTTTTTTTGGAGAAGAACAGAGACCCTCTCCTTTCCTTCCAGCAAGAGGAGTTTTTCATCTAGAGCAGCCATCTTCGTCGTGCTGCTGCTTGAAGGAAGAGAACGTTCAATTTCTGGATTGGATCCGAAGTCAGCGTCTTGTTCTCGCCCGGCTCAGGTGACCTCGTTCTAGCATTTTAATTCTTGTTTTTAAATCTAGAAATATGTCGAAGAAAAGCGCACTCGACACCATAAAACTGCAATCGTTCGACGCCTCCGACTTTCTCAGTTGGAAAATTCAAGTCCAACTAGGTATGAAGGAACGCGAGATATTCTATACTGTTCAGAGCGATTTTGCTTCTACCGTCGAGGACGTGGACGAATACCAGTGGAATAAGGATGAAGATTTCTGCAGGGATTACCTGTTGAACTCCCTGAATCCCCGTCTTTCGTTGACCTACCACGCTTACAAATCTGCAAAGGAAATATGAGATCGATTGAACGCGCATTTCCAGAAGGAGGAAGGATTGTCAAAGTCGCTCATTGGAGAGAAGTTCTTCAACTTCAGATTCAAAGCGAACGCGTCTATCACTTCTCAACTCTTGGAGCTGGTCAACCTGCGTCAGAAGCTGGATGATGATCATTCGAAGATGGACGAGAGCCTCTTTGTGTACATGATCCTGAGTAAACTGCCTCCTGAATGGCTCTTTTTCAAGACCGAGATGCACCGACTGAAAGAGGAGATTAGTTTGAACGAACTCAAAAGGTTCATCCATATTGAGGACCAAAATATTGCTGGGAAAAGCTTGGAGCAGGTTGCGCAGCCCTCACAAGCTGTCAACTTCGTTTCACGTCCTAGTAAGCCTTCTCGGAAGCCCCTGGCACCTAAGGGTGATACTCCAGCATCGTTGGCGGTCAAAAAGCCTTCTCTCAAAAGGAAGAAGGGCAAGTGCCACAACTGCGACAAATGGGGTCACTGGGCCGCTGAATGCAGGGGTCCGAAGAAGCTAAAGGAGGATGCCCCACAAAATGTGGCGCACATGGTGGTCGACAACTCCGATCCTAAGTCCTTCGTGGCTATGATTGGGAGTAGTCACCGCAGTGCGTCTTCCGAGTGGTGGCTAGACAGTGGTGCTACCTGACACGTCACAAATGACAGGAGTCTTCTTTCTAAGGTGACAGCGGTCAAGGACAAAGTCGAAAATTACAATGAAGGAGCGACTGATGTTACTCATGCTGAGACTGCAGAGCTAGTGCTCTCTTCAGGTAAAACTTTAATTTTGCAAAATGTTAAAGTAGTTCCTAATTTAACTAAGAATTTGATTTCTATGAGTTTGTTTGATAAAGCTGGAATGTCTTTCACAACCGTGAATGGTAGAATGACATTAACTGTTAATTCTCACTATTTTGGTTGCGCTTACCTGATCAATGGTATGTATAGACTTAGCCTAGATAACGAGTGTATAAATCAAGTGAGTTCAACTCTGATTGATCCAAAGTTATTACACAATAGACTTGGACATATCCACTATAAGAAAATGCGAGATCTAGCTAAAAGTCAAAACATTTCATTAGATCTTTCTATTCAGTTTGATAGGTGTGAGGTTTGTGCCCAAACTAAGATCACTATAAACCCTTACAAGTCAGTTTCTAGGAGCACATAATTTCTGGAGTTGATATATTCCGACCTCTGTGACTTTCGTAGTCACACCACTAGAGGGGGAAAAGAAGTATCTAATTACATTCATCGACGATTTTTCCAGATATTGTCATGTTTACCTATTGAAATTGAAAGATGAGACATTCGAGAGCTTTAAGATCTTCAAATCTCGGATAGAAAATCAATTAAATCTAAAGATTAAGAGACTTACAAGTGATCGAGGAGGAGAGTACACTGCAACTGGGTTTAAGGACTTTTGTGTCTCTGAGGGTATAATTCTAGAAACCACAGCTCCTTACTCACCTCAGTCGAATGGTGTTGCTGAACGTAAGAATAAAACTTTAACAGAAATGTTGAAATCTATGCTCCTCACAGCTGGCATGCCTAATTCCTTTTGGGGGAAGCAGTCCTAACTGCAAATCACATTCTAAATCGAGTGCCTCACTCAAAGCTCAACTCTACTCCATATGAGTTGTGGCATGGTCATCCTTGTAGATATGACACTCTAAAGACTTGGGGTTGTATCGCTTATGTAAGGATACAAGACCTTAAGGGACCAAAGGTGGGACCTAGAACAACGACCTGCGTTTATCTAGGTAGTGCAGAAGATAGTGCAGCTGATAGGTTTCTGGATCTATCCACTAATACAGTGATAGAATCTAGAGATGCTATTTTCTTTGAACACAAATTTATCAAAGATCATGGCTTGACCGTCTCCGGGTCTACTGACATGATTTCAGAATCTACTATAGAACCTAAAGCTGGCCCCTCTGGCACTGCTCCCCAACCTCTAGAGGTGGAAGCTGTTCCTCTTAGAGTATCTACAAGAGACAGAATCTCTAAGGATTTTGGGGAGAATTTCGTCACCTACCACTTAGAGGATGATTCATTCTCCTATCAGGAAGCAATGTGATCTAGAGATACGTTAATGTGGGCAGAAGTCATCGATGATGAGATGAACTCGCTGCTACAAAACAACACTTGGCATCTAGTGGACCTGCCGAAAGGAGCTAAAGTCCTAGGATGCAAGTGAGTACTGAAGAAGAAATTGCACAGTGATGGGTCTATAGTCAGATATAAAGCACGTCTAGTAGGTAAGGGTTATAAACAACAGGGGGGAATTGACTATTTTGACGTCTATTCACATATGTGTCACCTATCCACTATTAGGATTCTTTTTGCCATAGCTTCTATCGAGAATTTTATAGTTCATTAGATGGATGTAAAAACAGCCTTCTTAAATGGAGAGCTTGATGAAGAGATCTATATGGCACAATCTGAAGGTTATGTGCATAAGGATCTAAGAGACAAAATGTGCAAGCTCGATAAATCGATCTATGAGCTTAAACAAGCACCTAAGATGTGGCACATTAAATTTGATCAAGTGGTAAAGAGCGTTGGATTTCAGTCCAGTCTCTCAGACAAGTGCCTCTACTACCGCTCGATGACAAATCAAACAGTCATCATATGCCTATATGTGGATGACATGTTGATTCTGGGATCAGATCTTGCCATAGTGAGAGATACTAAATTCGCTCTCGCGAAAGCATTTGACATGAAGGACCTTGGTCCCGTAGATACCTTACTAGGTATGAAAGTTAGAGTAGACAAGAGACGTGTCACTCTAAGTCAAGCTCATTACATTGAACAGATCCTCACTACTTGGGGTTATAAAGACTGTCGGCCTGTTGAAACACCAATCGATCCAAATGTCAAGCTGAGTCCGAATGAAGGGACCAGTGTTGATCAAGTAAAGTACTCAAAGATCATTGGAAGTCTCATGTATGCCACAAGTTGCACTAGACCAGACATTGCTTTCTCGATAAGCATGTTGAGTCGTTTTACCAGTAGTTCAGACAAAGAGCATTGGGATGCCCTAGATCGGCTGATGAGGTACCTGAAAGGTACTAAAGATCACGCTCTGTGCTACACTGGTTACCATCCTACGTTGGAAGGATACTCTGATGCCTCCTGGTGTTCAGAAGTTGGGAACAGCAAGTCCACTAGTGGATTTATTTTCACTTTGGGTGGTGCTGCAGTCACTTGGAAATCCAAAAGACAGACTTGTATAGTTTTGTCATCTATGAAAGTCGAGTTGTTTGCCTTAGCCTCAGCTGGCGAAGAGGCAGATTGGATCAGAAATTTGATTCTAGACATTCCCTTGTCTAGACTTCAAGTCAATTCTTTGAGCCTGTATTGTGATAATCAAGCAGCAGTTCAAGTCGTGAAAAATGTCCCTTTTAATACTAAAAGGCGACATGTACGACTGAGACACGCTCTACTGAATTATCTGAAAGAACAAGACATTATCACTTTGATCGATGTGCGATCGAAGGATAATCTGGCTGATCCACTGACGAAAGGAATGCCTAAAGACCGATCAATCAAAACAGTGGGGGAAATGAGACTCAAGGCAATTTAAGTTCAGCCTTAGTTCAAGGATAGGCGATTTAGTTCAGCCTTAGTCCTAATGTTTTGATTTTTCCACTTTCCTTTGTCAAAGCAAGCGTGTTGTGCTCCGCTGATATTCGGGGTTGCTGAGTACGAATCTGGTGAGTTGTTTCATTCCACATTTGATGCTAACAACTTCCACTGGGTTCGTCTTCCTTATATAGGAGGAGAGTGTTATTCCACTTTTGATAACACAATCCGACTAGATTTGGCTCTTCTTCTTCTGTTTATTGGTTTCATTCCACATTTGATGAGTTCCAATTGACTTTAGAAGAACGGTAACCGTGACATTCCACATAGGAACACAGATACAACTGCGGTGTTCAGAAGTCCATAACATCGTTTCCTTGAAAACAGATAATGGATTCTGAGGTACAACCTAAATACTCTACACTTGCCTCCTCATATTGTACTACGTTCATATAAGTAGAACTAGATACTTGTACATTTTCCAAGGTTGAATTCATTCTAAATGAACTTCTCTATTGAAAATTACAGGAGCTGCTGCTGATGGAGGAGCACTTGCCGGTTGGGATCCAGATGAGGATGACCTACTGGACTCTGATTTCTAGAGTATAATTTGGTTTTTCTTTTGCTTAGAGCATTGTTTAGCTCTACTTTCTTTCACTTGTCTTGTTTGGACTTTCTTACTCTTTAGTTGGTCATAAGACACTTGGTGTTCTGGTACCTGTGCTGTGATTGTACTTTTGACTTTGTTATGATGCTGCTGAAATTTTCTGTTTATTCTTATGCATGCATACAACTGCTTTTCTTAACATCCAATATGTTTTGATAAGTGTGATAGACACGATTGTGAGTGATTCATGTTCGGTTGAACACTTCACACACCACCCTTTTTCCGACGTCGAGTTTACCGCGGACATAGGAGGAGATTGTTAGAATATTTAGTTATATGTCCGCGCGTGTCAGGACCGACTCGGAACGACCCAACGTGTTATGTGTCACTAGAGTGTAACGGCTCTACGCTGAAGATACTATATAAGGTAATTCCACACCGATGAGCCTTAGTGGACTATCTTGAGCGGAGCCTTCTAACATGAAGTTTGAGGTGATTGTGACGATGACACATAATTCCACTTCCTCCGCTCCCTCCCTTGGTGATAAGACATCCGCACACAAGTTTTCCTTCCCTTGTTTGTACTGGATAGAGTAATCATAGCTCAATAGTTTTGAGAAATACTTTTGTTGCGCCGGGGTCGCCAACTTTTGGTTGGAAAGAAACTTCAAGGTTTGCTGGTCCGTGCGAACGGTAAAGGGCCCGGTCATCAAGTAATGCCGCTAATGTTGTACCGCTAGGAACACGGCCAAGAGTTCCTTTTCATAAACGGAAAGCATCGCATTTTCTTGCCTAACGCCTTGCTGAAATAGGCTATGGGTCAGCCATGTTGTAGGAGAACCGTGCCAATGCCCTTATCGGACGCATCGGATTCCACCACAAATGCCTTGGTGAAGTCTGGCAAGCATAGCACCGGCGGTTGCGAGACGACCGTCTTAAGTTGGATGAAAGCTTGTTCGGCCTCTGGCGTCCATTGTAGGCGGGCTGATTTCAGCAGGTTCGTTAATGGCCTCGCAAGGCTGTCGTAACCTTGAATGATCCGGCGATAGTACCCGGTGAGGCCCAAAAAACCTCGCACCTACTTGATCGTCTTGGGAACCGGCCACTCCAACATAGCTCGCACCTACTCCGGATCAGTGGGCACTCCGCCGTGGGATAAGATATGGCCGAGATGATGAATCTGCCGTTGTCCGAAGCTACATTTACTCCTCTTTAGAAACAAGCTATGGTGGCGAAGTGTCGTCAGGGTGAAACTGATATGCTCTAGATGTTCCTGCCAGGTGGGACTAAAAATCAAGATGTCATCGAAAAAGACTAAAATGAACTTCCCGAGATGGTTCTTGAAAATCTTGTTCATCGAACCTTGAAAGGTCGACGGGGCGTTGGTCAAACTGAACAACATGACCAAAAACTCGTAGTGTCCCTGACGTGTCCTAAATGTCATTTTGTACACATCTTCCTCTGCCAGTTGGACTTGATGATAGCCGGCGCGCATGTCCAGCTTTGAGAAAAAAAAAACAACCACGTGTAATTTGTCGATGAGTTCCTCAATGAGAGGAATGAGAAACTTGTCATTCACCGTTTGTAGATTGAGATGATGATAATCAATACAGAGTCGTCACAACCCATCCCCTTTCGGCACCAACACCATCAGTGAAGCATAAGGGCTGTTACTTGGTCGGATGATTCCAGCTTGCAACATTTCGTTCACCAGCTTTTCTATCTCGTCTTTTTGTAGCGGCAGACAACGGTACAGCCGCAGATTGATGTTGTCGTGCCCCCTTGCTAAGGGAATCTTGTGCGTATGGTCCCGGTGTGGCGACATCTCTGTCGGCTCTCGAAAGATATCAACGAATTGCGCTGACACTTCCTCTAGGCCGCAGGTGTCCTCACGGGGCTGCGAGCCCCCGACTGGTTCCCCAAGGCGATCGCCCTCCCAGGTAGTGAGGAAAAGCTATTCCGCCCAGGGCAATGATGGTGGCCGGCCTCCCCGTGCTCAGCCGAGTGTCCAGGCGTTGTAGCCTCCCCTGCAAATGCTGCTTGAACCTGGTACAGAGTGCAGAATGACAGCATGTTCAAGTGACCCTCCTTGACAATCACTTTCTCCAAGCCGTGTTGTGTTATCCAAGTGCTGGCTGCCGTCTTAGTGCACTGCAAGGAGACTTTCCGTCCTTGGCTCGTGAAATCCATACAAAGATTGCTGAAGTCTCAATTAATGACCCCCAATATGGTTAACCATTGCACGCCTAACACCGCGTCACAAACCCCCTAGTGGTAACACCAAAATGTTGGTGGTAAAAAAACACCCCTTGCATCCGCAAAGTAAAACTGGCCACTTTATTGGAGCTCGAAACACGCCTTCCATCCGCAATGGCGACATTGAAGGTAGGAATCGGTGTTAAAGGGCAGTGCAGACGTCGAGCTGCTCCCTCGTCCACAAAATTGTTGGTACTCCCTGAGTCGATGAGAACACGAATGGTCTGCCCTTGATGCGAAGCTGTAACCTTCATGGTGTGATATTGGGTGACCCCCATCAAGGCGTGCACCGATAAATGTGGAATCTCCTCCGCCGCGCCCTGGTCAGGTGGGTCCTCGGTCGCGCCTTCAGCCCCTAGTTCGGGTCACCATCGTCATCATCCAAAATGAGTTCCAAGGCGTATGATTTCCCCCGTGTCGCACAACGGTGTTCGGCCGTGTACTTGGTATCACACCAAAAGCAAAGGTCCTTGACCCGCTTGTCTGTCATTTTCGTTGTCGTCAAGCGTCGATGGTTGGTGGCAGTGTTGCACAGTTGCGACACCAGAATTCGGGTCGAAAGCGGCTAGGGCAACGTCACCCGCTGTTCGGAGGCCCAGCTTGTCTCCGTCGATCCGACGACACTTCGTCGTTGAGACGAGGTTGCACATCGTTCCTCCATCCGTGCGTGGGCAAAGACATCCTGCAAGGTTTTTGGTTGGAACATGCGGATGGCATACTCGATGTCATCCCGGATACCGGCGAGGCAAAGACTCATCGCATTAGCTTCGGTGATGTTCACCCGGCGGAGCAAGACATCAAATTCATCTAAGAAGGCATGAACCGTCCCCCCTCTGCTTCAAATTCTTGAGCTCTGTCGGAGGGTCATCAAAGAGGACCGAACCAAAACGTTGAGCCAAAGCGCGAATGTACTCGTCCCATGTCGACCAATGGCGGGTCAGACGGGACTTCATGAAGGCTTGGTGCCAATATAAAACTTTTCCCTCCACATGTGCAACAACTATCTTCACCTTGAATTCATCCGGCGTTTCATCCAGTTCAAAAAAGCTGCTCTGCCTTGTAAATCCACTCTTGTAAGTCGTCACTATAGAAGCGCGGAAACTCAAAACGGTGTAAACGACTGTTGATGTGAGACTCCTGTGCCGGAAGGCGATACCCTCGACATTGGTGGTGCGGCCGTCGGAGTCACTAGCGTTGTCCGGCCTTGTTGAGAGCAGCTGCATCATCATCGTACGAAGCTCCTCCATCGTGCGACCTTGCCTTTTCGATTGCGCGGTGAGGGTGAGGACGGAGGTGGCCAACGCCACGTGTTCCTGGAGAAGAAGCTCCAGGTCCGACGTCGATGTGCTGGAATGGGTATTGTCGGAGACCGATATGGTTGATCCTACCCGCGGTGGCTCTGATACCAGCGATACAACCAGAATACAAAGAAGCAGTTAGGGATCTTCTTATACACACCTTCAATGGAAGAGAAAAACAGTAGATGTATTAATCATGCACTGGAAGAAGATTACTGTTGAAATTTCACAAGTCAATCCACTGATAGTTTTGGTATCAAATAAAACACTTCCAAAAAATTATCAAGCTGATCACTTGATTAAGCGGAAGACGAGCACCAGGCACAAGAACACTCCAACCATAAACTGAGCAATGTATCAGTGACAATGAAAAGCACACACAGATCTTGCATTAACAACTATCAACTTTACAAGGTAAGGTTTACATGACGAGACATGATTTTGACAAGTCCAATGAGAGAAAACAAGAGCCAAAAACTAAGCCAAGCGGACTGCCTCCCAGACCGCTAAGTTCGCCGAGACCGCCGAGATCGCCAGACCGCTGCTGCAATACTGAAACTACGGAGTCCGCACAAGCCGCGCGGACAACCCGTTATTCTGCTGACGTCTGCTCTACACGTCGCTGTCGAACTGAATGAACAGACCGCCAAGTTCGCCTAGATGGCGACCTGGTTATTGAACTTGGATCAAACTGAGGAGAGAAACTGGCTGGCCGCGACCTGCGACTTGCTACAACTGTTGATTGTAAACCACAAGCTCCACTACTTCCTGACCTTGATCAGAACCAGACGCTTGGCTTCATAGTTCTAGCCGCACAACCTGCAAACAGCAACCAGTTAAACTCAAACCGCGCGACCTGAAAAACTGAGTCCGCAATAATTTGATCTGCGCTCAACTTACTGTTCACTCTGTTACTATAGACGTGTCGGGAGAATCTATTTATAGGCGAGGTGAGGAGTGTGGTCACCGCCCTAGTGAATAGAGTCACCACCCCAGCTCGCAACTAGCAACCACCAGTCCGCTGAGTCTGCAAAGACTTAGCTGAACTGCAAACATCCCTCCAGGCGCCAAGTCAAGATCAGTACACACCAGGCGAACACTGAGCCAGTCCGCACACATGCAGTATGCATACACAACAACAACCATTCACTGTGTCAGTCCGCACGCTCCATGTGGACACGACAACATTCCGCAAGCACGCCGCCAGTCCGCCACACTGCACAGCACACGGACACAGCCACAGCCTATACTGCATCAGTCTGCACGCCATACGCGGACATGGCGACAGTCCGCATAACTCGACAGCAACAATGAGCTCACCGCAAGTCCATGACCAAAAAGCAGACCGCCCGGTCAACAACAGACTTTGCGGATACAACAAACACCATGAAATTGTCACAGAATGTGACCAAGTCCAACCCACCAAAGAACGGGAGCGATCTTTCCGGACACCAAAAAAACCAGACCGCAAACACCATGGTCAGTCCGCCGCCAAGAAAGTGGCAACCACCGCAATAATGGAAAGCTCGGCAAGGACCAATGTCGATCTCCAACAACAGTACGCAACAACGGATCCCACAGACTCAAAACCAAGCCCACCACAACTCCGCGCATATAACCTCCAATCCGTCTGGCAACATCAAGAGCAAGAACTGCAAAAATGCCGGTCGAGCTGAGCACATCATTACGAGTCCGCCAAGCACAGGCTGCACAGGTCGCTCTAGAAGAACAACCAAGCCATCAAGCCCAACACCCAGGCCGCAACACCAGTCCGCCCAGGCCGCGGACTCAGACCGCCCAGGCCGCGGACTCAGACCGCGCAGTCCGCTCGGCCTACTCCATCACTCACTTTCACTTCAAAATTTTCAACACACCCCCTTGAAGTGGGAAGTGGTGATCAACCCCAGCAATCCTCGTAGCCGAGTAAACGACACCTTCGGCAACGACTTCATGAAAATGTCTGCAATATTATCCTCACTCCGCACATGCTGCACCATTAGAGATCCCTCCAACACCTTCTCTCGTATGGAATGGTGCTCAATCTCGATGTGCTTGGTCAGAGCGTGACAAACTGGATTATTTACCAATTTCAGGGCACTCTCATTATCACCGCTCAGCAGAGTAGGATCGCGTACTTATTCATAGACGTCATCTACTAGTCTCCCAAGCCAAATGGCTTCCCGAGCTGCCAAGGCCTTGTATTCTGCTTCTGTAGTAGAGACGGACACCGAGTCTTACTTTTTGCTGCACCAAGAAATACTCCTTGATCCACAAGTGAAGACATAACCGGATGTTGACTTCCGGTCGTCTAAATCTCCCCCATAATCAGCATCCGAGTACCATTGAAGAACAAACTCCGTGCCTCTCCTATACAGGAGACCCATGTCAGAAGTAGACTTCACGTACTTCAAGATATTTCTAGCCGCCATTAGATGAGGCTTCCTGGGTTCTGCCATATACTGACTTATGCGGCCAACTACATAGGCAATGTTAGGCCTTGTAATCGTCAAGTAAATAAGACTCCCAACTAGAGCCCAAAACACCAAAGGATCAGGAAGAATCCTCCCCTCATCCCGCCGAACCTTGATGCCAGAATCAAGTGGAGTAGAGCTACTCTTCCCCTCCTACATGCTGAATTGTTAACGATCCGTTACGCATAGCCTTTATGGGACACGAGTATGTCGCTCTCCTTCCTCTACCTCAAGTCCAAGAAAATGGTGGAGCTCACCCAAATCCTTCATCTCGAACCTGATAGCAAGCTCTGTCCTAGGCCTTACTACTTCCTCCTTGGAATTTCCCGTGATGATCATGTCATCTACGTACAACAGCACCAGGACCAGAAGCTCCCCTATCTTCTTGACGAAGAGACTCGAATCAGATTTTGAAGCTAGATATTCGCAGAACTGAAGATATTCTGCAATCTTCTCATACCAGGCTCGAGGAGCCTGCTTCAACCTATAGAGCGTCTTCCGGAGCTTAAAGATGTAGTCTGGATGTTCTTAAGATATGTACCCGAGCGGCTGGTCCATGAAGATGTCCTTGTCAATCTCCCTATAAAGAAAAACGTTCTTTACGTCTAGCTGCCACATCTTCCAACCTTGGCATGCCGACAAAGAGATTACCACTCGAACTGAAGTCATCTTCGCCACCGGACTAAATGTCTACTCATAGTCCTCGCCGTACTGTTGCGAAAAACCTCGAGCTATAAGCCGAGCCTTGTACCGCTCGATGCTTCCATCTGCCTTCTTCTTGAGCTTGTAGACGGGAGTAACGCCATTCACCTTAGGCAGCAAGTCTCAAGTTTCATTCTTCCTGAGGGCAGTCATCTCCTCATCCAAGACATCAACCCACTCCTTTACTCCAGCAGCATCTTCAAACTTAGAAGGCTCCCGCTCATCCAAGGGGCCCGTGAAGAAACATGTAACAAAGCTCAAAGTGTTTCCTTCGCAATACCGAGTTGGTGGCTTAATGATCCTCTTTGATTTCCGAAGAGGCTGCTCCTTGCTCACCACCTCCGCTGCTTCTTCAGCATCAACTCTGTTCCGGGGCACACTTGGAGCATCGCTCCCCCTGCTTCCTGAACCAGAAGCTTCAGCCCCAGAGTTTGAAACACCTGGAGCTCTTGGTGACTGTAACGCCCCAAAATTTGAAAGAAGGATGAGCAGCGTCGAGAGCCATTTTGGGCCTTGGTGAGGGTCACACGGCCAAGGACACGGGCGTGTCCATGGCCGTGTCGAACCGGGTTCGTCGAGAGCCTGGGAAGTCGATGATTTTTTCGCTCAGTTCGTCGACTAGTGGGGGACACGCCCTCCGACACGCCCGTGTCGGAGCCCGTGTCGCAGGTGTGTTCTCTCGAGTGTCGACACAGAGGTGTCGACATGGTGGTGTCGACACAGAGGTGTCGACATGGTGGTGTCGACACAATGGTGTCGACACAGAGGAGGTGTCGACACGGTGGTGTCGACGCGGAGGAGGTGCCGACACAGGCAGGGAACACGGCCTAAAATACGGGCGTGTCCAGGGTCGTGTCGAGCGTGTTCGACGAATTCCTGCGAGTTCAACGTAGAGGCAGTCGACGATCGTCGAGACGTCGAACACGGCCTAAGACACGAGCGTGTCCCAGGCCGTGTCCTTCTCGGGTTGTGAGACGGGACTTGTGAGGGGTTGGACACGGCCTGGAGCCCAGGCGTGTTCAGGTTGGACACGGCCGTGTCAAAAGTGACACGACGTGTCAAGGACCCGTGTCCTGTTTTGGGTGCGACAGTTTCAGCATCGATTGGGGAACACGGCCTTGGACACGGGCGTGTCACAAGTCGTGTTCGGCCCAGGTGTTTTGTTTTCCAGTTCAGATCGTGGACGTTCTTTCCCTTCTTTTGGGATCTGATGGTCCAGGGTTGCCCTTGCTGAGTTAAGTCCGAGAATAGGTTTAGAAACCCTCATTCTTCTCCAAGCAATCTCTTTCCAAGATCTAGAGAGAGGTGAGAGCAAGGAAGAAGGTGAAGGAGGGATCCGGCTATTGGTGAGGCTTCGGTGCTCCAAATCGCAAGCCGAGTCTGGATCCGTGGAGGCAAGACCGTTGCGAAGGTTTTCATCCAGCTAGGTTGCCATGGCGAGGAAGATGGGTCGGAAGGTAACGACACTTATCCTCTTGGTTTTAGGATGCATGTTCTAGCATCTTTTATTTTCTAGTTCTTGGGCACCAAACTCTCAAATGAGAGGGGTTGGGTCGCCAAGGTTCAAGAGGAACCTCCAGGTCGATTGAGTCCGTCCCCGACATGTTTTTGCATTAGAGACCCGCTCCGTTAGTGGATTAGACATGGTGGGTGAAGCCATAGTCGCGACCGTTAGTCCGACTCGGTGATGTTGCATACGAGCTTTAAGGATTTGTAGAGATCCGTTGCGGCAGGATGCCGTTTGTGATGTTTGTGATGTTTCCCCCTTTTTCTCGAGTGAGTACGTGTAGTCAGAACCGGACAAGGTTAGCTCCTCAATGACGGTAGATGTTTCCTTGGTGGACAAGGTTAGCTCCGCATTGGTGGTAGATGGTTTCCTTGATGCGCGAGAACGCTGCAGTACGAATGAGGGACTATGGTGGAATTGTTTTAGATTGTGATGTGTCAAGGCATGGCTGTGTCTCCATGGTCGGCTGGCTATCCCGTGATGTGCACGTCATGTATGGAGAGTGTCCCGGCGAGACTAGTCCCCTTCTGTGAGACTGACGAAAATATCAAGCATGGGGCAAGCCCGGGCAATGAGGTCATGAGCGGGTGGGGTCCAGCAAGGTTTCTTAGAATCGGTCAGTTTGTGTTTTGTTGGAATCCTGACATGAGAAGTCAGAGCTTGCAGGCAAGCCCGGGTCTAAGACCTTGAGCGGGTGGGGCCTTTGCAAGAGTTCCGTGTGGCGGCTTGTGTGCCGTTGGAGGGAATGTTGGTAACCCCTTTTGTTTGCGGCTTTATGTCAATGAGGAAATGATGAGTACTCATATGATGTGATGATGTGCTAGTTGCATACATGGTAGGGTGCCTTGGGTGAAGCCCGAATTTTTGCATACATGCTGCATAAGTAGGCCCTTTCATTATATGCTCAACAATAGAGAACGTGTATGTTGTTTGAGATATCCAAACCTGTTCTTAATGCATTACTTGTTTATATATATATATTACATACGAAGTGCTGACTTGCAGGTTGGAGGGGTTCCCCGGGGTCCGTTAGGGGCGGCCGGGAGGAGATGTGTTGGTTACACAGTTTGAGGTCAACCTTTGTTGACCCACGTTACAATCAAATTTTTACAGTGCAAGCATCACAAGCAGGAGCTAGCTCGCCGGCCAAAAGGGCCTAAGCCTCATGAAGTGTTACCGTTTTGTTGTAGCTCTACTTTTTGACATTGTATGTTTGATGCTCATGTTTTCCGGCTTGCATGCTGAGGTAGTCTAGGAGTGCTTATGCACATTTACGACTGGTGTTATTATTTGAGTTTTGGAGTCACTTTTGTTGTAAGGCCTTAAGGCCGCTTCGATACTCCTATATGTTGTGGATAACTTCTAGTCTGTTTGCTTTTTCCGCTGTGCTGTGGTTATGAGTTTTGAGATCGGATAGTTATATCATCTTTTAATACTGAAGCTGTGATGTCTGTATGTTGTTGGGCCCCGCCCGGACCCATATTATACGGTCATTACAGATGAGGTGTTACAGTGACACATGTAGCTCCACCTGAAGATCTTGAGCAGCTTCCTTCTGCCCTTCATCAACCATGCTCTCCTGCAGCTCAACAGTGCCTCCTCCATATGACGTCAGCTCATCAAAGACAACGTCTCTTGAAACAAAGAACTTCTTTGTCGCAGGATTCATGCACTTCAACCCCTTATTCTGCTCATCGTAGCCCACAAAGACAAGCTTCCTTGCTTTTGCACCAAGCTTAGTCCTCTAAGCATCCGGGATATGAACATAACAGGTTGATCCAAACACCCGAAGGTGTTCCATACTTGGCTTCTACTTAAACATCAGTTCAACCGGAGACTTCATGTTGATCGGACTTAGAGGCATCCGATTGATGACATACGTTGTGCAGGCCATTCCTTCCGCCCAGAAGGACCTCAGAATGCCTTTTGCATGAAGCCATCATTTGCAAGTTTTCGTCAAGTGACGGATCTTCCTCTCTGCTACTCCATTTTGTTGTGGAGTATGAGCACGAGTAAGCTCCATCTGGATTCCATGCTTCCTGTAGAAACTAGAGAACTCAGATGAGACAAACTCACCACCTTTGCCTGATCTGAACTTCCTAATCCGCAAACCAAGCCGGCCCTCCACCAGCTCCTTGAACTCCACAAATAAATTGAAAGCTGTCGACTTCTCCTTCATGAAATACACCAAAGTGTATCTCGAGTAGTCATCAATCAACACAATCATATATTTGCTGCCTCCAAGACTAGCGGTTGTTGTTGGCCCCGTCAAGGCACCATGAATACTCTAAGGGTGCCTTGCTCCTTGTTCGAGACTTATCAAACGGAAGGCGATGAGCCTTACCGTACTGACATCCCGCACAAACGTGACCATCTATGCAGGAGGACAACTTTAGCAAGCCTCTCACCAGACTCTTCATTGACATAGCCTTGAGCTTGTCCATCCCAACGTGCCCGAGTCTCTCCTGTCAGATAGCTGCGCTATCATTTGCCCTCATCCGATCAACATAAGAGCTTGTTGATAGAACAAACAGGTCTCTTACTCTTCTCCATATATGAGCAACATCAACCTTTAACGCTGCTACGTTACGGAGAAACCCTACTTCTGTTGGGCCAAACAGAACATGAAAACCTGAGTCGACCGCATTGGTCACCGAGAAGAGGTTCTTCTTCATGGAGGGTACATGATACACACTTCTTAGAGTAAGCGGACCCTGAGCACTCTCCAAAGAAACAATACTCTCCTTCTCTACAGAGTGAATAGAATCATCAGCTGTAATAATTGCTTCGTTACCTGTGAACGGTTGCAGAGATGAGAACTTTGACTCGTCTCCAGTGAGGTGATGACCACACCCCGAGTCGACTATCCAGTCATCTTGGTAGTCAACGATGGCAAGAGCACGAACAACTGAGCTTGTCATGAAGGCTCCTCCCCACCCGGCTTCCTCAGAACTGGAACAAGCTCCCTCCTTGCCTGCAACATGTCCAGGTTGCAATTTGACCTTGCAGTCGCGCTTGAAGTGGCCTGCCTGATTACATTTATAACACTTCAACTCTTTCTTCCAGTTCTTCTTAGGAGCAAAGTTCCTCTCTTGCTGATAAGAGGTTGAAGGTCCTTCTTCAGTAGCAGGCTTCTTCTTCTTCTCCCATCTCTTCTTCTTCTTCTCAGTGATGAGAGCTTCACTACCTCCATCAGAGATAGTCACCCCGGCCATCTGCCTGGCCAAGCTCTCCTGTGACGCTAATAAATTTTCCAGCTCCAACAGAGAAGGTTGAGTTGCCCATCCTTGTACGGAAGTCACAAAGGCCACATATTCCTTCCGCAAGCCGCGGACTATGTGCCTCTTCAACTTTGCTTCAGAGATGGGCTCATCAGGATCCAATGCTGATATTTCAGCGCACAGATTCTTCATCTTCAAGAAGAACTTAGAGACGGAAATATCACCTTGAGTTGCCTTAGCCAACTCATTCTCCAGAAACTGCAGCCTAGCCACATTCTTCCTGTTGAACAACCCATCAATGGTTGCCCAAATCTCTGCAGCAGACTCACATCCTAAGATGTGATCAAAGAGCTCATGTGAGACAACTCGTTTGAGAGCAAACTCTGCCTTAGCATTAGTTTTTCTCCAAACTCTTACTTCCTCAGCAGTGCCAGTAGTAGCAGTAACCTCTTGCTTGTCGTCACCGCCGATGACCTCCCATAACTCTTCACCCATGAGATAGCTCTTCATGCAGGACTTCTACTCCTTGAAGTTAGTCGCTGTAAGAAGCTCAATGCCAAGACCTCCGCCAAAGGCTCCTATTGCAAACAAAATCACCACTGATCACAAGGCTTCCAGAAGTGCCGAGCACTATCTAAGGTTGATAGCAGCTCACTGCTCAAGTCACTGATAGCTCTAATACCATGTTGAAATTTCACAAGTCAATCAACTGATAGTTTTGGTATCAAGTAAAACACTTTTAAAAAACTATCAAGCTGATCACTTGATTAAGCGAAAGAAGAGCATTAGACACAAGAACACTCCAACCATAAACTGAGCAATGTATCAGTGATAATGAAGAGCACATACAGATCTTGCATTAACAACAATCAACTTTACAAGACAAGGTTTATAAGACGAGACATGATTTCACCAAGTACAATGAGAGAAAATAAGAGCCAAAAACTAAGCCGAGCGGACTGCCTCCCAGACCGCTAAGTCTGTCGAGACCGCCGAGATCGCCAGGCCGCTGCTGCTATACTGAAACTACGGAGTCCGCACAAGCCGCGTGGACAACCCGTTATTCTGCCGACGTCTGCTCTACACGTCGCTGCCGAACTGAATGAACAGACCGCCAAGTTCGCATAGATGGCGACCTGGTTATTGAACTTGGATCAAACTGAGGAGAGAAACTGGTTGGCCGCGACCTGCGACCTGCTGCAACTGCTGATTGTAAACCGCAAGCTCCACTGCTTCCCGACCTTGATCAAAACTAGACGTCTGGCTTCACAGTGCTTGTCGCACAACTTGCAAACAACAACCAGTTAAACTTAATCCGCGTGACCTGGAAAACCGAGTCCGCAACAATTTGATCTGCGCTCAACTTATTGTTCACTCTGTTACTGTAGACGTGCCGGGGGGGTCTATTTATAGGCGAGGTGAGGAGTGTGGTCACTGCCCTAGTGAATAGAGTCACCACCCCAGCTCACAGCTAACAACCACCAGTCCGCTGAGTCCGCAAAGAGTTAGCCAAACTGCAAACATCCCGCCAGGCGCTAAGTCAAGGTCAGTCCACACCAGGCGAACACTGAGCCAATCCGCACACATGCAGCATGCGGACACAACAACAACCATTCACTGCGTTAGTCCGCACGCTACATGGGGACACGACAACAGTCCGCAAGCACGCCACCAGTCCGCCACACTGCACAGCACACGAACATGGCCACGTCCTATACTGCATCAGTCCGCACGCCATACGCGGACATGACGACCGTCTGCATAGCTCGACAACAACAACGAGCTCACCACAAGTCCACGACCAAAAAGCAGACCGCCCGGTCAACAACGGACTCTGCGGACACAACAAACACCATGAACTCGTCACAGAATGTGACCAAGTCCAACCCACCAAAGAACATGAGTGATCTTGCCGGACACCAAAAAAACCAGACCGCAAACACCAGGGTCAGTCCGCCGGCAAGAAAACGGCAACCACAACAACAATGGAAAGCTTAGCAAGGACCAATGCCGATCTCCAACAACAATCCGCAACAGCGGACCCCGCGGACTCAAAACCAAGCCCGCTAGAACTCCGCGGATATAACCTCCAATCTGCCTGACAACATCAAGAGCAAGAACTGCAGAAACGCCGGTTGAGCTGAGCACCACATCACAAGTCCGTCAAGCACAGGCCACACAGGCCGCTCCAGAAGAACAACCAAGCCATCAAGCCCAACACCCAGGCCGCGGACTCAGACCGCACAGTCCGTGAGACCTACTCCATCACCCACTTTCACTTCAAAAATTTCAACAATTACAAACATACATTCCACAATCCAGCCCTAAGTAGATGACTCCTCAACAGACAGACAAAAGCAGGCAGCAGAAATGCTCAAAACGGCTGAGAATAACAGTACTCCACAAACATAACATTCCCTAATACTCCCTCCCACAATAATGCCTTATATACCCGGCACAAGCATGACTAAAATACCCCAAAACATAATACTCCCTGCTCAAAAAAGACACAAAGAACGCATCAGAAACCCTAAATCTCCCAGGTTTCCGCACTTCTTCCATCTCCCTTACCTCCTCCTACAGCAGGTGCTCTTCATTCGATTCCAGAGTTCTCTACCATTTCTTCATTCTCAGCTACTATTCGTTCTCTGATACGAAAATAAGAACATATCATTCTCAGGGTAAGGGCACCATCTCCCCTGTCCTCAGAGTTCTCTACCATTTCTTCATTCTCAGCTACTATTCGTTCTCAGGTGCTCTTCGTTCTCAGGGTAAGGACACCATCTCCTCTGTCCTCAGTTTTCCAGCACATCAACAGGTACTCTCTGCCATTCCAGCCTTCATTCCGTCCCCCCAACGTGGTTACCATGTCGTTCAAGTTAAATCCATATAGTTGTGCGTCATGCTTTTTTACGGTTGCACTCCTCATGTTGAATCCACATTGTCCAATTTACAACACCACTTCTTCCATCACCATGTAAGCATGTTTGGACCACTCTTTAGATTAAATCTATTATCCATTGTAAAATGGTGCCCGTCTTGTAAAATGGTGCCCGTATTGTGGAGCTACCAAGTGCTTTGCATCTCTATGTTAGCTCCTCTACCTCACAAACCTGCTTCATGTCATCAATCGATCTTCACACTCACTATTCTTATCAGGTGATTGCTAGTAACAAAAAAAAATATTTTGATTTTGTTTTTAATCAAAATGTATGCTTTCCGTTGATTTTGTTTTTAATCAAATTGTTGTAAATTGGTCCATGGTTCTTATAACCTTGATGGGATCCCCAGAACCGGTTCAACCAAACCATCAAACCGTCTGCAGTCGCCCACCAACCACCGTCATCGCTTTCGCGATAACCGCCAATGTCATCGCCTTCGCGATAACCGCCCGCTGTCATCGCCTTCGTCTCCCCTTGTCATCCGGCGTGCCCGAGACCGCTGCGCGGCCTTCGCCGCCACCCCGGAGTCGGGCGGCTCCCCGTCCACCCGTCTCCCCCATCAGGGGACTCTTTTCTGTCGACCAGGACGGGCGACATTTCCGCCGCCCGTCCTGACTCTGCTGCCGCCCTGGACGCAGGGGATGATCTAGAGGGGGGCCCAAGGGACACTGGCCCTCCCATTATTTTTCAAAATGGTTAGTGTATTTGGATTTCTCTCATCGAGGCAATGATTTTCGACTACTTATACGTCAAAAACGGTGGCCAAATGAAGGAGAAACTGCTCCGATAAGATGAAAACGTTCAAATTTTTTTTTAAAGTTAATGTCTGACCCCCCATGTTAAAAATTTTAGAACCCAACGACGCATTCAAAAAATTTTTGTGCACCCCCATTATTAATTTTCTGGATCCTTCACTGCCTGGACGAGCGACAATTTCTGTTGCCCGTCCAGGCACCGCCTCCTTTGGGGGCGACTTCCCCCCGATCAGGACGGGCGACAATTTCTGCTGCCCATCCGGTCGTTTATCGCTGCCCTAAACGGGCGGCAATTTTTGCCGCCTGTCCAGTCGCCGCCCTCTTAAGGGGCGGATTTTCTGCCGCTCCCGTTGCTTCCCCTCTCCCGGGGGCAAGGCTGCCCAGTTCAGGCGGCCATTTGGCCGCCCGATCTGGGGGTATATTCTGCCACATTGGGCGGGAAGCCACCTGGCTTCCCGCCCCATGGTGTTACCCTGACTGGGAAAGATTGCCCCAAATCGGGCGGCACTTTGGCCGCCTGGTTGGGGCGGCATGCTCGCAGCCCTCGGACAGCGGCATCCTCGCCGGTCGGCCCCGACCAGGCTGACTTTTCCCTCCGGGCCGCCCCTCCCTGTGCGGGAGGGGCGGTTATTTTTCCGGCGGAGCCATTTATTTTCCGGCCGGGGGCGGTTTCGTCATTTGCATAAATATGGCATTCCACGTGCCCCATTTCAGACGATTCTATTGGCCCTTCGGGTGATTTTTGGGAGAAGTTACCGAATCGCCCCTCCTAAAATCTATAAATAGCCCATTCCCTCTTCATTTTCATCTTTTCCTTGGTCGAAAAATGCTCCTACAGATTTTCTCTCTCCACTCTTCCTACGATTTTCTCTCTCCACCACTTCCCTTGCGCTCTTCCGTGCGCGCTCGCGCACACACCTCTTCCTTGCGCACACTCTCCTCCAGCAAGCTCCCCACGCGCTCTCCTCCAACAAGCGCCCCGTGCGCTCTCCGTCAGCTAGCATTCTGCGCACTCACTTTCAGCAAGTGCTCCGTCGTCAAGACCATTCAAGCGCGCCTCCGCTCGCTCCTCCGTCAAAACCGTCCAAGCGCGCCTCTGCGCGCTCCGCCGTCAAAACCGTCCAAGCGCGCCTCCGCGCGCTCCACCTTCAAGGCCGTCCAAGTGTGTCTCCGTGCACCCCTACGTCAAGACCGTTCTAAGCGCGCCTCCGCACGCTCCGCCAGGACCACCAAGCCTTTTCAGTGTCAGCAATTCAAGCCCTCCAGAGCACCCAAAGTTCGTGTGTCCTGCACCGCTAGCAGTTTACAAGAACAACTTCAGAGCCCGCCAAAGACCGCTCAACTGCAGCCCGACGCGCAGAACGCTCAGCATTCCCATTGCCCTCGACTCAGCAGCAAGCTCATCAGACGATGACAAGTCTGCCACTCCAGACTCCTCTAAGCACAACAGAAGATAAACCACAGAGGACTAGGCGCGCAAAACACGCCACTTAAACTTTCAATCCCCAGACGTATAAACGCAACAAGGTGCTCCCACCTTCAAGCTAATGTCAAAGACTCTGAAGCCTCCACAACGTAAAGCTCCCAATTGTAGCGAAAACAGAAATAGCCCAGTGAGTGGTGACCTTTCGCCCTCCAAATCCTTCCTATTCTCTCTTCATAATTGTAACGAGAGGCGGCCTGTCGCCCTCGAGTTCTTCAAGAAAGCTATGTACATCAACAAGCAAATAGTGGAGTTTTGGCTGACACAGACCCGACCGCGTGGTTTTTCATCCAGTTGACGAGTTTTCTACGTTAAAAAAATTCCTTTTCCAACTTTTTACTTGCTGTGACTGTTGGTGCGCTCGACCTCTCCCGGTCTAAGGCAGTCCAATTTAGTCCGGTCTACCAGAGAGTTGAGCGATCCCTAACAAACCTTAAAAGATTTTTATAGACACCCAAGATTTTTAGCTTAAATCATCCTTTTAAAAAAGATTTTGAAATACTTTTAGGGCTATTTACCGATACCTCCCCTCTAAGTTTGCTAAATTATAGGATGGTACATTCACCCACTGGATGTGAATAATAATTATAAGGTACTACATACTCCATCCAAGTGTTTGCACATTCGCCTACTTAGTGATCACATCTACCCATCTATTTGATTTTATCCCTTCTTGACATGTTGATTATGGCCCGGAGAAAATTAGCTTGAATTGATTTATGTATGAGTTTGGGTTTCCTTCTCATCTTTTATTTAATCTCTCTTTCTAGATGATAACATATAACTTATTTTAGTTTTATTGTTATGGATTTGCTGAACAATTGCAAGACTTGGATGATCTCAGAGAGTTGTTCTACTTCAATACTTTATAGTTTTGAAGTTATTTTTTTGCAAGACATGGATGATATCAGGTAGTTGCACTCACATAGGGCCGAAGGCCCGCGCTCCTACATTCACGTAGGACTGGAGGCCCATGCCGTGTCACTAACGTGGGGCCCGAGGCCTGTTCTGTTGCACTCAAGTAGAGTCAGAGGCTCGTGCCGTTTCACTCGTATATTATATATATCTTATTATATAAAACAATATAGACATTTGGAGGCACACCATAGATCAAACAAGAGCCATTGGATTAGGAGAGAGAGCATGAGATGGGGGGAGAGAGTTGGGAGAGAAAGAGAGTAAGGAGAGAGGGAAAGAGAGAGAGAGGGGGGAGGAAAGAGAGAGGGAAAGAGAAAAGGAGAGAGATGGGGAAGAGAGAGAAAGATTGCGTGAAATTAATGTTTTTACGACAAAACGTAATTTTTTTTATAAAATATAAATTGTAATATTGATTTATATTTTTTTACGGTCATTTTGAGTACTCATATGTATATATTGCGGGGACTGCCCGTCTTGATGTGGGTGCATCCCGCTTTGATGCAGGCGCAGCCCGCAACGACGCATCGAGCACGGGAGAAGCCCGTTCGGAGGCCGGCGAAGCCCACCTCGATGCGGCCAAAAGCCGCCCGAGAGCATCGAGCACGGGCGTAGCCCGTGCGAAGATGCTCATATATATCTTTATTATATAATACAATAGTCATATTTGGATCACACCATGAAAAGCATCTGGACCGTCCGATCTTCAGGAAATGGATTCTGGCCATTGGATTCATACATATTGGCCTGCAATTAAAAAAACTCATCCCGATTTACTGTTCATCCAGGAAATACACCCGATGCCCCCCCCGTTCCGCCTACCGTCCAGCCCAACTCCACTGTCGCCGGCGGCCTGCCCGACACCCACTGGCTGGTTCGCCGGCCTCCGGCGAACCCACCGGGGGTTGTCCCGCGGCGAGCGGGCAGTGCCACCGCCGGCGGTGGCCCTGCCCGCTCGCCGCGGGACAACCCCCGGCGGGTTCGCCGGTGGGCGTCGGGCAGGCCGCCGGCGACAGTGGAGTTGGGCTGGACGGGCAGGCGTTCGATCTCAGGCATTTTTTTCATTTTTTTTTATAAAAAATTAAAGTTATTATATAATCATTTATTACATTATAATTTGATTTAAATAATAATAATTATTTATTAAATTATATAATTCTTTTAATTTTTCGGAGGCGGGCGAAGCTCGCCGGAGGGGACGGGCTTCGCCCGTCGGGGGGCGGGCGAAGCGCGCCGGGGGCGGGCGAAGCGCGCCGGGGGCGGGCGAAGCCCGCCGGGTGGTCAAGCGGGCGAAGCCCGCTTGATTGCGGGCGAAGCCCGCAGCGACGCATCGAGAACGGGCGAAGCCCGTTCGAAGATGCTAGTGTATATATATATATATATATATATATATATATATATATATATATATGAGTGACAGTGCACGGGGGGCCCTCCGTGCCCCGCACACGACATTACTTGGCCCCCGACGGGATAATAGGAACTATTCTTTATATATTTAATTCTTATTCAATTACTTTATATACTTAATTCGTATACAACTATAATGAACTATTATATAAAAAGTACTCTATATAAGCTGCAACGTTTCTCATGCCAAATGGATAAGACCGTGGTTTATAAAGTCAGAATTCTGGGTTCGAACCCCGCTTTCCGCCCGGCGGCGCCCGCTTCGCCTGATTTTTTGAAAAATCAATTAAAATTTTAATTCTTTGTTTTTTTAGTCCCACATTGTCATATTAGCCATTGACAGTAGGTGGGCTGTCAAAATGCTTAGGTGAGCCGAGTTTTTGGTCAAAATTTTTCAAACTTTGAAGGATAAAAATGTAATTTCACATTGTAGGGTAGGAGCCCTATGAATAATATAGGTTTAGGACACCCTATCACCGTAGGTTTAGGAACCCTATAAAAATTGTGACGAACGGTCCTGATTCGTTCGTGTGATCGAACGGTTGAGATGTTTTGATCAAATCAAATCGGACGGCCCTGGTTAATTCCATGGTATGCCACTGTTATTACATGGTATGTCCAAAAAGAATTTCTTTATATATAGTAAAGATGTATATATATATATCTATTTTTATAGGCCACAAATTAATAAATAAAAATGCCAACAACATTTTTCTGAATCTATCCCAAATTCCCCATTTACAAAATTTGTTATCTGGGCATACTCACTTCCCAGTCCACAATCACTACTCACACAAAATTGCATGCAATTTAAGCCTCGGGACCGCAAAACCGTTCCTCCGGCCATCACCTCGGTGGGATCTTTGCTTTTGCTTCCCGACGCCCGCATTATACCTTCATCTTTTGTAACTTTGACGTTTTCAATGATATATAGGATGATATGCGCTCCGTTCCGATTCATTGAGCCGCTTTATTTTAGTTGGTGCCTAAATCTGCCTATCAAATTTATGAAGATTACGCATATTGGTTTCTCTGCCTTGTTTGTTGTTTATCTATCAATAGGTTCCCATATTTTTGTTCTGAATAAAAATTTAGGAGCAATAGTTGGGGATAAGTGAGAGGAGTTCTTCACGAATACTGGGTATGGTTGCATCAAGTGATACAGTTGTTTTCGGGAGTAGGATTTCACTTGGATCTACGTTGGTTGAACATCAATTCAAAGTGCATTAGGGTGCAAAAATGATACTGTATTTAGCGCCCTTAGCTATTATTCTAAGCATCGGATTATTTGTGCATTAAGAAGCACAAAATGGAGAAATTATCAATTCGGACTGAGCTTCCAAATTTGTGTCCGGAGACCCACGTTATTGACACATGGCGGAGAAAAAATGCAGAATGCTCTACTGCAGGAGAAATCACGCTTGATCTCCGTGGATATCATTCTTGATCTTCAGCGAGTCCATGGAGATCACACGTGATTTCACCTATAGTTGAGCCTTCCACATTTTTTGCCGCCACATGTCAGCATCATGGTGCTCCCTGACACAGATTTAGGAATGGAGTCCATTTCGAAAAAATTCGTCACTAAATGACACTATATTTAGGACCTTTAGCAATTACTGTAAGCACCAGTTGAAAGCTCGGGCCTTGTTGTTGGAAATTATTTTTGTTTTCGTTCTACAAAAGATTATATTTGTCATCTAGCTATCTATTTAGGGATTTGCTTCATTGGGGAGCTTAAGTGCCGAAGTGTCTATTAATTGCAATTAGTTTCTTGCATGTTTCCATTTTTCTAAATTTATGACCATGAACCTGCCATTGTCGAATATTTTTGCCTTTGGGAGGTCATTTATGTGCTCTTTCTTTATCGAGGTAGATGAAATTGTATGTAGGTTCTACCAAAGTTCCACTTCAAGAATGATACGAGAGTAGATAAAACAATGAGATAACAATTAGAAAGAGAGGACCAAAGGTTAAAGTTATCATCAATTGGGAAAACCGATGATGGAGAGACTAGGAAGATCAAGCAATGTCTCAATATTAAAGAGTAGAATGTTGAAGAGAAAGTGAGTATAAGTTAACATCAACGGGATGGGGGTAATAATGATGAGGAGGTTTATTCTAACCACTAGGTATTTTTACCCCAACATATTTTTCAAGTTTTCGATGTGGAATAACCCAATACTCCTACGTGCTTTGACAATATGCATCTCACCTAAGAGCTCTCCACATCACCTGCAATTTCCCTAAAAATCCTTGCCTCCATCCTATGACCCCCATTTCATGGAAGTCCTGTACATACTTCACAAAAAGTTGTCCACCTTGTCCACCCTTATGATAGAGGGATAATCTGAAGGAGATTGTGATACATACTTAGAGGCAAGCTTGAAAAGGTCCTCACGATACGTCCCAACTTTACATATAGACAATTACTAAAGATGGAAAATAAAGACAAAAACCTTAAAGATAATTAAAACTTGAAAATTAAAAGGAGTTCACATCCTACATCCTTTGGGTTGTTCGCCCGCACACTTCCTTGATCAAGTTGAAGTGTGCGCACATATCAATACTCCCATAGGAAAATGATGTTGTCCTAAAGGAGTCAAATGTGACCATCATCATGCTCAAGGCCTTAAAATCAGTAATGAAAATATCATCTTCAACATGACATTTATTTAGATTTTTATGGATAGAGGTATATGGCTACTTGCATTGGAAACATATTCCATTATGCTAGTCGAGATACTTTTGGTAGGATAAGCACTGTGGTTGTGAGTTCAATTTTGGTGGAGGTATGGGCGGGGGAGGAGGAAAAGGGAGGAGAAAAATGATGATAACACATCTAATGTGAGCGAGTTTTCAGGTTGTTTCATGGAGGCTTGACGACAGAGCATAAGAGAATTGCGAGAATGCTAGTGTGGTTGAATTGAGGGATTTGAATGCATCATTAAACTAGTGGGTGTAGCAGAGAGATCTGTACGTCCGTCAAGTGTGTCAAGGACAAGGAAGGATTTGTTTGACATGTCAACAAATCCATTAGAGAGCAAAACATACTATGTAGATGGTGGACAAAGATGCCTTTTGATCTCCTGTTGTGCAGTACAGTTCAAAAAACTATTCGGTGGGATCAATCCACCTTAGGCGGTCATTGTAGTCAAAGACATGGACATCGAATTGAAGAAGTTGGTTTGTATTCAGGATGCATGTGGACTGGAATAAGACGGTGGGCTGCACAATACTGCCAGAGGGTAATGTCGATGGTGGTTGGATCCAGAGTCATATGAATCGTCGGTGATGTGCTAGAAGATTAATGAAAGGGCTTAAATATCTCACATAATGATTTGGTGGGCAAACAAGGCAGTGTCAACATGATCCATGTTGCCAGAGGATATGAACTTGAAAGCAAGTTCATTTTCACGGTAGACCTTGGAGCGAATGAAGAGCATGAAACGAAGCGGTTGACAACAAGATAAACCGAAAGAGTCTGCCAGTTGCAACTAGGTCTGGCCCGCGACACTTACAATCTATCGTTCTCACACTCCCTCGACACTCCTCCCATAACCATCAAACCTCATGTCCTTGTACACAAGAAACCTCATGATCCTCCATTCTCGGCCTCTTCCCCACATTTTGTCGACGATATCTCTGAACGCCAACAAGGCTCTCCAAGCAAGCCGCATGGGCTAGGATCCTGGACCAGCAAATCAAAGAGCATTAGGGAAAAGACGCGTGACATGTGCAGGACGGTGCAACAAAACCAACATGATGGAGGAACTGTAACTGTAGGTCGAAGCAATATGATGGAAGAGATTCTTACGAAATAATTTGAAGGAGATTGTGACACAAACTTTAGAGGCAGCCTCGCATCCATGCTCAAGTGCTCAATTCTATTTTCTTAAGTTTAAGCAAGCTTGAAAAGATCTCATGATACATCCCCTCTTTATGTGAAGAGGTTTTCTAGAAATGAAGATAAAGACAAACACCTTAAATAAAACTAAAGTTTGAAAAATGAAAGGAGTACATATTCTGCATCTTTTTTCAGTCGCCTGTGCACTTATTTGATCAGGTTAATGTACGCGTACATATCATGATGGGGATTGGCCGCATGATCGTGTTCGATGGAGGAGATTTGGACACCGTCGACGAGACCCGTTTTTGCATATTTGTCGAAGTTGCATTGATCGGATTGGCGATACGAGACTGCGAGCGCGTCCAAGGCATCGTTTTACATTTAATATGTTTTTATGTTATTTTTTGGGCTTGTATTTAGTGTTTTAGCCTTTTAAGGCTCCATATTTAAAAGACTGTCATAGTCGTTCACGTTGTGTGCCTAACCACCCCCTCTCATTATAAATAGGTGAAGATGTTCTCATTTTGATTCATTGTTAATTTGTGAGAGATTCCAGACCGCCAATTAGTCGCGGTGCGACGCCGTGAGCCCCGGGTGCGACGTCCCATTTTTATTTTCTGAAATTTCAATTTTACCCATTGTATTCCCTTAGGCCCCCTCCCTAGTCCCACGATTTCAGTCAAAACCGCAAGCCAGAACTGTTCATCACCCTCTTCCTCACAACAAACCGCTCACAACTTCCTCCCTCTGCCGCTAACCCTCTCCAAGCCGCAAACTGCCCGTCCAAGCCACTGTTTTTCGCTCCTTGTGCGGCCCCCTCCTCACCGCTCGCATGTAGTTTCTCATAAGTCGCTCGACCCCCACCGCACATTCCATCCAGCCACTCGCCTGTCCTCCTTCCTCCCAGAACTTCCGTGAACCTCCTCCTCCTTAACTATTCAAAGTCCTAGAACATCCCTGCGGCGGCTTCTCTTTTCCCCTGTCAGTCGAAGCAACCACGAGAATTCTTGCCGCTAAATCCCTTCTCCCCCTTCTAGGTGAGATCCCCCACAGCTAACCCTTGCCGCCAGTCCACTTTTCCTCTACCTATAAATTACAACATCACATCCTGGTGCTGTTTGTAAATTTCTTCTTCTAGATGCTTGCCCATCTTGCCCCATTTTTCATATCTACCTTACTCCACATAACCCTATCACCTCCAGAACCAAGAACAACGCCATTTACTTCTAAGAATCTCCTTCCCACTGCTAGCAGATCTCTATTGCTACGTGAGTATTATTGTATTGTGTTCATTTTTTATTGATTAAATATTGAAAAAAACCGCATGTTTGTTTGGCAATTCAACTTATTTGTGTAGTTGCTATAAATTTTCTTTTATTCTATTAAATTCATTAGTGGAGGTTCGTAGTTGAAAGCACCTAGTGCGTAATCGAGCATGACATTGTTTGCTCACTTGAAATCCAAGTTTCACATTGTGATTCCTTTGGCGAACTTATATAAATATAATTTATAAAAATTTTTTGGGTTAAATTTAAAAAATACATGCATCATTTAGGTTGAATTTATTCTCGTTCATTCCGCACTCACTTGGTCGATGAGACGCATGAGTGTGTAAACGTACAACTTGAATCTTGAAGAGACACTTTAGAAAAGAAGGGTTTTAGGCCAAGCAGGGCAAATACGGAGAATATGGAGCTTAAATTTAACAGTGCAAGAAGGACGAATGACTTTGTTATTAAGCTGGGTGATCATGATATTTTCCGTAGTGAGTGTTTTAAATATCTTGGATCGATAGTTCAAAAAGATGGAGGTATTGATAAAGATGTGACACATAGAATCCAAGCGGGTTGGTTAAAGTGGAGAGGCGTGTCAGGTATCTTATGTGATCGTAAAGTACCATTAAAACTTAAAGCAAAGTTTTATTGTACTGCTATTAGACCAGCGATACTCTATGGTTCTGAGTGTTGGGCAGTGAATTGTGTGCTTGAGCAAAAAATGGGAGTTGCGGAGATGTGAATGCTTAGGTGGATGTGTGGACACATGAGACTGGATAAAATTAAGAATGAATGTATCAAAGATAAGGCAGGAGTAACACCAATTGTAAAGAAGATGCGAGAAGCTCGACTAAAATGGTTTTGACCCGTACAAATGAGGCCATTAGAGGCACCTTTTAGGCATTGTGAAAGTCTAGTCACTAGGCATGTTAAATGAGGGAGGGGTATACCAATAAAGACTTGCAATGAAACTATAAGAAAAGACATGATGTACTTACTACTAGGCATTAGTGAGATTATGACTAAAGATAGGGCAAAATGGCGACAAAGGATCCACATAGCCGACTTCACTATAGTGGGATAAAGGCTTGAGTGTTGTTGTGTTGTTGTATTCCGCACTCTCACTTAGGGTTGCATTAGCGTGTTGATACCGTCAATTTTCTGCGTCATATCACCTTACTCCTTGGACCTCCTTTAACTTGGGTATGTCTATTTGCAGACCATAATGCATAAATTGCGCTACCCTCATTATATCAATCTTTTCCTTGAGCTTTTCCCCCATGATGCACATAGCCTCCACCTCGCTGCTCGTATCCTATATCACACTGCTTCTAAAGCTTCCTCATGCCTTAGGCGTTCATGACATCCAACACCTTGCCTCAAAGCCTACCCACTTTGGATTCCACCCACTTTATAGCTCAGACATGTGGCCCTGGACCTTTCGTGTCAAGAGAAAAGAAAATGACTTGAATAATCAGGAGGAAATCCTAATCCCATTTATATATGGAGGCAGATCAAGAAAAAAGGAAAAAAAATACAATGATAATAAAGTGCATCTCAACACCCCCCCTCAAGTTGGGTGTGTGATGTCGAACATTCCCAACTTTCCAACAAGTTCTATAAAGAAACCACTGCATAATCCCTTCGTGAGTAGATCTGCCAATTGTTGCTTCGAGGGCACAAACGGAGTAACAACAATGTCTTTATCTATATTTTTTTAATGAAGTGTCTGTCGATTTCAATATGTTTTGTACGGTCATGTTGCACATGGTTGTGAGCAATACTGATCGCAACCTAGTTATCGCAGTATAGCCTGATAGACTCGATACTTTTAAACCCAAGATCGGTTAAAATGGTTCCTATCCATAGCCCTTCACAGATTCCGTGAGCCATAGCCCTGAACTCCGCCTCAACACTTGATCCGAGAACTACATGTTGTTTTTTACTCCTCCAAGTGACTAAATTTCCACCCACCATAGTGCAATAACCAAATGTGGATCGTCGATCTTCAGTCGATCCATCCTAAGATTCCGTGAGGGCCCGTAGTAGCTCTCGAATTCACGGAATGTGACATCCACGGTAACAAAGACCTTCTTAAGAACCGGGTCAAAGCATTTATAACCCTTTTGAGTAGGAGCATAGCCGATGAAAACACACTTTTGAGCCTGAGGATCAAGTTTGGTCCTTTGGTGAATATGGACAAAACAAACACAACCGAATATACGGGGTTGGAGAGTAGTAGGAGACTCCCCAAGAGTGTGAAGGAGAGTGTTATAACACAGGACACGAGAGGGCATACGGTTAATAAGATAGGCGGCAGTGAGAACAACATCCCACCAATAGTACTTTGGAAGGTGCATATGGAGAAGAAGACACCTGACACTTTCAAAAGATGGCGATTCTTGCGTTCGACCACCCCATTTTGAGCAAGAGAGTGAACGCATGACGTTTGATGGATAATCCCATGTTGAGCAATGTAGCGGTCAAATTGAGTCCATGTACTTGTGGCCATTGTCAGTGCAAAGGATTTTGATTGGGGTATCAAATTGAGTAGAAATCATTATGTGTAAGCGCTGAAATAAAGGGAAAATCTCATCTTTAGCCTTCATTAAGTAAATCAATGTAGTACGGGAGAAGCAATCAATGAAAATGACAAACCAAAGACACCCAAAAATAGAAGAAATGGGGCAAGGCCCCCAAACATCATTGTGAATAACATGAAAAAGAGCAGAACTAGGAGATGAAACATGATTAAATGAAACACGATGATGTTTGCCAAGTTCGCAAGCCTTACAATGAAAATTATCAATTAATACAACATAAAAAGTAGGAAATAAACGTTTCATAAATAGAATAGAGGGATATGTCTATGGCGGCAATGCCATGACTGCAAAGTGACCGCCTGATCAACATGAAAGGCACGAGGTGAAAGTGCAGGAGTGGAAGAATCAAACACATAGAGCCCATCTACCAGACTCCCAGAGCCAATCACCGTCCCCGTCTTCAGGTCCTGAAACACACAAGAAGAGGGAACGAACGTCACAGAACAGTTCATAGAGTTTGTTAGATGACTATTTCAGAGAAGATTGCCAGTAAACTTGGATACATGAATGACAAAAGAAAGAGTAAGAGAGGAGCATGGGCTTGTTCCTTTTCCAACAATCAGAGGAAATGAACCATCTGCAATGCTCACTTTGTCTCGACTAAACAAAGGAAGGTAAGATACAAAACCTGTAGCAGAGCCAGTCATATGATCCGTTGCTCCAGAATCGATAATCCAGTGAGTAGAGGGACGAGAGGACCCATTATGAGCACCTGAGGGTGCTTGATGAACATAGTAAGACGAGGGCACAAAAGGCTCCAGAGACTGTTGCTGCATCAGACGCCGAAAGGCAGAAATCTCATCGGCAGACAAAGCAAGAGGAGGAGCAGACTGGGTAGTAGGAGGAAGCATCTCCTTAGAATCATCAGACGGGTGAGCAGAGCGGGGCAGAGTAGAGCGACCTGGAGAATGACCATAACCCCGACCGCCACATGGTGCGGAGCCCCCACGGGGTGTAGGAAAGCCATGAAGACGAAAGCAGGTGTCCCGAGCATGGCGGGACTTGCCGCAGTAATCACAGAGTAAGTTATCTTTGTCGGTGGACTTGGGCCTGGAATCATGAGGAGCTCTACTGCCAAACTGAACAGCCAGGGCAGAAACTTCGGGAGCAGTATCAGGGGTCCATGTCTGTCGCAGATCAAATTCCTGTTGAACAAGACTGAAAATCTCGGGAAGGGATGACAGAGGTGAGCGCCCAAAAATCTGCACACTGATCGTATCAAAGTCACGGTGGAGACCATAAGGAACTCAAAAACTCTATTCCTATCTTCCATAGCTCGTACAAGTTGCTCATCTTCAGGAGACACAAGAGTGAGGGAGTCAAAGTGATCATACTCTTGATAAAATTGAGTGAACTCCAAGTAGTAGGCAGACGAAGGGCGATCACCCTGACAAAAGAGGAAGATCTTTCGTCGCAGCTGAAAAATCTGTGCAACATTGCCCCGACAAGAGTAAGTAGCCTCATTCCTTTTCCAAATATCCGCTGCAGTCTCCAAAAACCGATAATTCCGAGCAATCAAGTCAACCATAGAGTTTGTTAACCATGACATCACTAGAGAGTTCTCAGACTCCTACTGTAGCCAGTCCGGAGAATCTTTGGCCGGTGTCGGAATAGTTCCCAGAACATACCCAAACAAACCTCTGCTCTTCAGGGCAAGGGTAATAGCCCAGGACCACGGAAGGAAATTGGAACCATCCAATCAAATAGTGGTAATTTGAGGAGTATTGTGGTCATGACTGGACCGATCCGCGCCACCGGACAACAAGGTAGTGGAGGAAATCCCAACACTGGAAGAGAGAGTAGGAGATCCATCATTCCCGGACATGATGTGAGAACAAGCACAAGAAACCCCACAAACACCTAGATAAAAATTAGGGTTGGCTCATAGAAGAAGGGACAAACCCAAGAGCTTGAAGAAACCTCCAATAATGATTGACACCGGAAATACCATCAGGTTAGGGCCATATTTCCATTGTAAAAAAATCAGCCGTTGAAGAAGAAGAAGAAT
The DNA here is from genome assembly GCA_039583875.1 of Platanthera guangdongensis. NCBI lineage: Eukaryota > Viridiplantae > Streptophyta > Magnoliopsida > Asparagales > Orchidaceae > Platanthera > Platanthera guangdongensis. The sequence continues at coordinate 13,749,749 of CM077166.1, read as the reverse complement.
CGGGTGTTGCCGAACGGCACAGAAGGCGGAACGCAACAGAAGGCGGAACACGAGATTGAAACCGGGACGAGATGTTGAGGCGGGATGCGGAAGTGGAATGCAATGTGGAGGTGAACATCGGAGCCCTAATTGTCTAAGCCTCTGATACCATGTCGAGAGAAAAGAAAATGACTTGGATAATCAGGAGGAAACCCTAATCCCCTCCATATATGGAGGCGGATCAAAAAAAAAGGAAAAAAAATACAATGATAATAAAGCGCATCTCAACACTTAGACACCCCATGTCTAACTCCACTTTAGACATGCTGGTTTGTAATGCAACTACCATGTCTCTTCAACTTTGTTTGCCATTGTACCTTGGTTGTCATTTTTAGACACACTTCATGGTTGGAGACCCAACCATTACACACTCTCAAACCTTGATCTTGCTATGATACGGCTTATGATGGGGCTAAATATTCCTCCTGCTCTACATCAATGCAGCTTTAAGATTTTCTCTCCTAAGTAAACCCTTCACTCTCAAGCATATAACATAAACACAAAGGGAGATTGCTTAAAACTCAGATGATTACAAATGAGTGGATCTTCCCCTTCTATAGACCTTCGTACACATTTCCCTACAAAACTTCTTTCCAACATTTTACTCCAAAAGTTTTTCCCTCAAAGAATGGATAGTCTTAGAATTTTTCTGCACCTATATATTTATATGACGACAAAGCTGAACTAGACATGAAAATAGACTAATAGACTTCCTGAATTAGATAGTTTTGCTTTAGTTTTGTGTTTCATTTAAATAATGCACAAAGTCTAACTTAACAGTCTTTGGAAAATTGTCTTCCTGTGTTCAGGACATGATATTCGTTTCTTCATCCAAAGAATTCTCGGATTAAAATTTTAAGTCTTGTTCAGATTAGGATGAGATGAGAATGCATTTCCAAGTTCCATACATATTCCGTGATATAGTCTCTAGTATCCATTTCATTGTTTTGTTCTAAGGATTGTGATTTGCAACCATAATTTTTGGATGTCTTTCTAATATTGAAAATTGCTTCTAAATAAATTCTTTTCTGGATATTTTGATGTAGCTAGGTATTCAAGAATGATGGAGGTGGAATGTTATTGCATTCTTCCTAAGAGTTTAGTTCCATCACGATTATGGTTAGGTCAACAACAGTTGGGGCTTCTGAATAAGTTTCCTCCCAACTTCCCACAAAATAATAGATATACTAGCATAATATGTTCCATATCCCATAGACCCAGCTGGAAATCAACTACGAGTTCTTTTCGGACTCCTGTTAGTTTGAATTGTGAGCCTCCATTGTTGTCGGAAGGAGACCAAGGACGCAATGATGACGTCATTTCACAAGTTGAAACTGAAAATGTTCTTCCACCAAAGTTGGGGACTGATGAGGTAATGATGAACCTGCTTTTTTTGCATTATCTTATCAGGCTTGTACACATTCTTATGCTATTAACAAAATTTTCATAGTTCAGTTATAGCGCAAAAATTAGTTGCTTCAGGTTGAATGATGTCAAACCATGAATGTCATTTCTTCTTCTTGAATAATAAAATTACCCTCTACATATAGTAGAGGGTATTACATGAGAATAGAACAAAACATCAAATATTAAAGTGGCTAAATATTTCTAATACTCCCCCGAAGGCTGGGCATGCAATGTTCTTCATACCCTTGCTAATAATAGTCACAAATTTTTTTTCGCTCGGTGCCTTAGTGAGAAAATCTGCAAGTTTCCCCTCCCAGTGAACAAAATGGGTACATACAATCCCTTTCATAATATTTTTTTTAATGAAGTGTCGGTCAACTTCAATGTGCTTGGTGTGGTCATGCTGAACAGGGTCATGAGCAATGTTGATTGCCGTCTTGTTGTTACAGTATAAGTTGATTCCAGTAAACGAAGATCATTCAATAGGTAATGAAGCTATATCCCCTCACATAGACCATGAGCCATAACTCTAAACTCAGCCTCAGCACTAGAATGAGCCACTACATGTTTTTTGCTTCTCCAAATGACCAGATTAGCGGCCTCAACAAAGGAACAATATCCCGTGGTTGATATTCTATCACCAATTGATCAAGCCCAGTCTGCATCAGTATATGCTTCAATTATTAAGTTATCACTAGGAGAGAATAAAATGCCCCTGCTAGGCGAAGTCTTCAAATACATTAGAATTTTGATGGCTGACCTTAGGAGAATGTATCTATTTACTCACCGCTCCCACTGCATATGAAATGTCAGGACGAGTATGAGATAGGTACATCGATTTGCCTACCAGCTTCTGATAACTAAAAATATCTTCCACTGACTTCTCATCATCACGTCCAAGTTTGCGGTTGACTTTAATAAGGAGTATCAACATGCTTGCAACCACTCATTTCTGTCTGTTCTAATAAATCAAGGAAACACTTCCTTTTTGATATGAATCCTATATTTTGATCTTGCTACCCCAATCCCTAGAAAATATCTCAACCTGCCTATGCCTTTCTGTTCAAATTCATTAGCAAGTTTGAATTCAGGTCACAAATCTCATCATGTCATAGCCTGTAATTACCATATCATCAACATACGCAATCAGAAGAGTCATCTTAATCTATGTTCTTCTGATAAATAGAGTAAATAGAGTGTGATCGACATTGTTGAAGTCGGGAAAATCCCTACTCCAAATGTTTGGACTTAGTTGCAGTCTTGAAGGGCATTGATTTTGCGATCGAACGCCACAACTCGGATGCCACTAGAGCAGGAAAGAGAAAAATGTTTACAATCACACCCCAGGTGCTTCAACAGGGAAGTCCCACCACTTAACCAGAAGTTTGGGAGAAACTTCTTCTCCGCAACCAAAAGGCTGAGCGAGGTACGAGGAAAACATGAACTTGGCGAGTATCACACTTGGGGGATCTCAACGTCTTTGAAAGTGCCATTCCTGGTACCCCTGAGGGTTTATTTATAGACAAATTAGGGGGGGGGGAGTATGTATGCGAGAATACCTCTGAGGGCTTTGAATACTCGCCTATATTGATTAGTTATGAGGGTTACTTGCCCATGCTCGCCCATGCTCGTTGGATGCTCTGCGAATAGGCGTCTCCTTAGACATTTCTGATCTCGACAAATTACGGGTTATGTAAACATGCCTTTGGGTATAGCCTAACGAGATCATGACTTTGTGAAGTCTCCCAAACCAAGCTCTTGAAGATTGTTTTAACCTATATGAAACTTTCTTCAATTTACAAACCTTCCTTTCTGAACTGATAGAAGACATTGACATATAAACTTCCTCTTCCAACTCACGGTGCAGGAAAACATTCTTTACATCCAGCTGCTGAAGATCCCATCTTAATATGCGACACATGATAATAGGACCTTAATTAAATTCATTTTGTCCATTAGAGCAAATGTCTCCTGGTAGTCAATACCATGAGTTTGGGTGTAGCCTCTTATCACGAATCATGTCTTGAATCTCTTCACAATACTTTCAGAGTTCTGTTTTACTGTAAAAATACATCGACAACCAACTATCTTCTAGCTAGGAGGGAGATCGATCAGGTCCTATGTGTGGTTCTTTTCTATAGCCCGCATTTCCTCAATTATCGCCTTTGCCATTTTGGGTGGTCAAGTGCCTCCTACCATGTACCATGAACAGACACGGAGGAAAAAGAAGCGATGAAGGCTTTCTGGGAAGAGGTTAACGATGCATGCAACAAATACCTTTTTCGGAGGGCAACATGTAACTCAAGGGGTGCTGGAGACGAATTTGATAGTGGTTGTGGTATTATGAAATGCAATTGAGTGTTTGAGCCTTTGCTTCTCCTAGCGTACACTTACAACTTCTTTCTTTGGGAATATTTTTGGGGATATCCACACTTTCTCAATGAGTGGTGATGTATATAAGAGGAACTGGAAGAGTAAGAACACTCACTTCCAAGTGCAAAGACTCTCCTTGAAGTGAGGACTCATAATATGAGATAATTTCATGAAAAGTGACATCCATAGAGATAAATATTTCCCTGTTATGATGATGATAACATTTGTACTATTCTTGTGTAGGAGAGTAACTAATGAATACACATCGAAGGGCACAAGGATCAAGTTTTGTGCGGACAATATTATGAATGTGAACAAAATATAAATTCCAAATACACAGGGTAAAAGAGTAGTTGGAGGGATACCTTGGGTATGAAGAGAAGTGCGATTGCCCATATGACGTGAAAGTATACGATTGATGTGGTAAGCCGCAATAAGAAGAGCATCATTCCAATAATATTTCAGAAGAGACGTCATAAATAACAAACATCGTCACTTCAAGAAGATGATGATTTTTTCGTTCAACAACACCATTTTGTGTAGGAGAATGCACACGAGTGGTTTGATGAACGATGCTAAAATCACTACAATAACTTTCAAATTTGGAATCCAAATATTCACGTTCATTATCACTGCGAAATTTTTAATGATTGTACCAAATTGATTCAAAATCATTTTATGAATTTTTTTGAAAAAGAGCGAACACTTCAGTTTTCCTACGCATCAAATAAACCCACGTAGTGTGAGAAAAACAATTATTGAATGTAACAAGCCAATGATAACCATAGATTTAAACAATAGGGCAGGGGCCCCATACATCACTATGAATACTTTGAAAAGGTACAACAGAAGGCTTATACGTGATTAAAAGAGATACAATTATGTTTAGCAAGTTCGTGAACATCACACATGAATGTTTTAAACACAAAAGATGAAAAACTGGGAAATAAAGATTGCATAGTAGTAATAGAGGGATGAACCAAGAGACGATGCCAGATAGCACAGAGGAAGCGGGTGAGCATATAAAGGGCCTGAGGAACAACAACATCAAACACGTACAATCCATCTTGCATCCTATCAGAGTCAAGCACCTTCTTCGTCTGCAGCCTGCAGGTACTGAAAGACACAATAAGAAGAAAAAAAAGATGACGGAGCAATTCATGAAATTTATATTATGGATAACAGATAAGAGGTTGCATGTAAAAGAAGGGACATAAAGAGCAGAAGCCAAGCTAAGAGAACAACAATTGATGGATTCCTTTCTTGCAATAAAGGAACGTGACCTTAGTGTTTGTTGTTATTCCTATTCATTTATAGTGTGTCTGCCCCTGCCCACATCATCATATTGAGTTAATTCAATATCTTACTTTATAGCATTATCCTGTGTCAAACTTTCATTGAACATTATTAATCATACTGATTCCTACTATTATGGAGTCTTAGGTAGGAATTTGGCGTTGGTTGAGAGTCAACTGAATCCGATCCATTTCCAATTGTGTTTTTTGCCTTTTTTTGAACCATAGATGTTATGTTCAATGTTGCAAATATCGCATGTCGACTTATCAGATTGAGTTTTTAAATATCGGATGTCGTAAGTCGGAGACATGTCAGAGATAATTTTAAAATATCAAATTTACATGTCTTACAAAGAAATTTTTTATTTTTATGCATGCTAACTATAATTATATGTTATAACAATAAAAAAATAACAAATATATAAAAAATAAGCCATTTATATTACAAAATAAAATCGAATAGTATTTAAGATAAAATATTATTAACAAATATAAAATGATACATTGTAAAATATATTTAATAGTGTTAGAAAATATTAGGAAAAATCATGTAAAAAGCCCATCTTGTGCAACCCAATTATAAACCCACTTGGGGCTCTTGTTTAGTCCCATGCCTTTAGTTTGGGACTCCACTTCCTTTTCTTTTCCTATTTATTTGTATACATACTTGTAATATGACAAGATTTTGGAATAATATTACAGTTTTTTCCACATGTATCAGAGCCATGTTTAGTCGAACGCATTCTCAAATATCTGAAGACTGCCCCTGGACAAGAACTTGTATATAAGTCATCCGCCTATCTATCTCTTATTGCGTATTCAAATGCTGACTATGCGGGCTCCCTTGATGATTGACGTTTCACTACTGGTTTCTGTACCAACTTTGGAGGAAATCTTATCACCTGGCATAACAAGAAACAATTGGTTGTTCCTCGCTCCTCTGCTGAAGCCAAATATCGTGCAATGGCGGCGGTTGTGTCAGAACTTATCTGACTTGATAGTCTTCTCGACGACTTGGGAGTCAAATTGTCCTCACCAGCGACTCTGTTTTGCAACAGTCAGGCCGCTATACATATTGCCAAGAATCTTGTGTTTCATGATCAAACCAAACACATTGAAGTTGACTGTCACTTTGTTCGGGAGAAGGTTCAACTAAAGAAATTGGAATTAGAGCATGTTTTTGCATCAGGGCAAGTTGCTGACATTCTCACCAAGGTGTTATCTCGATCACTGTATCATCAGTTTTTCTCCAAGCTTGGTGCTTACGATTTGTATGCTTCAGCTTGCGGGAGAGTGTTAGAAAATGTTAGGAAAAATTATGTAAAAAGCTTAACTTGTGTGGCCCAATTATAAGCCCAATTGGGCCTCTTGTTTAGTCCCACACTTTTAGGTTCTATTTGTTTAGGCGTTTCGCTGCTCCGTTTTGGGCAAACGCCGCCGAAAGGAGGGTAAAAAAATGAATCTTCGCCGGCGTTTGCTCCGTTTCCACCCGTCCACCTTGAGAAATGCCCCCAAAAGCTCGGTTTGGAGCAGCCACCTCCCCCCTCCGATTCAAACACTCCATTTCCACCCGCCGGATCGACCCGCCACCGCTAAACCAAATGAAGCCTTAGTTTGGGACTCCACTTCTTTCTCTTTTCTTATATATTTGTACACATACTTGTAATATGACAAGATTTTGGAATAATATTACAGCTTTTTCCACAAATAGTATGCAATAATTTTATTTTAATAACAATAATTCATTGTAAATAAAGAAGATTTTAAAGTAAAAAAAATTCTTGATTAATTATAAGTCTTTTTAAACTTATAAATTTGTATTAAAGACATGCAAACAATCAATTAATAAATGTATTAAATGTTTTCATATTTTTAGTAATATGAAATAAAAAAATTACGAAACAATTATACAAAATTAGTTGTATGAATAGAACTTCAAAAAAATGAAAACAATAAGTGTAATCGATTTAAACATATATAATATTATATATATGCGATTTAAACATATTTTGATAGTCTGCTAATATAACATCATAAAATAACGGACAATATATTTAAAAGTCGTGCCGGACGTTAAATCGGATATGTCGGCCTATATTTTACAAAATGACATTATTATTTATTTTTAGAAAAACATATTGTTTTGTCTTTAAAAATGACACGTCGGGCATGTCGGATTACATTTAAAATAATGATTATGTTTATAATGAACAGTTGAAATCCATGCTGCTTGACTTGGACAGAAGTAGGCTTTTAAGGAAACTTAGTGAAGCAAATCAATACAACAGATTCCTCAAGCGACAGGTTTGAAATTGAATTCTGATTAATGATACTACCTGTTACCTCTAAAGTTTATGTTTTTGATGCACAGTAGAGTTATTACTGGTGTTTTTATACTTTTTGTTCTTTCATCCAGCTGACTGAACTAATACTCTCTGCAGTTGCAGATAAAGGATGATGCTCTATTCAGCTTAATCAATGAACTTTCTGTATTGGAATTTGAATCGAAGGTTGGTATTTTATCTGTTGTATTTTTTTGTTTCTTCATAGGTATGGATGAGTTAGACGCTGGAATATCAGTATGGCTGGCATCAACATTGCCCATGATCAGATTATGCATCGTTGTTGTAAGAATAGAGAGACCTCCAATCTTGTATATACTTCTTGAATGAATAATTACAAGTATGAATACATTTATATAGGAAGAGAGGGAGAAGAGAAGATCCCAATCCAAGATGTGGGAAAAATACAAGAAATAAAAGGGCCTCTTAAATGGGCCTTTACAAGGGCTTTTCTAACACTCCCCCGCAAGCTGGAGCGTACAAGTCGTAGGCGCCAAGCTTGGATAAAAATTGGTAGTATAACGGCCGGGAGAGAGCTTTGGTCAGGATATCAGCAACTTGATTTGTAGCAGAAACATGCTCTAGATCTACCTTCTTTGAATGAATGCTGATTGCTTTTATCACTCTTTTAAAATTTTTGGGTGTCTTTGTTACTCTCACGTCTTAGACACCCACTCATGATAAACTTGTCCCTCATGCTCAAATTATGATATTTGTGGGCTACTTTAAATCTCATAAAGGTAATGTCTGCTATGATGTCACCATCTCTCAAACAATTGTCTTTTGCGATGTGAGCTTCTTTAAAGACGAGACATATTTTCCATCCACACCTCCCTCCACTACTCTTATGATGTATATTCTTGTTCTACAGGACAATCTAAAACTACTCAACGTCCTTCTCCTGATCTCCACGTCTCTTCTCCTTACTACGGTCATTATGTTCGCCGTCAAAAGTGTATGTCCACTGCTACTGAACATTATCCAGCTTGTATTGATTGCTTTGTTGCAAGATCTCATATACAATCGTCCTCACCACCCATACCACTAGTTGGGCCTTCAGATACATATCTGTCTATTGCTTTAAAGAAAGGTAATAAACGTCCTTGCACCTCCCTCTCACCCAATTTCTCAATTTATATTTTATCACCTTACACCATCAACAATGAAACTTGTCACATCTTTGACTGTATTCTCCCCTTCAACCTCAATCTGCATTCACCCTGAATAATGTGCTCGCCTTGCGGCCAAAAAATCTACACAACTTATAACCGACTATATTGACATCTTCCAGCTTTATCAAAATTATCTACTACGAGTTTTCTTGCCACTAGCAGTTTCTTGAGGATGGTCTCTTCAATAATTGGATGTGAAAAAAAAACACTTTCCTAAGGGTGATCTCCTCGAAGCTATTTATATGTAGCAACCTCCGGCTTTAAGCGGCCGATGGAGTCTATAGTGTGTTTATTTAAAAAGTCTCTCTACGGAATAAAGAAATCACCACATGTCTGTTTTGACAAATTCAGTATCATGCCACAACAAATTGGTTTTTATCAGAACGCAAGGTATTGACATCTACTTGTTTATGTATATGACATTATCATCACAAGGGGATATACAATAGACATCTTTAAGGTCAAAATACATCAGATTTCACACTTTGATATAAAGGACCTTGGATAAATATTGAGATACTAAGAAACTCTCAGTAATTATAATTATCTCATAGGAATTACACCCTTGATCTCCTAGCCAAAACTTGCAATCTCGGATGCAAACATGCTAATACACATGGATTCCAACGTTAAGTTACCGTGATTGGATACATCGATCGATCCATCTTTATTAGATTCAGACCAGTACAATCGATTAGCATTTGGGCAGAGCAATGTGAGTCAGTGCATGCAAAATCCTTTCTCTCTCACATAAATGTGCTAAACAGGATTTAAGTAACCTGAGAGGAACTCCAGGACAAGGACTTCTCTATAGACCTATATTGTCACTCACAATCATTGTCCATACCTACTGTGTTGGCTAGATTAATGATCAAAGATCTATGAGTGGTTATATGATATTCTTGGGAGAAAATTCAGTTACCTAGCGCAATATGAGAAAGGGTTGTCGCTCGCTCTTCTGCAAAGACGAATATAGAGTCATGGAACAAACAGTCTCTCCGAGCTAGTATTGCTCAACTTTATTCTCGTCGAACTTGAAATTAAGATGGCACAAATTACTCTTCACTGTGACACAAATTACAATTCATGAATATCCAGTGTGTGTATGTATATATGTTTACATTACCAAATGTGTGAATTATCATTTTACATGATTAACTAAAAGATAAACTGTGTTAGATGTTAACGAGATCGAGGGTCAATGTGTAGTGGTAGTTTGCGTGTGTAAGTAGTGAAAACTGTAAGAATAGAGAGACCTCCAACCTTGTATATACTTCTTGAATTGATAATTACAAGTATGAATACATTTATATAGGAAGAGAGGGAGAAGAGAAGATCCCAATCTAAGATGTGGGACAAATACAAGAAACAAAAGGGCCTCTTAAATGGGCCTTTACAAGGGCTTTTCTAACACTCCCCCACAAGCTGGAGTGTACAAGTCGTAGGCGCTAAGCTTGGATAAAAATTGGTAGTATAACGGCCGGAAGAGAGCTTTGGTCAAGATATCAGCAACTTGATTTGAAGCAGAAACATGCTCCAGATTTACCTTCTTTGAATGTACTTTTTCCCGAATAAAGTGACAGTCAACTTCAATATGCTTTGTGCATTCGTGAAATATCGGGTTCTTGACAATATGTATTGCTGCTTGATTATCACAAAATAGAGTCGCCGGTGATGAGAGACAAACACCCAAGTCTCCCAGAAGGCTCTCAAGCCATGTTAACTCGGACACTACAGCAGCCATAGCCCGGTACTCAGCTTCAGCAAAAGAGCGAGCAACCACATTCTATTTCTTGCTACGCCAGGTTATGAGATGACCACCGAAGTATGTACAGAAACCAGATGTAGAGCGTCTATCATCAATGGATCCTGCATAGTCAGCGTCCGAGTATGCAACAAGAGATAGTGATGTGGATGGCTTGTACACAAGCCCTTGTCCTGGAGCGTTCTTGAGATACCGAAGAATGCGCTCGACAACTTGAAGATGAGATGTCCTAGGAGCATGCATAAATGACTCACGACTCTACAGACAAAGGAGATGTCTGGTCGAGTAACTGTAAGGTAGATCAGTTTCCCAACCAAGCGTCTGGAGTATTCCGGATTCGTAAGCAGCTTATCGGAGTCAGAGCTATGAGCCGAGAGCCTGTGATTAACGTCCATTGGAGTATCCATAGGTTTGCATCCCGAATAGCCAGCATCATGAAGGAGGTCCATACAATACTTCCTTTGGGATAATACAAGACCATCAGGCCGTCGTGCAACCTCAAGCCCGAGAAAATACCGTAGGTTCCCAAGATCTTTGGTCTGAAAGGCGAAGTTCAACTGTTGCTTGGTATGTTGTATCCCTGTAGTATCGTCGCTAGTAATGAGGATATCGTCAACATAGCCAAGTAGAATCACAGTTCCGGTTGGCCGGTGTTGAGTGAAGAGAGAGAAGTCAGCCGAGCTCCTAGTGAAGCCAATATCACGGACTACCTTGCTGAATTTGTCAAACCAAGCACGCGGAGACTGTTTGAGACCATAAATAGATTTCCGAAGATGACAAACCCGAGACTCCCCTGTGGTCTCAAACCCGGGAGGTTGATGCATATAAACAGTCTCCTGTAGATCACCATTGGGAAAAACGTTCTTAACATCCAGCTGATAAAGAGGCCAATGACGGTGAACATCCAAGAAAAGAAGAACTCGGACCGTGTTCAATTTGGCCACTGGAGAGAAAGTTTCCTCATAATCAAGGCCGTATTGCTGAGTAAAACCCCGGGCCACGAGGCGGGCCTTCAGACGCTCAACAGTCCCATCCGCGGTATGTTTAACAACAAAAACCCACTTGCAGCTGACACAGTGGTGGCCTGCAGGAAGGGGAACCAGATCCCAAGTCTGGTTAGCCCAATGAGCCCTCATTCATCCTCCATGGCGCCCGCCACCCTGGGTGTTGAAGCGCCTCCTGCACAGTATTAGGAATAAAAATCGAGGAAAGTGAAGTGGCAAAGGCGTAGAGAGGTGGAGCGAGCCGGTGGAGAGAAACGTAGTTGCCAGGGGATGAGCCGTAGAAGCAGGAGCCGGATCCGCTGGTGCCAGAGTGTCACTGGGAGCAGGGAGCTGGGGCAGGGAACCATCCTTGGAGCCGCGACGAGTATAGACACGGATAACGGGCGGAGGGACTGTGGGAGCAGGAATAGAGGTGGAGGGAGAGGGCAAAAAGGAGGGCGCTATAGGAACGGCAGGTCGGGGCAGAGCAGGAGAGGAAACCGAGGAGGAAGGTAAGTGAAAGGGCTGATCTTCGCAGAAGGTGACATCCGCGGAGACAACCATCTTGCCATCGGAAGGATAGTTGCAAACATACCCATTTTGAGTACGGAAGTAGCCACACAACATATATTTGGCCGCACGAGGAGCAAGTTTGTCGGAGGGAGGTCCAGAAGATGAACATAACAAACGCACCCAAAGACACGTGGGGGAGAGAGGTTGGGTGGTAGTGGGATAGAGGAGTTGGATAGGAATGAAAAATCAAGAACAGAAGAAGGGAGACGGTTAATGAGATGACAGACTGTGGAAACTGCAAAATTTCAATATTCGATGGGAACCTGCACTTGGAACATGAGAGAGCGAGCAACATCGAGTAAATGATGATTCTTTCGTTCGACCACCCCGTTTTGTTGAGGGGTATAGACACACGAAATTTGATGGATGATGCCAAATTCGGTGCAGATGGTGGAAAGGTGCGCCCTGTATATTCGCGAGCATTATCAGTGCGAAGAATTTTGAGTGGGGTGGCGAACTGCGTACGTACCTCAGTTACGAAAGCACGAAAGATAAATGTAAGTTCAGTACGATCATAGCATTAAATATAGTCATGTAGTACG
>CM077166.1:13428718-13736758 GCA_039583875.1 Platanthera guangdongensis | reverse complement strand
TTTCAATCCCCCAGACGTATAAACGCAACAAGGTGCTCCACCTTCAAGCTAATGTCAAAGACTCTGAAGCCTCACAACGTAAAGCTCCCAATTGTAGCGAAAACAGAAATAGCCCAGTGAGTGGTGACCTTTCGCCCTCCGAATCCTTCCTATTCTCTCTCTTCATAATTGTAACGAGAGGCGGCCTGTCGCCCTCGAGTTCTTCAAGAAAGCTATGTACATCAACAAGCAAATAGTGGAGTTTTGGCTGACACAGACCCGACCGCGTGGTTTTTCATCCAGTTGACGAGTTTTCTACGTTAAAAAAATTCCTTTTCCAACTTTTTACTTGCTGTGACTGTTGGTGCGCTCGACCTCTCCCGGTCTAAGGCAGTCCAATTTAGTCCGTCTACCAGAGAGTTGAGCGATCCCTAACAAACCTTAAAAGATTTTTATAGACACCCAAGATTTTTAGCTTAAATCATCCTTTTAAAAAAGATTTTGAAATACTTTTAGGGCTATTTACCGATACCTCCCCTCTAAGTTTGCTAAATTATAGGATGGTACATTCACCCACTGGATGTGAATAATAATTATAAGGTACTACATACTCCATCCAAGTGTTTGCACATTCGCCTACTTAGTGATCACATCTACCCATCTATTTGATTTTATCCCTTCTTGACATGTTGATTATGGCCCGGAGAAAATTAGCTTGAATTGATTTATGTATGAGTTTGGGTTTCCTTCTCATCTTTATATAATCTCTCTTTCTAGATGATAACATATAACTTATTTTAGTTTTATTGTTATGGATTTGCTGAACAATTGCAAGACTTGGATGATCTCAGAGAGTTGTTCTACTTCAATACTTTATTTTTGAAGTTATTTTTTTGCAAGACATGGATGATATCAGTAGTTGCACTCACATAGGGCCGAAGGCCCGCGCTCCTACATTCACGTAGGACTGGAGGCCCATGCCGTGTCACTAACGTGGGGCCCGAGGCCTGTTCTGTTGCACTCAAGTAGAGTCAGAGGCTCGTGCCGTTTCACTCGTATATATATATATATATCTTATTATATAAAGCAATATAGACATTTGGAGGCACACCATAGATCAAACAAGAGCCATTGGATTAGGAGAGAGAGCATGAGATGGGGGGAGAGAGTTGGGAGAGAAAGAGAGTAAGGAGAGAGGGAGAGAGAGAGAGAGGGAAAGAGAAAAATGGAGAGAGATGGGGGGAGAGAGAGAAAGATTGCGTGAAATTAATGTTTTTACGACAAAACGTATTTTTTTTTATAAAATATAAATTGTAATATTGATTTTATAATTTTTAGGTCATTACTCATATTGTATATATTGCGGGGAAGCTGCCCGTCTTGATGTGGGTGCATCCCGCTTTGATGCAGACGCAGCCCGCAACGACGCATCGATGCATGGGAGAAGCCCGTTCGGAGGCGGGCGAAGCCCACTCGATGCTGCCAAAAGCCGCCGAGAGCATCGAGCACGGCGTAGCCCGTGCGAAGATGCTCGTATATAAATATATATATATATATATATATAAAATATATAAATATATATATATATATATATTATAAATAATATATATATATATATATTATATTAGTGACAGTGCACGGGGGCCCTCCGTGCCCCGGACACGACATTACTTGGCCCCCGGCGGGATAATAGGAACTATTCTTTATATATTTAATTCTTATACAATTACTTTATATACTTAATTCGTATGCAACTATAATGAACTATTATATAAAAAGTACTCTATATAAGCTGCAACGTTTCTCATGCCAAATGGATAAGACCGTGGTTTATAAAGTCAGAATTCTGGGTTCGAACCCCGCTTTCCGCCCGCGGCGCCTTCTTCGCCTGATTTTTTGAAAAATCAATTAAATTTTAATTCTTTGTTTTTTTAGTCCCACATTGTCATATTAGCCATTGACAGTAGGTGGGCTGTCAAAATGCTTAGGTGAGCCGAGTTTTTGGTCAAAATTTTTCAAACTTTGAAGGATAAAAATGTAATTTCACATTGTAGGGTAGGAGCCCTATGAATAATATAGGTTTAGGACACCCTATCACCGTAGGTTTAGGAACCCTATAAAAATTGTGACGAACGGTCCTGATTCGTTCGTGTGATCAAACGGTTGAGATGTTTTGATCAAATCAAATCGGACGGCCCTGGTTAATTCCATGGTATGCCACTGTTATTACATGGTATGTCCAAAAAGAATTTCTTTATATATAGTAAAGATGTATATATATATATATCTATTTTTATAGGCCACAAATTAATAAATAAAAATGCCAACAACATTTTTCTGAATCTATCCCCAATTCCCCATTTACAAAATTTGTTATCGGGCATACTCACTTCCCAGTCCACAATCACTACTCACACAAAATTGCATGCAATTTAAGCCTCGGGACCGCAAAACCGTTCCTCCGGCCATCACCTCGGTGGGATCTTTGCTTTTGCTTCCCGACGCCCGCATTATACCTTCATCTTTTGTAACTTTGACGTTTCAATGATATATAGGATGATATGCGCTCCGTTCCGATTCATTGAGCCGCTTTATTTTAGTTGGTTGCCTATCAAATTTCTGCCTATCAAATTTATGAAGATTACGCATATTGGTTTCTCTGCCTTGTTTGTTGTTTATCTATCAATAGGTTCCCATATTTTTGTTCTGAATAAAAATTTAGTAGCAATAGTTGGGGATAAGTGAGAGGAGTTCTTCACGAATACTGGGTATGGTTGCATCAAGTGATACAGTTGTTTTCGGGAGTAGGATTTCACTTGGATCTACGTTGGTTGAACATCAATTCAAAGTGCATTAGGGTGCAAAAATGATACTGTATTTAGCGCCCTTAGCTATTATTCTAAGCATCGGATTATTTGTGCATTAAGAAGCACAAAATGGAGAAATTATCAATCGGACTGAGCTTCCAAATTTGTGTCCGGAGACCCACGTTATTGACACATGGCGGAGAAAAAATGCAGAATGCTCTACTGCAGGAGAAATCACGCTTGATCTCCGTGGATATCATTCTTGATCTTCACGAGTCCATGGAGATCACACGTGATTTCACCTATAGTTGAGCCTTCCACATTTTTTGCCGCCACATGTCAGCATCATGGTGCTCCCTGACACAGATTTAGGAATGGAGTCCATTTCGAAAAAATTCGTCACTAAATGACACTATATTTAGGACCTTTAGCAATTACTGTAAGCACCAGTTGAAAGCTCGGGCCTTGTTGTTGGAAATTATTTTTGTTTTCGTTCTACAAAAGATTATATTTGTCATCTAGCTATCTATTTAGGGATTTGCTTCATTGGGGAGCTTAAGTGCCAAAGTGTCTATTAATTGCAATTAGTTTCTTGCATGTTTCCATTTTTCTAAATTTATGACCATGAACCTGCCATTGTCGAATATTTTTGCCTTTGGGAGGTCATTTATGTGCTCTTTCTTTATCGAGGTAGATGAAATTGTATGTAGGTTCTACCAAAGTTCCACTTCAAGAATGATACGAGAGTAGATAAAACAATGAGATAACAATTAGAAAGAGAGGACCAAAGGTTAAAGTTATCATCAATTGGGAAAACCGATGATGGAGAGACTAGGAAGATCAAGCAATGTCTCAATATTAAAGAGTAGAATGTTGAAGAGAAAGTGAGTATAAGTTAACATCAACGGGATGGGGGTAATAATGATGAGGAGGTTTATTCTAACCACTAGGTATTTTTACCCCAACATATTTTTCAAGTTTTCGATGTGGAATAACCCAATACTCCTACGTGCTTTGACAATATGCATCTCACCTAAGAGCTCTCCACATCACCTGCAATTTCCCTAAAAATCCTTGCCTCCATCCTATGACCCCCATTTCATGGAAGTCCTGTACATACTTCACAAAAAGTTGTCCACCTTGTCCACCCTTATGATAGAGGGATAATCTGAAGGAGATTGTGATACATACTTAGAGGCAAGCTTGAAAAGGTCCTCACGATACGTCCCAACTTTACATATAGACAATTACTAAAGATGGAAAATAAAGACAAAAACCTTAAAGATAATTAAAACTTGAAAATTAAAAGGAGTTCACATCCTACATCCTTTGGGTTGTTCGCCCGCACACTTCCTTGATCAAGTTGAAGTGTGCGCACATATCAATACTCCCATAGGAAAATGATGTTGTCCTAAAGGAGTCAAATGTGACCATCATCATGCTCAAGGCCTTAAAATCAGTAATGAAAATATCATCTTCAACATGACATTTATTTAGATTTTTATGGATAGAGGTATATGGCTACTTGCATTGGAAACATATTCCATTATGCTAGTCGAGATACTTTTGGTAGGATAAGCACTGTGGTTGTGAGTTCAATTTTGGTGGAGGTATGGGCGGGGGAGGAGGAAAAGGGAGGAGGAAAAATGATGATAACACATCTAATGTGAGCGAGTTTTCAGGTTGTTTCATGGAGGCTTGACGACAGAGCATAAGAGAATTGCGAGAATGCTAGTGTGGTTGAATTGAGGGATTTGAATGCATCATTAAACTAGTGGGTGTAGCAGAGAGATCTGTACGTCCGTCAAGTGTGTCAAGGACAAGGAAGGATTTGTTTGACATGTCAACAAATCCATTAGAGAGCAAAACATACTATGTAGATGGTGGACAAAGATGCCTTTTGATCTCCTGTTGTGCAGTACAGTTCAAAAAACTATTCGGTGGGATCAATCCACCTTAGGCGGTCATTGTAGTCAAAGACATGGACATCGAGCTGAAGAAGTTGGTTTGTATTCAGGATGCATGTGGACTGGAATAAGACGGTGGGCTGCACAATACTGCCAGAGGGTAATGTCGATGGTGGTTGGATCCAGAGTCATATGAATCGTCGGTGATGTGCTAGAAGATTAATGAAAGGACTTAAATATCTCACATAATGATTTGGTGGGCAAACAAGGCAGTGTCAACATGATCCATGTTGCCAGAGGATATGAACTTGAAAGCAAGTTCATTTTCACGGTAGACCTTGGAGCGAATGAAGAGCATGAAACGAAGCGGTTGACAACAAGATAAACCGAAAGAGTCTGCCAGTTGCAACTAGGTCTGGCCCGCGACACTTACAATCTATCGTTCTCGCACTCCCTCGACACTCCTCCCATAACCATCAAACCTCATGTCCTTGTACACAAGAAACCTCATGATCCTCCATTCTCGGCCTCTTCCCCACATTTTGTCGACGATATCTCTGCACGCCAACAAGGCTCTCCAAGCAAGCCGCATGGGCTAGGATCCTGGACCAGCAAATCAAAGAGCATTAGGGAAAAGACGCGTGGCATGTGCAGGACGGTGCAACAAAACCAACATGATGGAGGAACTGTAACTGTAGGTCGAAGCAATATGATGGAAGAGGTTCTTACGAAATAATTTGAAGGAGATTGTGACACAAACTTTAGAGGCAGCCTCGCATCCATGCTCAAGTGCTCAATTCTATTTTCTTAAGTTTAAGCAAGCTTGAAAAGATCTCATGATACATCCCCTCTTTATGTGAAGAGGTTTTCTAGAAATGAAGATAAAGACAAACACCTTAAATAAAACTAAAGTTTGAAAAATGAAAGGAGTACATATTCTGCATCTTTTTTCAGTCGCCTGTGCACTTATTTGATCAGGTTAATGTACGCGTACATATCATGATGGGGATTGGCCGCATGATCGTGTTCGATGGAGGAGATTTGGACCCCGTCGACGAGACCCGTTTTTGCATATTTGTCGAAGTTGCATCGATCGGATTGGCCATACGAGACTGCGAGCGCGTCCAAGGCATCGTTTTACATTTAATATGTTTTTATGTTATTTTTTGGGCTTGTATTTAGTGTTTTAGCCTTTTAAGGCTCCATATTTAAAAGACTGTCATAGTCGTTCACGTTGTGTGCCTAACCACCCCCTCTCATTATAAATAGGTGAAGATGTTCTCATTTTGATTCATTGTTAATTTGTGAGAGATTCCAGACCGCCAATTAGTCGTGGTGCGACGCCGTGAGCCCCGGGTGCGACGTCCCATTTTTATTTTCTGAAATTTCAATTTTACCCATTGTATTCCCGTAGGCCCCCTCCCTAGTCCCACGATTTCAGTCAAAACCGCAAGCCACAACTGTTCATCACCCTCTTCCTCACGACAAACCGCTCACAACTTCCTCCCTCTGCCGCTAACCCTCTCCAAGCCGCAAACTGCCCGTCCAAGCCACTGTTTTTCGCTCCTTGTGCGGCCCCCCTCCTCACCGCTCGCATGTAGTTTCTCATAAGTCGCTCGACCCCCACCGCACATTCCATCCAGCCACTCGCCTGTCCTCCTTCCTCCCAGAACTTCCGCGAACCTCCTCCTCCTTAACTATTCAAAGTCCTAGAACATCCCTGCGGCGGCTTCTCTTTTCCCCTGTCAGTCGAAGCAACCACGAGAATTCTTGCCGCTAAATCCCTTCTCCCCCTTCTAGGTGAGATCCCCCACAGCTAACCCTTGCCGCCAGTCCACTTTTCCTCTACCTATAAACTACAACATCACATCCTGGTGCTGTTTGTAAATTTCTTCTTCTAGGTGCTTGCCCATCTTGCCCCATTTTTCATATCTACCTTACTCCACATAACCCTATCACCTCCAGAACCAAGAACAACACCATTTACTTCTAAGAATCTCCTTCCCACTGCTAGCAGATCTCTATTGCTACGTGAGTATTATTGTATTGTGTTCATTTTTTATTGATTAAATATTGAAAAAAACCGCATGTTTGTTTGACAATTCAACTTATTTGTATAGTTGCTATAAATTTTCTTTTATTCTATTAAATTCATTAGTGGAGGTTCGTAGTTGAAAGCACCTAGTGCGTAATCGAGCATGACATTGTTTGCTCACTTGAAATCCAAGTTTCACATTGTGATTCCTTTGGCGAACTTATATAAATATAATTTATAAAATTTTTTTGGTTAAATTTAAAAAATACATGCATCATTTAGGTTGAATTTATTCTCGTTCATTCCGCACTCACTTGGTCGATGAGACGCATGAGGGTGTAAACGTACAACTTGAATCTTGACGAGACACTTTAGAAAAGAAGTGTTTTAGGCCAAGCAGGGCAAATACGGAGAATATGGAGCTTAAATTTAACAGTGCAAGAAGGACGAATGACTTTGTTATTAAGCTGGGTGATCAAGATATTTTCCGTAGTGAGTGTTTTAAATATCTTGGATCGATAGTTCAAAAAGATGGAGGTATTGATAAAGATGTGACACATAGAATCCAAGCGGGTTGGTTAAAGTGGAGAGGCGTGTCAGGTATCTTATGTGATCGTAAAGTACCATTAAAACTTAAAGGAAAGTTTTATTGTACTGCTATTAGACCAGCGATACTCTATGGTTCTGAGTGTTGGGCAGTGAATTGTGTGCTTGAGCAAAAAATGGGAGTTGCGGAGATGTGAATGCTTAGGTGGATGTGTGGACACATGAGACTGGATAAAATTAAGAATGAATGTATCAGAGATAAGACAGGAGTAACACCAATTATAAAGAAGATGCGAGAAGCTCGACTAAAATGGTTTTGACCCGTACAAATGAGGCCATTAGAGGCACCTTTTAGGCATTGTGAAAGTCTAGTCACTAGGCATGTTAAATGAGGGAGGGGTATACCAATAAAGACTTGAAATGAAACTATAAGAAAAGACATGATGTACTTACTACTTAGGCATTAGTGAGATTATGACTAAAGATAGGGCAAAATGGCGACAAAGGATCCACATAGCCGACTTCACTATAGTGGGATAAAGTCTTGAGTGTTGTTGTGTTGTTGTATTCCGCACTCTCACTTAGGGTTGCATTAGCGTGTTGATACCGTCATTTTTCTGCGTCATATCACCTTACTCCTTGGACCTCCTTTAACTTGGGGATGTCTATTTGCAGACCATAATGCATAAATTGTGCTACCCTCATTATATCAATCTTTGCCTTGAGCTTTTCCCCCATGCTGCACATAGCCTCCACCTCGGTGCTCGTATCCTATATCACACTGCTTCTAAAGCTTCCTCATGCCTTAGGCGTTCATGACATCCAACACCTTGCCTCAAAGCCTACCCACTTTGGATTCCACCCACTTTATAGCTCAGACATGTGGCCCTGGACCTTTCGTGTCAAGAGAAAAGAAAATGACTTGAATAATCAGGAGGAAACCCTAATCCCCTTTATATATGGAGGCAGATCAAGAAAAAAGGAAAAAAAATACAATGATAATAAAGTGCATCTCAACACCCCCCCTCAAGTTGGGTGTGTGATGTCGAACATTCCCAACTTGCCAACAAGTTCTATAAAGAAACCACTGCATAATCCCTTCGTGAGTAGATCTGCCAATTGTTGCTCCGAGGGCACAAACGGAGTAACAACAATGTCTTTATCTATATTTTTTTTAATGAAGTGTCTGTCGATATCAATATGTTTTGTACGGTCATGTTGCACAGAGTTGTGAGCAATACTGATCGCAACCTAGTTATCGCAGTATAGCCTGATAGACTCGATACTTTTAAACCCAAGATCGGTTAAAATGGTTCCTATCCATAACCCTTCACAGATTCCGTGAGCCATAGCCCTGAACTCTGCCTCAACACTTGATCCGACAACTACATGTTTTTTACTCCTCCAAGTGACTAAATTTCCACCCACCATAGTGCAATACCCAAACGTGGATCGTCGATCTTCAGTCGATCCATCCTAAGATTCCGTGAGGGCCCGTAGTAGCTCTCGAATTCACGGAATGTGACATCCACGGTAACAAAGACTTTCTTAAGAACCGGGTCAAAACATTTATAACCCTTTTGAGTAGGAGCATAGCCGATGAAAACACACTTTTGAGCCTGAGGATCAAGTTTGGTCCTTTGGTGAATATGGACAAAACAAACACAACCGAATATACGAGGTTGGAGAGTAGTAGGAGGCTCCCCAAGAGTGTGAAGGAGAGTGTTATAACACAGGACACGAGAGGGCATACGGTTAATAAGATAGGCGGCAGTGAGAACAACATCCCACCAATAGTACTTTGGAAGGTGCATATGGAGAAGAAGACACCTGACACTTTCAAAAGATGGCGATTCTTGCGTTCGGCCACCCCATTTTGAGCAAGAGAGTGAGCGCATGACGTTTGATGGATAATCCCATGTTGAGCAATGTAGCGGTCAAATTGAGTCCATGTACTTGTGGCCATTGTCAGTGCAAAGGATTTTGATTGGGGTATCAAATTGAGTAGAAATCATTGTGTAAGCGCTGAAATAAAGGGAAAATCTCACGTTAGCCTTCATTAAGTAAATCAATGTAGTACGAGAGAAACAATCAATGAAAATGACAAACCAAAGACACCCAGAAATAGAAGAAATGGGGCAAGGCCCCCAAACATCACTGTGAATAACATGAAAAAGAGCAGAACTAGGAGATGAAACATGATTAAATGAAACACGATGATGTTTGCCAAGTTCGCAAGCCTTACAATGAAAATTATCAATTAATACAACATATAAAGTAGGAAATAAACGTTTCATAAATAAAATAGAGGGATATGTCTATGGAGGCAATGCCATGACTGCAAAGTGACCGCCTGATCAACATGAAAGGCCCGAGGTGAAAGTGCAGGAGTGGAAGAATCAAACACATAGAGCCCATCCACCAGACTCCCAGAGCCAATCACCGTCCCCGTCTTCAGGTCCTGAAACACACAAGAAGAGGGAACGAACGTCACAGAACAGTTCATAGAGTTTGTTAGATGACTAATTGAGAGAAGATTGCGAGTAAACTTGGATACATGAATGACAAAAGAAAGAGTAAGAGAGGAGCAGGGGCTTGTTCCTTTTCCAACAATCGGAGGAAATGAACCATCTGCAATGCTCACTTTGTCTCGACTAAACAAAGGAAGGTAAGATACAAAACCTGTAGCAGAGCCAGTCGTATGATCCGTTGCTCCAGAATCGATAATCCAGTGAGTAGAGGGACTAGAGGACGCATTATGAGCACCTGAGGGTGCTTGATGAACTTAGTAAGACGAGGGCACAAAAGGCTCCAGAGACTGTTGCTGCATCAGACGCCGGAAGGCAGAAATCTCATCGGCAGACAAAGCAAGAGGAGGAGCAGACTGGGTAGTAGGAGGAAGCATCTCCTTAGAAGCATCAGACAGGTGAGCAGAGCGGGGCAGAGTAGAGCGACCTGGAGAATGACCATAACCCCGACCGCCACATGGTGCGGAGCCCCCACGGGGTGTAGGAAAGCCATGAAGACGAAAGCAGGTGTCCCGAGCATGGCGGGACTTGCCGCAGTAATCACAAAGTAAGTTATCTTTGTCGGTGGACTTGGGCCTGGAATCATGAGAAGCTCTACTGCCAAACTGAACAGCCAGGGCAAAAACTTCGGGAGCAGTATCAGGGGTCCATGTCTGTCGCAGATCAAATTCCTGTTGAACAAGACTGAAAATCTCGGGAAGGGATGACAGAGGTGAGCGCCCAAAAATCTGCACACTGATCGTATCAAAGTCACGGTGGAGACCATAAGGAACTCAAAAACTCTATTCCTATCTTCCAGAGCTCGTACAAGTTGCTCATCTTCAGGAGACACAAGAGTGAGGGAGTCAAAGTGATCATACTCTTGATAAAATTGAGTGAACTCCAAGTAGTAGGCAGACGGAGGGCGATCACCCTGACAAAAGAGGAAGATCTTTCGTCGCAGCTGAAAAATCTGTGCAACATTGCCCCGACAAGAGTAAGTAGCCTCATTCCTTTTCCAAATATCCGCTGCAGTCTCCAAAAACCGATAATTCCGAGCAATCAAGTCAACCATAGAGTTTGTTAACCATGACATCACTAGAGAGTTCTCAGACTCCCAGTGTAGCCAGTCCGGAGAATCTTTGGCCGGTGTCGGAATAGTTCCCAGAACATACCCAAACAAACCTCTGCTCTTCAGGGCAAGGGTAATAGCCCAGGACCACGGAAGGAAATTGGAACCATCCAATCAAATAGTGGTAATTTGAGGAGTATTGTGGTCATGACTGGACCGATCCGCGCCACCAGACAACAAGGTAGTGGAGGAAATCCCGACACTGGAAGAGAGAGTAGGAGATCCATCATTCTCGGACATGATGTGAGAACAAGCACAAGAAGCCCCACAAACACCTAGATAGAAATTAGGGTTGGCTCATAGAAGAAGGGACAAACCCAAGAGCTTGAAGAAACCTCCAATAAGGACTGACACCGGAAATACCATCAGGTTACGGCCATATTTCCATTGTAAAAAAATCAGCCGTTGAAGAAGAAGAATCGGGTGTTGCCGAACGGGACAGAAGGCAGAACGCAACAGAAGGCGGAACACGAGATTGAAACCGGGACGAGATGTTGAGCGGGATGCGGAAGTGGAATGCAATGTGGAGGTGAACACCGGAGCCCTAATCGTCTAAGCCTCTGATACCATGTCGAGAGAAAAGAAAATGACTTGGATAATCAGGAGGAAACCCTAATCCCCTCCATATATGGAGGCGGATCAGAAAAAAAGGAAAAAATACAATGATAGTAAAGCGCATCTCAACACTTAGACACCCCATGTCTAACTCCACTTTAGACATGCTGGTTTGTAATGCAACTACCATGTCTCTTCAACTTTGTTTGCCATTGTACCTTGGTTGTCATTTTTAGACACACTTCATGGTTGGAGACCCAACCATTACACACTCTCAAACCTTGATCTTGCTATGATACGACTTATGATGGGGCTAAATATTCCTCCTGCTCTACATCAATGCAGCTTTAAGATTTTCTCTCCTAAGTAAACCCTTCACTCTCAAGCATATAACATAAACACAAAGGGAGATTGCTTAAAACTCAGATGATTACAAATGAGTGGATCTTCCCCTTCTATAGACCTTCGTACACATTTCCCTACAAAACTTCTTTCCAACATTTTACTCCAAAAGTTTTTCCCTCAAAGAATGGATAGTCTTAGAATTTTTCTGCACCTATATATTTATATGACGACAAAGCTGAACTAGACATGAAAATAGACTAATAGACTTCCTGAATTAGATAGTTTTGCTTGAGTTTTGTGTTTCATTTAAATAATGCACAAAGTCTAACTTAACAGTCTTTGGAAAATTGTCTTCCTGTGTTCAGGACATGATATTCGTTTCTTCATCCAAAGAATTCTCCGATTAAAATTTTAAGTCTTGTTCAGATTAGGATGAGATGAGAATGCATTTCCAAGTTCCATACATATTCCGTGATATAGTCTCTAGTATCCATTTCATTGTTTTGTTCTAAGGATTGTGATTTGCAACCATAATTTTTGGATGTCTTTCTAATATTGAAAATTGCTTCTAAATAAATTCTTTTCTGGATATTTTGATGCAGCTAGGTATTCAAGAATGATGGAGGTGGAATGTTGTTGCATTCTTCCTAAGAGTTTAGTTCCATCACGATTATGGTTAGGCCAACAACAGTTGGGGCTTCTGAATAAGTTTCCTCCCAACTTCCCACAAAATAATAGATATACTAGCATAATATGTTCCATATCCCATAGACCCAGCTGGAAATCAACTACGAGTTCTTTTCGGACTCCTGTTAGTTTGAATTGTGAGCCTCCATTGTTGTCGGAAGGAGACCAAGGACGCAATGATGACGTCATTTCACAAGTTGAAACTGAAAATGTTCTTCCACCAAAGTTGGGGACTGATGAGGTAATGATGAACCTGCTTTTTTTGCATTATCTTATCAGGCTTGTACACATTCTTATGCTATTAACAAAATTTTCATAGTTCAGTTATAGCGCAAAAATTAGTTGCTTCAGGTTGAATGATGTCAAACCATGAATGCCATTTCTTCTTCTTGAATAATAAAATTACCCTCTACATATAGTAGAGGGTATTACATGAGAATAGAACAAAACATCAAATATTAAAGTGGCTAAATATTTCTAATACTCCCCCGAAAGCTGGGCATGCAATGTTCTTCATACCCTTGCTAATAATAGCCACAAATTTTTTTCGCTCGGTGCCTTAGTGAGAAAATCTGCAAGTTGCCCCTCCCAGTGAACGAAATGGGTACATACAATCCCTTTCATAATATTTTTTTTAATGAAGTGTCGGTCAACTTCAATGTGCTTGGTGTGGTCATGCTGAACAAGTTCATGAGCAATGTTGATTGCCGTCTTGTTGTCACAGTATAAGTTGATTCCAGTAAACGAAGATCATTCAATAGGTAATGAAGCTATATCCCCTCACATAGACCATGAGCCATAACTCTAAACTCAGCCTCAGCACTAGAATGAGCCACTACATGTTTTTTGCTTCTCCAAATGAACAGATTAGCGGCCTCAACAAAGGAACAATATCCCGTGGTTGATATTCTATCACCAATTGATCAAGCCCAGTCTGCATCAGTATATGCTTCAATTATTAAGTTATCACTAGGAGAGAATAAAATGCCCCTGCTAGGCGAAGTCTTCAAATACATTAGAATTTTGATGGCTGACCTTAGGAGAATGTATCTTTTTACTCACCGCTCCCACTGCATATGAAATGTCAGGACGAGTATGAGATAGGTACATCGATTTGCCTACCAGCTTCTGATAACTAAAAATATCTTCTACTGACTTCTCATCATCACGTCCAAGTTTGCGGTTGACTTTAATAAGGAGTATCAACATGCTTGCAACCACTCATTTCTTTCTGTTCTAATAAATCAAGGAAACACTTCCTTTATGATATGAATCCTATATTTTGATCTTGCTACCCCAATCTGTAGAAAATATCTCAACCTGCCTATGCCTTTCTGTTCAAATTCATTAGCAAGTTTGAGTTCAGGTCACAAATCTCATCATGTCATAGCCTGTAATTACCATATCATCAACATACGCAATCGGAAGAGTCATCGTAATCTATTTTCTTCTGATAAATAGAGTAAATAGAGTGTGATCAACATTGTTGAAGTCGGGAAAATCCCTACTCCAAATGTTTGGACTTAGTTGCAGTCTTGAAGGGCACTGATTTTGCGATCGAACGCCACAACTCGGATGTCACTAGAGCAGGAAAGAGAAAGATGTTTACAATCACACCTCAGGTGCTTCAATAGGGAAGTCCCACCACTTAACCAGAAGTTTGGGAGAAACTTCTTCTCCGCAACCAAAAGGCTGAGCGAGGTACGAGGAAAACATGAACTTGGCGAGTATCACACTTGGGGGATCTCAACGTCTTTTAAAGTGCCATTGCTGGTACCTCTGAGGGTTTATTTATAGACAAATTAGGGGGGGGGGAGTATGTATGCGAGAATACCTCTGAGGGCTTTGAATACTCACCTATATTGATTAGTTATGAGGGTTGCTTGCCCATGCTTGCCCATGATCGTTGGATGCTCTGCGAATAGGCGTCTCCTTAGACATTTCTGATCGCGACAAATTACGGGTTATGTAAACATGCCTTTGGGTATAGCCTAACGAGATCATGACTTTGTGAAGTCTCCCAAACCAAGCTCTTGAAGATTGTTTTTACCTATATGGAACTTTCTTCAATTTACAAACCTTCATTTCTGAACTGATAGAAGACATTGACGTATAAACTTCCTCTTCCAACTCACGGTGCAGGAAAACATTCTTTACATCCAGCTGCTGAAGATCCCATCTTAATATGCGACACAGGATAATAGGACCTTAATTAAATTCATTTTGTCCATTAGAGCAAATGTCTCCTGGTAGTCATTACCATGAGTTTGGGTGTAGCCTCTTACCACCAATCATGTCTTTGAATCTCTTCACAATACTTTCAGAGTTCTGTTTTACTGTAAAAATACATCGACAACCAACTATCTTCTAGCTAGGAGGGAGATCGATCAGGTCCTATGTGTGGTTCTTTTCTATAGCCCGCATTTCCTCAATTATCGCCTTTGCCATTTTGGGTGGTCAAGTGCCTCCTACCATGTACCATGAACAAACACGGAGGAAAAAGAAGCGATGAAGGCTTTCTGGGAAGAGGTTAACGATGCATGCAACAAATACCTTTTTCGGAGGGCAACATGTAACTCAAGGGGTGCTGGAGACGAATTTGATAGTGGTTGTGGTATTATGAAATGCAATTGAGTGTTTGAGCCTTTGCTTCTCCTAGCGTACACTTACAACTTCTTTCTTTGGGAATATTTTTGGGGATATCCACACTTTCTCATTGAGTGGTGATGTATATAAGAGGAACTGGAAGAGTAAGAACACTCACTTCCAAGTGCAAAGACTCTCCTTGAAGTGAGTACTCATAATATGAGATAATTTCATGAAAAGTGACATCCATAGAGATAAATATTTCCCTCTGTTATGATGATGATAACATTTGTACCATTATTGTGTAGGAGAGTAACTAATGAATACACATCGAAGGGCACAAGGATCAAGTTTTGTGCGGACAATATTATGAATGTGAACAAAATATAAATTCCAAATACACTGGGTAAAAGAGTAGTAGGAGGGATACCTTGGGTATGAAGAGAAGTGCGATTGCCCATATGACGTGAAAGTATACGATTGATGTGGTAAGCCGCAATAAGAAGAGCATCATTCCAATAATATATCAGAAGAGACGTCATAAATAACAAACATCGTCACTTCAAGAAGATGATGATTTTTTCGTTCAACAACACCATTTTGTGTAGGAGAATGCACACGAGTGGTTTGATGAACGATTCTAAAATCACTACAATAGCTTTCAAATTTGGAATCCAAATATTCACGTTCATTATCACTGCAAAATTTTTAATGATTGTACCAAATTGAGTAAAAATCATTTTATGAATTTTTTTGAAAAAGAGCGAACACTTCAGTTTTCCTACGCATCAAATAAACCCACGTAGTGTGAGAAAAACAATTATTGAATGTAACAAGCCAATGATAACCATAGATTTAAACAATAGGGCAGGGGCCCCATACATCACTATGAATACTTTGAAAAGGTACAACAAAAGGCTTATACGTGATTAAAAGAGATACAATTATGTTTAGCAAGTTCGTGAACATCACACATGGATGTTTTAAACACAAAAGATGAAAAACTTGGAAATAAAGATTGCATAGTAGTAATAGAGGGATGAACCAAGAGACGATGCCAGATAGCACAGAGGAAGCGGATGAGCATATAAAGGGCCTGAGGAACAACAACATCAAACACGTACAATCCATCTTGCATCCTATCAGAGTCAAGCACCTTCTTCGTCTGCAGCCTGCAGGTACTGAAAGACACAATAAGAAGAAAAAAAAGGTGACGGAGCAATTCATGACATTTATATTATGGATAACAGATAAGAGGTTGCATGTAAAAGAAGGGACATAAAGAGCAGAAGCCAAGCTAAGAGAACAACAATTGATGGATTCCTTTCTTGCAATAAAGGAACGTGACCTTAGTGTTTGTTGTTATTCCTATTCATTTATAGTGTGTCTGCCCCTGCCCACATCATCATATTAAGTTAATTCAATATCTTACTTTATAGCATTATCCTGTGCCAAACTTTCATTGAACATTATTAATCACACTGATTCCTACTATTATGGAGTCTTAGGTAGGAATTTGGCATTGGTTGAGAGTCAACTGAATCCGATCCATTTCCAATTGTGTTTTTTGCCTTTTTTTGAACCATAGATGTTATGTTCAATGTTGCAAATATCGCATGTCGACTTATCAGATTGAGTTTTTAAATATCGGATGTCGTAAGTCGGAGACATGTAAGAGATAAATTTAAAATATCGAATTTACATGTCTTACAAAGAATTTTTTTATTTTTATGCATGCTAACTATAATTATATGTTATAACAATAAAAAAATAACAAATATATAAAAAATAAGCCATTTATATTACAAAATAAAATCGAATAGTATTTAAGATAAAATATTATTAACAAATATAAAATGATACATTGTAAAATATATTTAATAATGTTAGAAAATATTAGGAAAAATCATGTAAAAAGCCCATCTTGTGCAGCCCAATTATAAACCCACTTGGGGCTCTTGTTTAGTCCCATGCCTTTAGTTTGGGACTCCACTTCCTTTTCTTTTCCTATTTATTTGTATGCATACTTGTAGTATGACAAGATTTTGGAATAATATTACAGTTTTTTCCACATGTATCAGAGCCATGTTTAGTCGAACGCATTCTCAAATATCTGAAGACTGCCCCTGGACAAGAACTTGTATATAAGTCATCCGCCTATCTATCTCTTATTGCGTATTCAGATGCTGACTATGCGGGCTCCCTTGATGATTGACGTTTCACTACTGGTTTCTGTACCTACTTTGGAGGAAATCTTTTCACCTGGCATAACAAGAAACAATTGGTTGTTCCTCGCTCCTCTGCTGAAGCCAAATATCGTGCAATGACGGCGGTTGTGTCAGAACTTATCTGGCTTGATAGTCTTCTCGACGACTTGGGAGTCAAATTGTCCTCACCGGCGACTCTGTTTTGCGACAGTCAAGCCGCTATACATATTGCCAAGAATCCTGTGTTTCATGATCAAACCAAACACATTGAAGTTGACTGTCACTTTGTTCGGGAGAAGGTTCAACTAAAGAAATTGGAATTAGAGCATGTTTCTGCATCAGGGCAAGTTGCTGACATTCTCACCAAGGTGTTATCTCGATCACTGTATCATCAGTTTTTGTCCAAGCTTGGTGCTTACGATTTGTATGCTCCAGCTTGCGGGAGAGTGTTAGAAAATGTTAGGAAAAATTATGTAAAAAGCTTAACTTGTGTGGCCTAATTATAAGCCCAATTGGGCCTCTTGTTTAGTCCCACACTTTTAGGCTCTATTTGTTTAGGCGTTTCGCTGCTCCGTTTTGGGCAAACGCCGCCGAAAGGAGGGTAAAAAAATGAATCTGCATCGGCGTTTGCTCCGTTTCCACCCGCCCACCTTGAGAAATGCCCCCAAAAGCTCGGTTTGGAGCAGCCACCTCCCCCCTCCGATTCAAATACTCCATTTCCACCCGCCGGATCGACCCGCCACCGCTAAACCAAATGAAGCCTTAGTTTGAGACTCCACTTCTTTCTCTTTTCTTATATATTTGTACACATACTTGTAATATGACAAGATTTTGGAATAATATTACAGCTTTTTCCACAAATAGTATGCAATAAATTTTTTTTAATAACAATAATTCATTGTAAATAAAGAAGATTTTAAAGTAAAAAAAATTCTTGATTAATTATAAGTCTTTTTAAACTTATAAATTTGTATTAAAGACATACAAACAATCAATTAATAAATGTATTAAATGTTTTCATATTTTTAGTAATATGAAATAAAAAAATTACGAAACAATTATACAAAATTAGTTGTATGAATAGAACTTCAAAAAAAATGAAAAAAATAAGTCTAATCGATCTAAACATATATAATATTATATATATGCGATTTAAACATATTTTGATAGTCTGCTAATATAACATCATAAAATAATGGACAATATATTTAAAAGTCGTGCCGGGCGTTAAATCGGATATGTCGGCTTATATTTTACAAAAGAACATTATTATTTATTTTAGAAAAACATATTGTTTTGTCTTTAAAAATGACACGTCGGGCATGTCGGATTACATTTAAAATAATGATTATGTTTATAATGAACAGTTGAAATCCATGCTGCTTGACTTGGACAGAAGTAGGCTTTTAAGGAAACTTAGTGAAGCAAATCAATACAACAGATTCCTCAAGCGACAGGTTTGAAATTGAATTCTGATTAATGATACTACCTGTTACCTCTAAAGTTTATGTTTTTGATGCACAGTAGAGTTATTACTGGTGTTTTTATACTTTTTGTTCTTTCATCCAGCTGACTGAACTAATACTCTCTGCAGTTGCAGATAAAGGATGATGCTCTATTCAGCTTAATCAATGAACTTTCTGTATTGGAATTTGAATCGAAGGTTGGTATTTTATCTGTTGTATTTTTTTGCTTCTTCATAGGTATGGCTGGCATCAACATTGCCCATGATCAGATTATGCATCGTTGTTGTAAGAATAGAGAGACCTCCAATCTTGTATATACTTCTTGAATGAATAATTACAAGTATGAATACATTTATATAGGAAGAGAGGGAGAAGAGAAGATCCCAATCCAAGATGTGGGACAAATACAAGAAATAAAAGGGCCTCTTAAATGGGCCTTTACAAGGGCTTTTCTAACACTCCCCCGCAAGCTGGAGCGTACAAGTCCTAGGCGCCAAGCTTGGATAAAAATTGGTAGTATAACGGCCGAGAGAGAGCTTTGGTCAGGATATCAGCAACTTGATTTGTAGCAGAAACATGCTCTAGATCTACCTTCTTTGACTGTACTTTTTAAAATTTTTGGGTGTCCCGAATAAAGTGCTCAAATTATGATATTTGTGGGCACTTTAAATCTCATAAAGTCAACTTCAATATGCTTTGTGCGTTCGTCTAAAACTACTCAACGTCCTTCTCCTGAACGTCTCTTCTCCTTATACCGGGTTCTTGGCAATTGCTTTGTTGCATCTCATATACAATCGTATTGCTGCTTGACTATCACAAAATAGGTCACATCTTTGTCTCCCCTTCAACCTCAATCTGCCGGTGCTCGCCTTGCGGCCATCTACACAACTTATAACCGAGAGACAAACACCCAAGTCTTGAGGATGGTCTCTTCAATAATTGGATGTGAAAAAAAAACAGAAGGCTCTCAAGCTATAGTGTGTTTATTTAAAAAGTCATGTTGTCTGTTTTGAACTCGCCACAACAAATTGACACTACAACAGCCATGGCCCGGTACTCAGCTTTGATATAAAGGACAGCAGAAGAATTATAATTATCTCATAGCGAGCAACCACATTCTGTTTCTTGCTACGCCAGGTTATGAGATGACCACCCTTTCTCTCTCACATAAATGAAGTAGGTACAAAAACCAGATCACAATCATTGTAGAGCGCTATGAGTGGTTATATGATATTCTATCATCAAGGGGGTTGTCGCTCGCTCTTCTGCATCCTGCATAGTCAGTGTTGAAATTAAGATGGCCGAGTATGCAACAAGAATTATCATTTTACATGATAGTGATGTGGATGGCTTGTAGTGGTAGTTTGCAAGTAGTGAAAACAAGAATAGAGAGACCCTTGTCCTGTAGCGGAAGAGAGGGAGAAGAGAAGATTCTTGAGAAACAAAAGGGCCTACCGAACACTCCCCCACAAGAATGCGCTCGATAAAAATTGGTAGTATAACAACTTGAAGATGAGATGAAGCAGAAACATCGTAGGAGAATAAAGTGACATCAACTTCAATATGCATAAATCGACTCACGACTCCTACGACAAAGGAGATGTCAGCAAAAGAGCGAGCAACCACATTCTATTTCTTGGTTATGAGATGACGAGTAACTGTAAGGTAGATCAGTTGCCAAGAGATAGTGATGTGGATGGCAACCCCTTGTCCTGGAAGCGTCTGTAGTATTCCGGATTCGTAAGCAGCTTATCAGAGTCAGAGCTATGAGCCGAGAGCCTGTGATTAACGTCCATTGGAGTATCCATAGGTTTGCATCCCGAATAGCCAGCATCATGAAGGAGGTCCATACAATACTTTCTTTGGGATAATACAAGACCATCAGGCCGTCGTGCAACCTCAAGCCCGAGAAAATACCGTAGGTTCCCAAGATCTTTGGTCTGAAAGGCGAAGTTCAACTGTTGCTTGGTATGTTGTATCCCTGTAGTATCGTCGCCAGTAATGAGGATATCGTCAACATAGACAAGTAGAATCACAGTTCCGGTTGGCCGGTGTTGAGTGAAGAGAGAGAAGTCAGCCGAGCTCCTAGTGAAACCAATATCACGGACTACTTTGCTGAATTTGTCAAACCAAGCACGCGGGGACTGTTTGAGACCATAAATAGATTTCCGAAGATGACAAACCTGAGACTCCCCTGTGGTCTCAAACCCGGGAGGTTGATGCATATAAACAGTCTCCTGTAGATCACCATTGGGAAAAACGTTCTTAACATCCAGCTGATAAAGAGGCTAATGACGGTGAACATTCAAGGAAAGAAGAACTCGGACCGTGTTCAATTTGGCCACTGGAGAGAAAGTTTCCTCATAATCAAGGCCGTGTTGCTGAGTAAAACCCCGGGCCACGAGGCGGGCCTTCAGACGCTCAACAGTCCCATCCGCGGTATGTTTAACAATAAAAACCCACTTGCAGCTGACACAGTGGTGGCCTGCAGGAAGGGGAACCAGATCCCAAGTCTGGTTAGCCCAATGAGCCCTCATTTCATCCTCCATGGCCGCCCGCCACCCTGGGTGTTGAAGCGCCTCCTGCACAGTATTAGGAATAGAAATCGAGGAAAGTGAAGTGACAAAGGCGTAGAGAGGTGGAGCGAGCCGGTGGAGAGAAACGTAGTTGGCTAGGGGATGGGCCGTAGAAGCAGGAGCCGGATCCGCTAGTGCCGGAGTGTCACTGGGACCAGGGAGCTGGGGCAGGGAACCATCCTTGGAGCCGCGACGAGTATAGACACGGATAACGGGCGGAGGGACTGTGGGAGCAGGAATAGAGGTGGAGGGAGAGGGCAGAAAGGAGGGCGCTATAGGAACGACAGGTCGGGGCATAGCAGGAGAGGAAACCGAGGAGGAGGAAGGTAAGTGAAAGGACTGATCTTCGCAGAAGGTGACATCCGCGGAGACAACCATCTTGCCATCGGAAGGATAGTTGCAAACATACCCATTTTGAGTGCGGAAGTAGCCAACAAACATATATTTGGCCGCACGAGGAGCAAGTTTGTCGGAGGGAGGTCCAAGAAGATGAACATAACAAACGCACCCAAAGACACGTGGGGGGAGAGAGGTTGGGTTGGTAGTGGGATAGAGGAGTTGGATAAGAATGACAAAATCAAGAACAGAAGAAGGGAGACAGTTAATGAGATGACAGGCCGTGGAAACTGCAAAATTCCAATATTCGATGGGAACCTGCACTTGGAACATGAGGGAGCGAGCAACATCGAGTAAATGACGATTCTTTCGTTCGGCCACCCCGTTTTGTTGAGGGGTATAGACACACGAAGTTTGATGGATGATGCCAAATTCGGTGCAGATGGTGGAGAAGGTGCGCCCTGTATATTCGCGAGCATTGTCAGTGCGGAGAATTTTGAGTGGGGTGGCGAACTGCGTACGTACCTCAGTTACGAAAGCACGAAAGACAAATGTAAGTTCAGTACGATCATGCATTAAATATAGCCATGTAGTACGCGAGTAGTGATCGATAAAAGTGACAAAATAACGAAAACCATAAATACTAGGGAACTTATAAGAGCCCCATACATCAGAATGAACTAAGGATAACAGAGTACTACTCTGGGTACATGCAGGGGGAAAGACAGAACGATGGTGTTTGTCGTAGATACAAGATTCACAAGAGAACTCCCGTAATGGAACATCAGGAAGAGCCCGCTTGAGAATCGGAAGAGGAGCATGCCCAAGGCGACGATGCCAATCAACAGTAGAGACGGTAGATAGAAGAGTGGGTTGGGTATCCAAGATGTAAAACCCATTCACCAGCTGCCCCCTACCAATGATACTCCGGGTGCGACGATCCTGCATAAGAAAGGAAGCGGGAAAGAAGGTTATTGAACAATCAATGTCGTTTGTCAGGCGACTAACAGAAAGTAAATTGAAAGGAGATCCCTGAACGTGAAGAACCGAGGAAAGAGAAAGTGCTGGGGTAAGTTGGAGGGCAGCGACGCCAGAGACTGGTAGAGTGTCACCATTGGCCACAATGATACACGGGGGATGAGCCAGCTGGAGATATTTGGAGGGCTTCTGGGAAGTAATATGGTGAGTAGCACCAGAATCAACGATCCAGTGAGGGCTAGGAGAGAGACATGTTATACCTTCCGCAGAAAAGGTCGCAACCGAGCCGGAGGAGCGGCTGAGGACACCCTGTAGCTGATGGAGTTGGGTGCGGAGCTCATCAATATCGTGTCGGGTAGTAGAGGCCGGATCCTGGGCGGGAGCCCCAGGGGAAGCAGGAGCAGTAGAGGAAGTGGCAACGAGGTGGGGAGGGAACCCATGCTTGCTGTAACAGGTGGCATCAAGATGGCCACCCCGACCAAAATATGTGCATTTGAGAGACGAGTGTCCACCACATCCGCGTCCCCGAGACGGAGGTCTGCCCCCCCCCCCCCCCCGAGTGGAAGAGCCACGAGCAGGAGGGGGGTTGGAAGGAGAGGCTGTTGAAGAAGAGCAGAGACAAAGCTGGGAGGGGCCTCCGTAGGAGGCGTAACCCGAAGTAGCATGGAGCAGATGTCAGACATTGACAGAGTCGTCGTGGAAGAGAGGATCTGAGCCCAAACACTATGCAGGTGGGGCGGAACGCGGGACATCATCATCGCGATGGTAACTGCCTCTTTCTGGGCCCGTTGAGTAGCAAGATCCGTTGTAGGAGGCTGATGTTGAATCCAAGCCTCGGCTAGGGTCTTGGCCTGGGCAACAAAAGAAATCATGTCGCCGGGAGCACCTGGAGTAAGATTCTGAAGGTTGGAGATAATATCATAGAGGTGCTGAAGACTGTTTTGCCCAGAATAAAAGGAGTGGAGCTCCTCCCACATTGCCTTGGCCGTATCATGATACATGGCCATCCGGTAGGGTTCGGTGTCCATAGAGTTGAGGAGCCAAGACTGGACCCGACCGTCATCACGAAGCCAATCATCGGAGGGAGCAACAGGAGTAGCCCGAGTCAGGTGGTGGTGAAGACCCTTTGTCTGGAGAGCACGACGAACAGGGTGAACCCATTCGACAAAATTGTGTTTGCCTGTGAGAGAGATGGTAGTGATCTGCAGTTCATCACGGAGATCAGAAGCCGGAGTAGTCTCACGGGCTGACGGAGCAGAAGTAGCAGCGGATGTGTCAGAAGCCATGCGATTAATAGAGGAGGCCGGTTGGCAAGAGGAGAAGTCGCGCGGCTAGTAGAAGGAAGTGGCCAGGCGGCTTGGCAAGGAAGGCCGGGCGGCTTGACAAGGAAGGCCGAGCGGCTGAGAAGAGAAGGCGGCTAAGCAAGTCGCGACCGGATGCAACGAAGAGGAGAGGAGAAACCGCTAGCGACAAGTTAAGTCGCAGCGAGTAGCAGCTGGCGAGTAGAAAAGAAGGCCGCACGACAAGGGAGAACGACCAGCGACAAAGAAAGTCGCAACCACAACGCGGCTAAGGAAGAAGGAAAGAGGCTGCGATAAGACAGGCACAGCGACTAGAAGAGCGTGGGTGGGGCGGGAAGGCCGCACGGTCAAGTGAATTCAACCAGCGACCAGGAAGGTCGCGACCAAGATGCGGCTAAGGGAGAAGGAGAGGCCGCAAGCGACTCTGCAGGTCGCTGCGATGAGAGGGGAGAAGGAAAAGAGGGAAGTCCGCACGGTCAAGCGGAGTTCACCAGCGGCAGGGAGAGAGACCGCGACCTAAATGCGGACAGAAACAGGAAGGAAGAGGCCGCGCGGAAAACAGGGGCAAGAGGCCGCGCGGTCAGGGAAGAAAGCTGGGCAGGAGAGAAAAAGGTAGAGAAGGTGGACCCCACGCTAGAGAAGGTTATAAAAGAGGGAGAGATTGGAAGAGGAGGAGGAGATCACAACAGAAGGGGAGGTAGAGGAACAGCGGGTAGAGAAAAACGAGTCCCTCGAAACCGCGGCTAAGCAGGAGGAGAACAGGCCGCGCGGTCAGCTGGGTGACCCGGCGGTGTGCACACAGACAAGCCGACTAGAGAGAGACCGGTGGCTCTGATACCATGTAAGAATAGAGAGACCTCCAACCTTGTATATACTTCTTGAATGAATAATTACAAGTATGAATACATTTATATAGGAAGAGAGAGAGAGAGAGAAGATCCCAATCCAAGATGTGGGACAAATACAAGAAATAAAAGGGCCTCTTGAATGGGCCTTTACACGGGCTTTTCTAACAATTGTCATATACTATGCAGGAGGGTTCCCATCAATGTCGAAGATGAATGTAGAGTTGTCACCACGACATATCTGTAACCACCACAATTTTAAGGAGCGCGTTTATGAGCAAAAAGCTTTGGGAAGAGATGGAATACAATTTATTTAATTAATGCATTAGTTTATGTTAGGTGTTGGTGGTTTTATTTATTTTGTTGTCTCTATTATTGTAACTCCTATATATAGTGGAAGACCCTCATATTTCAGTAAGATATCATTTTTCTCCCGTGCAAACATGGTATCAGAGCCAGGTTTGCCCTAATCGATCCGCCCGCTCGTGCCACTCTCGCGACCGTCCGCCTCCGCTCACGCTGCCGTCGCACGTTTCTGCCGATCCTGCTTGCGCCGCCTCCTTCCCCGACCTTCCCCGACCTTCCCCGACCTTCCCCGCTAGTGCCTCTCACTCCCGCTTGAC
The DNA here is from genome assembly GCA_039583875.1 of Platanthera guangdongensis. Classification (NCBI taxonomy): domain Eukaryota; kingdom Viridiplantae; phylum Streptophyta; class Magnoliopsida; order Asparagales; family Orchidaceae; genus Platanthera; species Platanthera guangdongensis. The sequence goes on along the minus strand of CM077166.1, from coordinate 13,711,340 downwards.
CCCCTCTCTTTACCTCGCATCATCTCCAATTGGGAGGCTTCCGTCTCCGCCTCCCTTTCTCTCATTCTTTCTGCCTAGGGTATGGACGCCGACACCTGGTTTCCCCGCTAGCGCTGCCTCTTCAAATGCCTTCTTAGGCTTGCTCTCTTTCTTTTTTCCCAGCGCTCAACCATTCTCCTTCTTGCGGGGATGACACCTCCTTCCCCGCACCAGGTTTATTTCTTCCTCTGCGGGTGTTTGTGGCCCCGAACCCTTGCCGACTGTCTCTTTTTATGAGCAACGCTTTGTTTGGTGCTTCTTTGGTCTAGTGAGTGCTCTTCCGTCATTGTTTTCCTCTGGTTGCTATGGACGAGAGTGTGGAATCAGCTTCTTTGTCGTCCGGCTCCTCCTCGATATCCGCTTTGGGCTCTGGCCGCTCTCTTCATGATCATGAGACTCCTCAGATCACCACCATGAAACTTGATGACATCAACTTTTTGCCTTGGGCTCGTTCCATTACCCTTGCCCTAAACAGCCGCTGTATGCTTGGGTATGTCAATGACACTACGCTTGCTCCGGCCTCGACCTCTCCTGAGTGGTCTCAATGGGAGTCCGAAAACTCTCTGGTGATGTCCTGGTTGCTCAACTCCATGCAAGAATGCATTGCTCGGAATTATCTCTTTATGGACACTGCCGCTGATATTTGGAAACGTGTCGAGGCTCTCTATTCCTGCCGGAACAATGCTACTCAGATCTTTCAACTTCGCCGCCGGATTTTCCTGTTGCGACAAGGAGATCGCTCTCCGTCGTCCTACTACCTAGAGTTTACTCGATATGCTCACTCTCGTCTCCCCTGAGGACGAAGTTCTTGTTTGAATTCATGAAGACGTAATCAGATCTTTGAGTTTTTGCATGGCTTGCATTGTGACTTTGATCAAATTAGTGTCCAGATACTTGGGTGGTCTCCTCTTCCCTCTTTGCTGGAGGTCTACAGTCTTGTTCAACAAGAATTCGATCGTCGCCAGACTTTATATTCTGACACTGCCACAAAAGCTCTGCTCTGGCCACTCATTTTTGCCCTTCCTCGTGACTTACCGCCTAAGTCTGGAGAGAAAGATCACCGGATCTGTGATTATTTCGGGAAGGCCCGTCATACAAGGGAAACATGTTTCAAGCTCCACGGCTTCCCCCCACCCAAAGAAGTCCTGCTACTCGTCGTGGTTGTGGCTATGGTCGCTCTCTAGACTGTCATTCCCAGCCCCGCTCTGCTCATCTCTCTGATGCTTCTGATGATATGTCCTCAGGCAGCCCTTCCAACTCTCTCTTCGGACGAGATTCTTGCCTTTTGTCGTCCCATGCACGTCCATCCTTCAGAGACTTTTACTTCATCCTCCTTATATGCCCCCCAAGGGCCCCCGGGTGCTCATTCTGCTTCTAGCCGCCCCTCCACCCAGTGGATCATCGACAACGTAGCCACCGATCATATGACCGACACTGCTTCAGGTTTTGTATCCTACTCTCTGTTGTCGGGTCGTGACAAAGTGAGTGTTGATGATGGTTCTTTTTTCCTCTATTGCTTGCAAAGGAATCATTCTCCGCTCCTCTCACTCTCTCGTCCGTTATTCATGTTCCTAAATTTACTCTAAATCTTCAGTCTATTAGTCAATTGATTAACTCTATGCATTGCTTAGTGACTTTTTACTCTCCTGTATCTTTCAGGACCCGACGACGGAGAAGGTGATTTGTTCTGGTAAACTGTGTGATGGACTGCACCTGTTTGACCCCTCCAGCCCGACTTCTACTCCGCGTAACCTTCATGTCGCTTCGTCTTCTACTTTGGATTCCTGACACTATCGTCTTGGATATCTATCTATTTCTGTTATGAAATTATTATTTCCTGCTATGTCGTCCTCTGTTTTTAATAGTTTCCGTTATAATTTCTGTGAATTGGGTAAGCACAAGCAGACATCTCTTCCTCAGATGTCTTCTCCTTGTGCTGTACCTTTTGAGGTTATTCATTCTGTTGTTTGAAGCCCTAGCCATGTTGCTTCTATTTCTGGGTGCAAATGATTTGTTGCTTTTATCGACTGTTTTCTAGATGCACATGAGTTTATCTCATGAAAAGCAAATCTGATGTTTTTCCTTTATTTCACCGTTTCCATAAAATGATTATCACTCAATTCAATGCCACTGTGCGCGTATTACGAAGTGATAATGGTCGTGAGTACATTGACTCTCATTTTGAACGCTACCTTTGTGACTTGGGAATCATCCACTAAACTTCCTGTGTGTACACTCCTGCCAAACATGGGGTCGCCGAGCGTAAGGATCGACCCCCTCCCGGAGGTCGCTCGTTGTTTATTACTGCATATGTATCTACCCAAATACTATTAAGGGGATGCTGTCTTCACGGCTACGCATCTGATTAATCGCCTACCAACTTGTATCCTCAACCACAAAACTCCGTTAGAAGCTCTCCATATCCTCCATAGTGAGCTCACTCCTTATATCTTTTGTTGTGCGTGTTTTGTTCATATGCATCACACCTCTAAGCTTGACTCCCGGGCACTTCGGTGTGTCTTCATTGGTTACTCAAACACCCAACAAGGTATAAGTGTTTTCATCTCGAGACCCACAATAATTTTATCTCCATGGATGTCACCTTCCATGAATCAGAGTCTTATTACAAGAGCTCTCTTCAGGGGGAGACTGGTACCATAGAAGCGAGCTCCTTAGCCATACCCCTGCCTATATCTTCTCCATATCAACTTACTAATCCTTCCGAGGTTCTGCCGCCGTCTCTGCCACCTCGCCTTACTCCTCAGTTGCAGGTTTATACTCGTCGACGAAGGGGCACAAACAATCAGTTGGCGCACATTATCTCATTATGTGACTTATGACTCCTTGTCTTCCTGGCATAGAGCCTTTGTCACTTCTCTGACCTCCATTTTCATATCCTTTTCGTGGCAGAAGAGATGATAGCTCTTGAGAAGAATTGCACTTGGGAGCTTGTTTACCTTCCTCAAGGCAAGACCGTGGTTGGATGTAAGTAGATTTTTTCAGTAAAGCAAAACTCCCAAGGTCTTGTGGATTGTTACAAGAGTAGGTTGGTGGCCAGAGGATACACCCAAACAGTCGGAATTGATTGTCAGGAAACCTTTGCTCCTATTGCAAAGATGAATTCTATTACTCGGGCGCTACCTACAAAGGGCGGAGTCTCAATCAGTTGGACATGAAGAATGTCTTCCTCCATGAAGATTTGGAAGAGGAAGTTTATGTCTCTACCTCTTGGTCTTATCCCTGAGGGATCTAAGGGAATGATATGCAGATTGAAGAAGACTCTCTACAACCTAAAATAATCCCTGAGGGCGTTGTTTGGAAGGTTTCAACGAGCAGTGGTGACATTTGGATATACACAGAGTAATGCCGATCATACCCTGTTTGTAAAGCACATACAAGGGAAACTAACAACGTTGATAGTTTTTGTGGATGACATCGTCATAACTGGGGATGACATTGATAGAAGAAATCAAAAAGCTGAAGAGTAGATTAGCTAGTGAATTTGAGGTCAAGGATCTTGGTAACCTCAAGTTTTTTCTTGACATTGAAGTTAGATCCAAGCACGATATTTTTATCTCACAGAGGAAGTACATCCTTGACCTGCTGGAGACTATGGGGATGAGTGGGCGTAGATATGCTGACACCCCCATTGAAGTGAACCATAGATTGGGAAGAGATGTTGGAGACCTGCTTTCAACGCCTAATGGGGAGACTCATCTACCTATCTTATACTCGCCCGAATATATCATATGTTGTTGGAGTTATTGGCCAGTACATGCATGCTCCCAAATCGCACCACTTGGATGTTGCCCATCGGATTCTCAGATATCTCAATCTCAAGACCTCTCCGGGATGTGGTATCTAGTTCTCTCCAGTTTTCACAGATGCTGATTGGGCAGGGTCAGTTGATGATTTTTGATCTACTTCTGGGTACTGTACCTTGGTTGGAGGAAATCTGGTGACTTAAAGGAGCAAAAAATAGCATGTTGTTGCCAAATCCAGTACAAAAGCAGAATTTCAGGCTATGACCTAGGGAATATGTAAAGGAATATGGATTCAATCTCTTTTGCTCGAACTTGGGATTCATGACAAAGGTCCCATCCAGCTATACTGTGCCAACAAGACCGCCATTAGCATCACTCATAATCTTGTCCAACATGATCACACTAAACATGTGGAAGTTAATTAATACTTCATCAAGGAAAACATAGTGGGGGGAGTTATTAGCACTTCTTTTGTCCCCTCTGACCAATAACTGACTGATGTACTTACAAAGGCCTTGTCTCATAGGGGGTTTGGTAGCATTATATCCAAGTTGGGTGTGACGGATATCACAACCCAACTTGAGGGGGAGTGTTAGGTTTTGTTGGTTTTATTTCTTTTGTTGTCTCTATTATTGTAACTCATATATATAGTGGAGGGTCCACATATTTCATTTTTCTCCAGTGCAAACAGTTTATGTTTATTAGTGTGCTCATGAATCTATTTAAAAGGGAATATATAATTATAAGAGGGGTCTTGTAAGTGTGCCAACCCTGTGTTCGGTGAGGAACTACACTCAATTCCAAGTCTCTGTTTTCATCTGATCTATATTGTTGTTGTTCCACAACCCATCCTCCCGCGATGTCACCAACCTATCAGACATCATGTAACAACTCCCCATCTCCATCAACACACAAACATTGTCCCTCTTCTTCAAAGCCGGGTAGCTTCGATGTCCCTTAGCTCCTATTATGTCGTCAATTTCTTCTCACTGCAGTGATCCCATATATTTTTTTCTTCGACCTTTTCCATCCATTTTTATGCGTCCTTCCATGTGTATTCCCCCCCACATAGGAGAGCCTGGAGCCGCCACCTTGATTAATTGCGACCGCCATAATATTAATGGGTTCCTTTAATGTATAATGTATTAACGATTTAGTATTATATTAAGAGTCTATGTAAGGGGTGAGTTTTAAAGATTGGATATCATCGATCTTGTATTTTAGTTTTGAATTAGACATGGTTGGCAAGAGTTCTCCCCCAATTATTCTTGTTTGCCCTCATCTTCATTCAGTTATAGTGTTCTTCCTTTTTCTCGACCATCTGTTCTAGCAATTGGTCCATTTTGTCTTAACTGCCCATTGTCTACGTTGGTCTTTGGGATTCCATCCATTTCAACACTTCGCCGATTCCTTATATTGCATGGCTGTTACACCTTATGATCGAATTGAGTCAGGGTTTCTTAAACATCAGGATGGCCTCACTATCCACATGCATTGACCGAGTTGACGCTCTTATGTATGCCATTCAGGCGACCGACGACACTCTCCCCTAACTCCCACTAGTCATTACTCCCACTGTAACGACATAATCTTCATCCCTGTTGCAACCACATGACAACGCCTCCTTGATATTGTTCGAAGCACTATTTTGCCTAGAACCACTGCGGACTCTAGCACATACCTTAGTTTGCGGCACCCATTGCTGCTCATTCGTCCTATTCCTTTCCAACCTCCAACCCAACATTGACTATGTCTCTCAGTGCCACATCACCCTCTTCAGGGCCGCTATGATCATTGGAACACCTATCTTGCCAAAATCAACAAGGCCACCAACCACAACCCCTACTCCCATTGATGCCTTCGACTAGGCCCCACCAACAATCCCATGCCCATGGGTATCTTATTGCGGCATCCCAGAAGTACCCAGCCCCGACATCACTGTCTCTAAGCTCCTTCCCATCTCTTCCTAACATGACATCCACTCGCTCTGCGTCAGCAACTCCAGCACACAAGCTCCTTCTATCAAAATTCATGCTCAGTTCCTCATGTTGCGCCTTCTATTACATTCCATTCCTCTTCACTTCCTCATTATAAAAAAATGCCATGCTACTAAACCCAAAACCCACCAATGAACTTGTTATGGATTTAGTCGTCAGTTATCTAGTTATCTTGTCGTATTATTATTATAGTTATGTATTTGCTATTTGGAGTAGAGTCATTGTGATGCGGAGCAGAGACGAGGACCTGCAGTGGAGGACGAGTTTTGGGCCCGTTCAGGGTCAATTGACGACTTTCCATATATGACGTGCCCAGATCGACGATCAAACTCCGCAGATGCGTCCCGATTCCCATTGCGAATCAATTTGATATATTGCTTTAGTATTTTTGGTCTATTACCATTGTATTTGAATGACCCCACCTCCGACCAATCATAGCTGTCGAAGGTGGGATGCCCTGGCCTTTATTTTATTATAAATAAGATGTTATTGGGCTGATTAGAGATATTGTACAATTTGGAGAAAGCTATTTCCGGATTCCCGCGATCATCCCACGGTGCCGACTCCGTGGAACCCTAGGTGACGACTCCTAGGCTTGTATCTTCTTCCCCAAGGTAACCCATAACCCTAAGCCACTTCCTCCCCCTCCAAAACCCCTTGCCTTCACTCTCAGCCTCCCAAAATCCAGCCACTGGATAGTTGTCCACAATTTCTATTTCTTTTCCATTTCACTATTCATAAATGAATTTACTATTCATAAAGTATAGTTCTCCCCCTCCCTACTACAATTGTCGGCCAACTTCGGCTGCTCCTACCAGCCTCCGTCCTGCTGCTCCAAATTCTCTGCCATCTGCCTCCCTCAGCCCCTCCTATCCCCAGACCGACAGATCCTGTGCCCCCTAAAGCGCTGCCACCTCCCCCTTTCTCATCTACAAACACCACCCATTTTAAACCCCCTCAATCTCCTTGTCGTCGCCCTTGCATGGAACCACCACCCTAAGCCCTCCTCCCAGATCAGCCACGATCTGGAGTTTTCAGCCCGGATCTGATCTCATATTGTTGTATCTACCCACCCCACCCGGATCTCTGCATACGTGGCCATATCTATCCATTCCTGGTCCGATTCCATCATCCACCGCCGAGGACAGCCACCTACATCGTTTTCCACGCCTCTGGTTCCACCTCGAATCATCGTCCACGCATCTCCGGCTCCAGATTCTTCAGTGTCTTGGTCAACCCATTATTTGGTGAGTCTTTGTTGTATCAGATTATTATTTTCAGCATATTTATATTGAATTGGATCCTGTACTTGTTTTGAATATCTTGTGTGATAGTTGTTTATTAGATTATTATTGTGATTTGTAGGGTTTATTCGCCGCACGCTCTTGCTTTGGCCCTTTATGCGGAGGAAAACCTGAGCTTGCCTCGCTTAAATAAATTATTTTGTCTTGTCTTGAATTATTTGCGTAGGATATTTTAATTATTATCTAACTGTGACTTAATCCGTCGGGCTGTGCATAACATATAGAGGTTAGGTCTTCGATTTCCTGCCGCCTATAAATTCACCCGACATCAATTGGTATCAGAGCTAGGCTACGCGCTATTTTGATACACAATCACAGAGTCTTTAGGTTTTTTTTTCATTATGTCTATGTATCATAATCATTCCTCTCCTCAATTTGGAGGTTTCGAGTTCACTTACACTCGCTTCCATTGAGCCCCGTCAGGAAGACCTTCGTGGTACTGCGACGATTATTCTCGACCGCAGCTCACCACCGTCAGAGATTGTGTTGACCCACCAACACGACCACATTATGCTAGAGACAATCAGTAGGATGATTGTCGTCATTCATATCCTTGCACGCGAGCGAATCATGTTGACCCTTCGACATGACTCGATTACCTTAGAGATGACTATTATGAGGATCGTCGTTTTGAGAGATCTTGAAAGTCAGTTTCGTGCTGTTGCCTCTCCCGGTGATGGCTCATCGAGTTCCAAGTCTTTCAGTTATTGGCTCGTGGATATGAAGTATTATCTCAATCATTTTGAGTTATTCGTTGAGCGTCGCGTCAAGTTTGGGAAACTTAGATTTTTAGATCAGGCGATGGAATATTGGTCTAGCGTTGAGAGGACCCGCAAGCGAGACCGTCTACATCGTATCACCAGTTGGGCGGACATGAAGCTTTGTGTCAGAGGTATCTGCCTTCGTCGTATCGGAGCCGTTTGCTCGACCAATTATTTTCCCCCCATCAAGGATACATGTCTGTCGCTGAGTACAAAGACCGTTTTGACGAGTTAGCGGTGAGGAGTGATATCCGTGAGGACCCAGCCATAGCCATTACCCAATTTTGGTCTGGACTTCGGTCTGACATACGTACTAAGGAAGTTTATCATAGCTCGAAGTTCCTCGCATAGACATATCAGCTCGCCCTTCGTTATAAACATTTTTTGAGATCCGCAAGAGCTGGTCGATGAGATTCTCATCTTGATCTCCGCAGTACGAGTCTCTCCCATACTGAGATCACCACGATGCCTACCACTGTCCTGTCAGCCACGATAGAAGTGATACCTGAGGCGGATTGATCTTACACCAGTGAGGTTCTTAGCCCAGTGAGTGACCATCTCTTGTTTATGGCTTGTCTCTTGTGACCCTGATTGAGAGCGAGCTTGAGCGACTTATTGAGGTTGCAGTATTGTGTCCCTCACCCACAACTCTTCTTCTGCCAAGCACCGGGTTAGTTAGTACCCCAACCACATACCCAATTATTGACACCACACCCACAGACCCATTCTTGAGTATAAGTCTATGTCGCTCTGCTATTGTCATTACCTTGAGTCACATCACGTCCGGGAGCCCAGAGCCTGGTGTTGATCTCGTAGTGGCTATGTCACCCATTCACAAGTACACTATCCCTTACGATGATACTCATTTAGGGGACCTTGACCTTAATGACGAGCCCCCAGTTGAGCCTCCGGATGATCTGCCACATCCTGATGAGGATGAGATTCAGGTGAGCCCCGCATGTATGAGTATCAATTTATGGACGCCTTTTTCGTTGTCGTCCCTGAAACCGCCACATAGGATGGATATTGTGAGGAACATCCAATATTCTGGTCACCACCCGTCAGTGTTGTAGATATCGGCCGACATGTCCGACATGTCGGCCGACATAAAGGTTTTGGGTGCAAACCGCAACGAAACCGATTTGTTTGACAAAAATATCGTTTTGTAAAAAAACGGCGATATATCCCGATATATCGATATATCTCTAACCCGATATTTCAGTTATTATATTTAATATATAAAAAAACAAAATTCACGGGACCTATATTTTTCTACTTCACGAGTCCATTTCATGCATTCGTCATTTCTCGCTCTACCCTAAATTTTACTGGAGAGTCGCTCTGGCGGAGTGGTCGACACTCGATAGCTCCTTCTCCGGTGACGAGGCAACGGATCGGCATCGCAGGCGAGGAGTAGACGACGACGTCGGGCTTTCTACGAATTGGCATCGCAGGAGAGGACGCGAGGAGTCTATGCCGGGCTTTAGGGTTTCTGCTACTTCACTCCATTGTAAGCCCCCTTTTTCTTTCTTTTTTCTTCTTTTTTCTGCGACAATTGAAAGTTTTATTTGGAGTTATTATATTAATCAAGTCATAAGATCTAAAAGTTTTATTAAACTTGTTTTACTGTAAGATTCTTATTTATGTTATAGTTAGGTTCCTTTTTTGCAATAACTAAGTTTATAACTTTCCTTGTGCAAATCTACAGTGATTTTTGTTTCTCCTGTGCTAAGAAAAAGTCCCCTCCAAGTTTACATAATTACATTGGCTTCTCCTTTATCTTTCAAAATTATTTCAAAGAAAATGTTATAAATACTTATTTGTCTATACATTTGCTATAATTATTTGTTTGTATATTTTTACTTATTTGCAAAAAATATGTTTATAAATAATGTAATCTTTATATAAATATTAAAATCCGATATTGTAAAATATCCCCGATATATCCCCTGCAATCCGACATACGACATTTCAAATCCAAACCGACATGAACCCGACATCCGACATCTGCAACCTTGCCACCCGTTGACACATCGCACTCTCGACGAGTTTTGGGATACACCACCTGCTGACCCACCAGACGGGTTCTTTATTTTCGGGGATATTCCCCACACTATAGAGTCACGCATTCTAGTCTGTGTACACGATTTTCACCCAGGTGGTCGTCTCATTTGCGATGACTTTTTGTACACACCTTCTGGTGAGCCCCCTGATGTGTTACGTTCCTTGAGAGACATTTGACTCGTTACGAGCTCGTATTTGATTGTAGATATCTCTCACAGTCACCTGAACACCCGACACACGCGAGATGAGTTTTTTTACACTCCACCGAGGGAGCCACCGGATCAACCACCATATTTTAGAGACACCCCAGTCACTATTAGGTTTTCTTATAGAGAGCATGTTGTGTCTGTCATGTTTTATTTGCATCATTTGCATGAGTCTGTTGAGTCATTTCATCATCATTTACATGAGTCTGTTGTGTTGTCTGTTCATCGTTTGCATGTGTGTCATGTGTCGGTTCGACGAAGAAACCATAATGATAATAAATTCTATAAATCACATGTGGTTGTTCACTGGCAAGAGCAGGTACTTCATGAAGGCGAGCGAGTGATGTTGAAAATCTACGTCGTGAGGCTCCGTGCGAGGCTTGCAAAAAGCGCGAGCGTTAGACAAATGGATCCCTATATAATCATGAGACAGATCAAAGCAAATACCTATGATCTTGATATCCATGCAAGTATGGGCATCCATCTGATATTTAGTGTTGAAGGTATGACGTCGTACTACGAGTCTCACGAGTATGTGGACCAAAGCCATGGGGACTCCCAACCGCCCACACCTCCACTCCCGTTGTCTTACGACCCTCATAGGCCACCCACGTCTGATGACCACCATAACTCACCCATTTCTGACACCCACCTCCCAGGGGACGCGTCTTATTTGGTTCTACCTACAACGCCGTCGATCGCAATGGGAGCCACCACTCGTGAGTTGAGCGTTGAGAGCATTTCGGAGACCAGATTTGTCGGTACATTTCTACTATAGACGTTGATGTCACCTGGGTACTTGCAGCAGAGCTCGATCGACTCACCCCTGGACTTCGACTTCAGTACATCCGTCTCCATTCACCGGAGATGACAACTTTTCCGTCGGGAGGAGTTGATTGACGAGGACACTCTTCCGTCGAGGACACTTGGATGACTTTCGCTGGATCTTTTCGTGTCTTACTTGACATACATCGTGAGAATTACGATCGTTATTCATCGGGAGATGAATTTTTCAAGTCGGGGAGATTGATGCGGAGTAGAGACGAGGACCTGCAGTGGCGGACGAGTTTTGGGCCCATTCGGGGCCAATTGACAACTTTTCATGGCGTTCCTGGGTCGACTATCAGACTCCGCAGATGCGTCCGGATTCGCGTTGCGAATCAATTTGATATATTACTTTAGTATTTTTGGTCTATTATCATTGTATTTGAGTGCCCCCACCTTCGACCAATCATAGCCGTCGAAGGTGGGATGCTCTAGCCTTTATTTTATTATAAATAGGATGTTAATGTGCTGACTAAGGGTCTGTTTGGCGCAGCTCTTGCGGCTGGAAAATCTCTATTCCAGCCGCCAGAGCTGCTTTATATGTGTTTGGGACAGCTCCTTGTGAAGAGCTTTTCAAAAATCTGGAGCTGTTTTTCAGCTTTTCAGAAATCTCCCCCCCAGCTTCTGCTTCTGCAAAATAGCTTTCTCTCTCACAGGTTTTGGAAATCTTATGGTTTCTTCAGTTAGAACATGCTTAGAGGTCGGACGGCCTTCCTCCGGCGATTCCGAGCCCCGGAGGTCCTTCCTCCGGCGATTCCGAGCCCCCGACGTCCTTCCTCCGGCGATTCCGAGCGCACTTCTGCACAGAACACCCAAACACTCTACAGCTTTTCAAAACGGCTCCCCAGAGATCTATTTTAAAACAGCTCTATCCGGACAACAGCTTTTCAATCCGCCAGAGCTATCCCAAACAGTGCCTAAAGCTATTGCAGAATTTGTAGAAAGCTATTCCCAGATTCCCGCGATCATCCCACGCTGCCAACTCCGTGGAACCCTAGGTGACGACTCCTAGGCTTGTATCTTCTTCTCCAAGGTAATCCCCAACCCCAAGCCACTTCCTCCCCCTCCAAAACCCCTTGTCGCCACCCTCAACCCCCAAAATCTATCCACCGGGTAGTTGTCCAGAATTACTATTTTTTTCCATTTCACTATTCATAAATGAAATTTACTATTCATAAAGGATAGTTATCCCCCTCCCTATTCCATTTGCCGCCAACTTCGGCTGCTCCTACCACCCTGCGACCTGCTACTCCAAATTCTCTGTCGTCCGCCTCCCTCAGCCCCTCCTTTCCCAGGCCGACCACTCCTCTGCCCCTAAAGCACCGTCACCTCCCCCTTTCTCATCTACAGCCACCACCCATTTTAAACCCCCTCAATCTCCTTGTCGCCGGCCACCCCTTACGTGGAAGCACCACCCTAGGCCCTCCTCCCGGATCAGCCCCGATCTGGATTTTTCAGCCCGGATCTGATCTCATGTTGTCGGATCTACCCACCCCCACCCGGATCTCTATTTACGTGACCGGATCTATCTATTCTCGGTCTGATTCCATCATCCACCGCCGAGTACAGCCACCTACATCGTTTTCCACGCCTCCAATTCCACCTTAAATCGCTGTCTAGTCATTTTTGGCTCCAAATTTTTCAGTACCTTGGTCGGCCCACTGCTTGGTGAGTCCTTGTTGTATCAGATTATTATTTTCAGCATATATATATTAGATTGGATCCTGTACTTATTTTGAATATCTTGCGTGGTAGTTGTTTATTAGATTATTATTGTGATTTACCGGGTTTATTCGTCGCGCGCTCTTGCTTTGACTCTCCGCGTGGAGGAAAACCTAAGCTTGCCTCGCTTAAATAAATTATTTTGCCTTGTCTTGAATTATTTGCGTGAGTTGTTTTAATTATTATTTAACTGTGGCTTAATCCGTCGAGCTGTGTATAGCATGTAGTGGTTAGGTCACCGATTTCCCGCCGCCTATAAATTTACCCTGCGTCACATTGTAGTCGAGTCGAGTGTATTATTAGCATCGTATGAGTCTAGTCGTTGTCGTCATTATATTTTTATATTTTAGCGTCTATTAATGTATTTACAATTTTGCCATCCCGGGTTCTATAAATAAGCCCTTAGAGTCATGTAATGAAATAGTTTATTTTTCGTCTTTGAATAAAATCTTGGTACCTCTCTCTCTCTCTCTCTTGAGCAAGCCCTACTTAGGCAGCCACGATCAAGCCTTTGCAGTATTTCCTACTCAGAGGTTACCAGAGGAGTGACCGAAGATGGAGATGACTGTGGCGAAGATACTACGAACCATTGACCGTAACTGCCTAAGCGGGACGTGCTCAAGAGAGAGAAAAAGTGCCTCTAAGATCTCATTCAAATACGGGAAATAAATTATTTCATTGCTTTTCCTCGTTACATGACTCTAAGAGCCTATTTATAGGACCCCGGATGTCATAACTGTAAGTACATCAATAGACGACAATATTAAAATATAATGACGACTATGAATTGACTCATACGATGCTAATAATACACTCGACTACAACGACTCTATTCCAAATATATAATACTAAAATAATTCCATAACAGAACTTCTATACCAATCCCTATCAAAGATACCTAATAATCACATCTTTTATTCAACAACTTCCTCTGCATCATTATGCTAGTCGGCAATGGTACGTGCAAAAATAAGGGAAGGCTACTAATCAATCTTATCATGCTAGTATTTATATTTTTGTGGTTAAAGCATGTCAATTCCATCTTTAACAAAACATTGAAACCAAGTTAGCCCTTCATGTTTCATGTTTGTATACTAGTTTAGTTTCCGTGTTTTCATGGATTAGATCTTCTCTCCACTTCCGTTAATGTAGGCTTATTTTGGTTGAATCTTGTAAAATCCTTGGTTTCTTGTTTTGTCTAATCCCATTTGTGCTATTTTATGTTCACAGTATTTGATTCCTAGTTGTTGTTTCGCAAACAGAAACATTTTTCATAGCACTTTAATAATGAATAACTTGACCTGTGCCATATAGACTATCATGGTTTTGACGCCATGGATCCTTCTGGAAAAAATCATTTTAATGTGCATGACAATCTTTAATTGTGCAACTTATACATAGAACATATGCAGGTTTGTTGATGGATATTTTTTTAAACATGCAGTCTTTGGTTACTATAGCCAAAGAGGTTGCTAGCACTTGTATGCAGCTCGATTCAAGGAATATTGATGGGAAATGCATGCAATCCCATCTTTTCTCTAGATTACAAGGTAATAAACTTGCTTTTGAAAATATAACCCTATCTATGGTTAATTACAGTGATCAGAATTTTTTACTTCTTTAGAGTGTTATTTTTGATGATGATGCAAAAAAATAATATTTTAGTTTGCATTATGAATCTCCTTGAGACCTTTTTTGAACTACTAACAAACTATGGAAAGCGTTTACAATCCATTTTGGATGCTTTCTGATTGTCGTCATTTTGGACAGCTGCATGTGCATGTTTTGAAGCTTTTGACAGCCGGCTTTCTCTATTGCTAAAACAAGTTTTCTCACAGAGTAAATTTCTGTATCTTTTCAAAAATCATGCTGAACTTTAAGAAATTATTAAACAGAAATTTTGAGAAAAAATATTTTGGTAGAGTACGTAGAAACTTAGAGTCAAACCATGTATATACTTTGTCATAACCAAAACACAAGAGAGTACAAATATATAGGAGAAGAGAAGGAGAAAGAATTCTATACAAGAGTTGTAAGTCTAATAGAAGAAAGAATAAGCGGACCTATAGATGAGCCTTTTACATGAGCTTTTACAACGTTTTCTCTTATATTCTCTAACACTCCCCCGCGAGCTGGAGCGTACAAGTCGTAGACACTAAGTTTGGACAGGAACTCATGGTACAATTTTCGAGGTAATGCCTTTGTAAGAATGTCAACAACTTGCTCAGAAGCAGGAACATGCTCAAGCTTTAACATCTTCGATTAGACCTTTTCTCGAACGAAGTGACAATCAACTTCAATATGTTTGGTCCGCTCATGGAACACAAGATTCTTTGCAATATGGATTGCAGCATGACTGTCACAGAACAAATTTGAAGGTGAGGATAATTTAACTCCCAAATTCATAAGAAGACTTTTCAAGCCATGTTAGTTCTGATACAACAACCGTCATCGCACGGTACTCAGCCTCAACAGACGAGCGAGCAACCACTGACTGCTTCTTACTCTGCCATGTGATAAGATTTCCTCCAAAGTAAGTACAGAAACCAGTTGTAGATTGTCGATCGTCCAGCGAGCCCGCATAATCCGCATCAGAGTAAGCAATAAGAGAAAGCTCCGAAGTTGGTTTATACACAAGTCCTTGTCCAGGTGCAGTCTTCAGATATCTGAGAATGCGTTCCACTGCCCGAAGATGAGAAACCCGTGGAGTGTGCATAAAACAACTGACCACTCCAATCACAAATGAGATATTTGTTCTT
Source organism: Platanthera guangdongensis (assembly GCA_039583875.1). Taxonomy (NCBI): domain Eukaryota; kingdom Viridiplantae; phylum Streptophyta; class Magnoliopsida; order Asparagales; family Orchidaceae; genus Platanthera; species Platanthera guangdongensis. The sequence continues at coordinate 13,695,899 of CM077166.1, read as the reverse complement.
GTAACTGTTAGGTATATCAGTTTTCCCACAAGACCCTGATAGTATTCCAGATTTGGAAGTAGAGAGTCAGACTCAGATCCCTAAGCACATAACTTGTGGTTGACTTTCAATGGGGTCTCCGCAGGTTTGCACCCTGAGAGGCCGGCATCTTGCAGAAGGTCAATGCAATACTTGCGCTGGGATAAGACAAGGCCATCAGGTCGCCGTGCGACCTCTAGTCCACGAAAATATCAAAGGTTTCCCAGATCTTTGATTTGAAAAGCAGAATTTAAATGTTGCTTAACACATTGTATCCCGCGGAGTCATCACCCGTGATCAAAATATCGTCGACATAAACTAGTAGTATTACAGTCTCGGTTGATTGGTGACGAGTGAAAAGAGAGAAATCTGTGGAGCTTCGTTTGAAACCAACCTCACGAATTGCCTTGCTGAATTTCTCAAACCACGATCGAGGAGACTGTTTGAGACCATAGATAGATTTTCGAAGCAAACATACACGAGACTCCCCCGTGGTCTCAAACTCGGGCGGTTGTTGCATGTAAACAGTTTCAAGAAGATCACCAGCTGATGGAGGGGCCACTGGCGACAAACAACTAAGGTGAGCAGAACCCGAACCAAATTTAATTTTGCGACATGTGAGAAAGTTTCATCATAATCAAGACTGTATTGTTGAGTAAAACCCCTTGCCACAAGCCAAACTTTCAAATGATCAACTGTCCCATCCGCCGCATGCTTGATTGTAAATATCTACTTGCAACTTACACAACTTTGGCCAGGAGGAAGAGAGACAAGATCCCAAGTTTGATTACCCCATAGGGCAGTCATTTCTTCATCCATGGCTACACGCTACCCTGTATGCTAGAGAGCTTCCTGCACAGAGTTAGGTATAAAGATAGAGGAGAGAGAGATAGAAAATGTAAGAAGAGGTGGAGTGAGCCGATGTAAAGAGACATAATTGGCCAAGGGATGAGCCGTCGAAGTTGATGTCGAATCAACAAGCTGCGAGGATACACCGGTAGAGGGAAGCTGCTGCAGGGCATCTGGACGTGGAGGACGACAAGTGTAAACTTGAATGATAGGAGGTTTGGAGGGGACTGGTGGTGGTGTAGGAATTGGAAGCAAAGGAGTAGGTAGAAGGGGTGGAGGCGAGGACGTAACTGGAACTGTGGGCCGAGATAGCGGAGGAGGAAGAAGATGATCAGTAAGACTGATGTGATATGGTTGGTCTTCTTGAAAGGAGACATCAACAGAGACAACCACCTTCTCGGTGGTGGGGTAATAACAAACATACCCCTTCTGAGTGTGAGAGTACCCACCAAACATAGCTTTGGTAGCACAAGAGGCTAACTTGTCATTTGGAGGACCACAAGATGATGGACATAAGTACATAACATGTACATCCAAACACATGAGTAAGAGAGAAGAGAGCCGTGGATGGGTAAAGGAGAGTGACGAGAGCCACAAAGTGGAGGATAAACGAGGGAATGCGATTGATGAGGTGGCAAGCAGTGCAAACTGCAAAGTTTCAGTAGAGAGGAGGAATCTGCATTTGGATCATGAGAGATCTGACAACATCAAGGAGGTGACGATTTTTTTGTTCTGCTACGCCATTCTCAGACGCACGAAGTTTGATGAATAATACCAAACTCGACACACAGATTGGAGAAGGTGCGATCAGTATACTCACGAGCATTGTCAGTACGAAGAATTTTTACACGCGTTGAAAACTGGGTACGATTTTCTGTAAGAAACGTACGAAACGTGGAGGTGAGTTCGGTACGATCACGGAGTAAGTACAACCAAGTAACCAGCGAGTAATCATCAATAAATGTTACAAAATAGCGATAACCAAAAACACTAAGGATCTTATATGATCACCAGATATTAGAATGCACTAAAGATAAAGGGGTATCGCTTCGAGTACACGGAGAAGAAAAAGATACACGATGTTGTTTGCCAAAAATACATGATTCACAAAAAAACTCCTGAAGGGGAACAGTTGGAAGAGCTTTCTTGAGAATTGAAAGAGGAGCATGCCCAAGACGACGATGTGAATCAATGGAAGAAACAGTGGTGAGAGCAGCAAGAGGAACATCAAGAAGATACAACTCGTTAGACAGTCGCCCCCTACCAAGTATATTCTGCGTTAGTCGATCCCGCACAACAAAGGAAGAGCGTGAGAAGGTTACACAACAATCAAGGTCCTATGTAAGACGGCTAACAAAAAGTAGATTGAAAGGGGATCCTAAAACATGAAGAACCGAGGATAAGGAGAAAGAAGAAGTAAAAGGCAGATGAGCTGTGCCAGAAACCGGGACCGTGTCACCATTAGGCGCAGTGATGAACTTGGGATAAGCAAAATCTAAGTATTAAGGCGGTTTCTGCGGAGAGATGATGCGTAGCACCCGAATCCACAATCCAGTAAGAGTTGTGTGAGAGGCAAGATATACCTTCATTTGAGATCGAGACCACTGAACCAGAGGAGCGACTAACTACCCCTTAAAGCTGATGGAGTTGAGCACGTAGAGCAGCAATATCCTCACTAGTGGCAGAGGGAGGTGTGGGAGTAGCCGAAGCAGTAAAGTGAGGGGGCAGACCATGCTTGCGGTAGCAAGCGGCCTCCAGATGACCATTCCTGCCGCAGTGAGAGCACTTGAAGAGAGTACGACCACCACGATCTCGTTCCCGAGACTGGCTACCTCCACGTGTCGGGTGACCACGAGTAGAAGGAGCAAGAGTAGCCACAGGTTGCTGGAGAGAGAGGCAGAGCATCCAGTGGAAGGGTAACTTTCAGAAGCATCGAGCAAACGTCCGAGAGAGACGAAGTAACAGCGGAAGATAGGATATGAGCGCGGACATTTTGAAGATGTGGTGGAACACGAGCCATCATCATAGCAATTTCAACTACTTTTTTCTGATGTCGTTGAGTAATCAAGTCCGTGGTGGGTGGCTGATGCTGGATCTAAGCCTTCACAAGAGTTTTAGCCCGAGCAACAAAGGACGTCAAGTCACTAGTAGCTCCAGGGTCGAGGGACTGAAGATCGGTAAGAATGTTGAATAAGTGCTGAAGACTGTCCTTCCCGGAGTAGAGAGAATGAAGGTCCGTCCACATAGCGTGGGCCATCTCGTGATACATGGCCATTCGATACGGCTCAGTGTCTAGAAAATTGAGAATTCAAGATTGGACACGCCCATCGTCTCAGATCCACTCATCAGTAGGTTCAATGGGAGGAGGCCTTGTCAGGTGATGAAGGAGACCTTTAGTTTGCAGCACACGACGAACTGAGTGAATCCATTCAACAAAATTTGGTTTGCCACGGAGAGAAATAGTGGTAATACGTAATTCATCACGAAGTTCCAAGAGAGCAACATGAGGATGTCCGGGAAGTGTAGTTGAATCTGAAGCAATAGGCGAGTCGGACGCCATGCAAACAACGCCAAGATCGACGACTAGGAAAACTAGCCGAGCGGCTAGAAGACCAAGCCGCTGCGGCTAAAAGAGCACACGATAGAGAGGTCGCGACAAAGAGATCGCGCGGCGAGCAGAGCACCTGGCCGCTGCGAACAGAGACCGTTGCAGCGATTTAGAAGAAATCGCCAAGGGCCAGAAGCAGCGAACAGAAGCAGCGGTTAAGGCGAGACCACAACGATTAGAAGAAATCTCCAAACAGAAAACCAGGCCAGCGGTTAGGATGGGACCGCGGCGAGAAGGATAAGGTAAGAGAGGCCGCGACTAAGAGAGCGCGCGGCGAGCAGAACACTAGGCCGCTGCAGACAGAAGCAGTGGTTAAGGCGAGACCGCAACGATTAGAAGAAATTCCCAAGGGCCAGCAGATACGCGAGACCACAGCGAGAAAGAGTGGCCGAACGACCAAACAAAGCAGCCAGAAGCAGCAGACAGAGGCAGCGACTAGAAGCAGCGACCAGAAGCAGCGGCAAGGAGCAACGACAAGAGGCAGCGACCAGAAGCAGCGACAAGGAGCAACGACAAGAGGCAGCGGCAAGACAACCCTTAGCGGCAAGCCAACCCTTAGCGGCTAGGCAATCTGCAGCGGCAAGGCAACCCGCAACGGGTAGAAGAGCGAACAACGGGTAGGGGGTGCAGGGGGGTCCACCGGTCAGAGAGAAGAGGGATATAAAAGTAGAGAGAGGGAGGGGAAGAGAGGTGGAAGCCACAGAGAGAGGAGTAGGGGCGGTCAGAAAAGAGGAGGCCGCAGGATAGCAGCGGGAAGAAGGGAAGAAGCCGCGTGGATAGCTGCGGTTAAAAAATGGGTATCCGCTTGGGATCGAATAGGCTCTGATACCATTTAGAAACTTAGAGCCAAACTTTGTATATACTTTGTCATAACCAAAATACAAGAGAGAGTACAAATATATAGGAGAAGAGAAGGAGAAAGAATCATATACAAGAAATGTGAGACTATAGAAAGAATAAGCAGGCCTATAGATGGGCCTTATGCATGGGCTTTTATATCGTTTTCCCTCATATTCTCTAACAGAGTATAAATAAAATAATGAGGTGGTGTTATAAATGAATCAAAACGTGAAATGAAGTTTGTTTTAAATATGACGCATAAAAGTAATAATTTATGTATAGATGAGATACATAATGATGGGATCATATCACAAAGTCTACACGGCGATCTGAGCCATTCATTTTGTGCGGATCGCTGGTTCATGAATTTTAGTTATTTTTTTGTATTTATCTATTTTTATTTTAATGTATTTTGGATTCCGTCGTGATTAGATAATCATGAACATCCATAACGGCCCCTTAGTGGGTAAATGTGGATAGTAAGCTCATTTAGAAGCATTGAAAGTTTGAGAGAAAATTCATCATTTTGATTACCGGTGCTGAAGCCGGAATCTCAGTGTGCAGATCAGATATCTCCCTCCACTCTCCCCCACAATTTTCTATTTTCTCCCCACCTCTAGCCACTACCACCATCACCACCTCCGGCCACCACCACTAACTCCATCCCCCTCTAGGCCGGCTACCCCACCTCACCTCAACCTCCCTTCCCCATAACTTCTAAATAAACCCCCACCATTCCATAGTTGGCACTTATCTCACTCACAATTCCCTTCATAATTTCAGCCACTATCCTATAATTCCTCATCATAGTTGACCTCATATCCCACTCACAGTTCCCTCAATAATTTCAGCCCACTATCTTATAATTTCTCATCCATAATTGACCATTTATCCTACTCACAATTCCCTTCACAATTTCAGCTCATTATTCTATAATTCCTCATTATTTTAATTAAATCCCTAATCCACATAACCTCCCATTAACCTTACTTCCCCACATAACCTCCCATTATAATTCCTCATTATTCCCCATTAACCTTTAGAAATTAATTCATTCCACTCCTAATTTTCACTTAACCTCCTTTTCTACCCTTTAGATCCGGCCCCTTGTTATGAGTCAACCCGTCAATTATCTTATTATATTATGATTATAATAATATGTTTTGGGTCTTTGGATGTTGCCCGGAGGAGAGGCCAAAGGTGGAGATGACGGTGGCGGAGATACTACAGAGTCTTGACCACGACTGTCTAAGCAGGGTGTGCTTGAGAGAGAGAGAGAGCTTCCAAGATCTCTTTTAGGGTTATAGAAAAACAGACTTTCTTCATTCATACCAATACAAGACCCACTAGGTCCATTAAATAAGACTTACAATCAACACCAAAAAGGAAAGAGCACTAAAGAAAACAACGACAGACTTGGACATGCAACTAAAAAGGACAAGACCCAAATAGCGATGTCATATAACGACAAGACTGTTATGACATAATAAATGCATATTTCAGAAATAAATAATAATAAGTAATGTCATAATAAGACCCATAACATAATATTATATATTTTTTAGTCGAGTCAATGTATATAGTCGAGTTGTATGCAGGAGTAAGAGTCATAGTCATCGTTATTAAAATCTTTGTATTTTGATATTGTTGCGTTTATTGTTGTATTTACAACTATGTCATTCAAGTCCTATATATATGAAGCCCTTGTCATGTATCCGGAATCAATGAATGAAAGTATTTTTTTCCTCAAGCTCCCCTTTCTAGGGTTTCTTCTCTTCTTCCCCAAGCTCGTCTCTCCTCCGTACACCCTCTTTTATGGTTTCATCTTCTCTCCTTCACCTCCATTCTAGGGCTTGCCCCTTGTATCCACCGCCTACATCTCCCTCCTCCCCTTACGACCAAGAATCTCCTTCACGGACCCATTCCAACCGCTTGAACCAGCAGTTGCTGTGAAGACCCTTATTTCAGGCTTACCAAAAGATTCGAGAATCGAACATAATTTCAATAAAAAGGTCGCAGCATCACAGTACAAAGACCATAAACACTAGTAATTTTATTCATTCATTTTTTTATTTAGAACAGTTGATAAAGAACTACGAGTATTTATCCATAATCATTACAAAAATCACAATTATAGTCGGTGCACAGAGCTTTCTGCCTTTCCTGAGCTTTGCCAATGCCTATAAATATCTTTAACCATACCTTCGTCAACTCTTCAGGGGGGATCCTCTTCGGTGCACTGAGAGACGCTCTTGTTGTCTAAAAACAACAAGTCCACTATGGGTTAGTCATAAAAAAATGACTATGTGAGAAAAGTATTTCGTGAAGCAGTTATACATGCAGACAATGTGGAATAGCAATATGCATACATTACAATAAACCATCATTTCATTTACTCTCAATACTGACACTTAACTTGCCCCTTAATTTTAGTTACATAAAATAAGAAATGCTAAGACATGCAAACCTGAATTGGGCCCCACCCCTAAAGGGCAAAGATATAAGCTCACCCCTACTGGTGAATCCATCAAAAGATTCAAATCCTTCACATTTCGTTATGTAGAGTTTTATTATTCCTATCTTAACATCATTTACATAAAACATATGCTTTAACATAAAATTTTCCCTCAGAAGGTTGTATCATTTTCAATTTCCCCCACCCACATTTATTTATAGTGATTTATCATTGAGTTAAACTCATATGCACAAATAATGTTATCTTTAAATAATTAAAACAGAAAATCTGAAAAGTACGTGAAATAAACATAATTCAAGAAATAAGAAACTCACCAAGGTCTTGCCTTTTCCTTTATCCTTCTCAGGTTCATTGTCACGTCGACCCTGTGACGCCATCCTTTGGTTTCTTGGCCTTGAAAACGACTAAAATAACACTTGTTTTATTTGGGTTGCGTCACTAGTTACGCGTAGCGTCTGAAGTTAAAAGAATTTTACTAATAGGCGTTTAAAATTCATCAAAATCCAAAAGTCAACATAAACGATAAAAAAAATAATTTTTATACTTGCTATCTTACCAAAACAGTCCTCAATCGAGACTGTAAATCTCAACTCAGCTGCCAAACGACACAAAATAGCCAAAACAGCCCTTAAAATAGCTCAAAAACAGTCCTAAAATGAAAATCAGTCCCAAAATGAACATAAAACAGCCCAATAACACGAAAGCCTCAAAATTCCCATAAAGAGCTTGCAAAAATAATACTAAGTAGTCAAAACAGCCCACCAAAACAGCCACTAAATGGAGGAAACCTAATTTCAGCAAGACACATTTATAAGTGCATGGTAGAAAGGAGGAAAATATCCTTACAGTGGGAGAGGAAGGAAGAAGGGCGCCACGCAACCGTTCTTTTTCGGATTGCCGGAGTGTGGCGAGATTCTTCCTAGGTCTCCGAAGGAGGTTCTGAAGAAGGTAGAAAGCAAGGGAAAGAAGCAGTAGGCAGCAAGCCCTAAAACAACAGCATAGTACAATCGACACAGAAGCAGCAACATCGAGGCAGCGACAGCAAAGCAGCGTCAACAAAGCAGAAGAGAGGCAGGAGAGAAGAGGAGGAGCAGCCAAGAAGAAGATGAGGAGCACGGGAAGTAGCCGTAAACTGCAAAATAACGGCAGAGAAAAGGCGCAGAGACGGGTGCGGGAATGAGAAGGGCTCGGCCCTATTTTATTCACAACAGTAAGCGACCAACGACAATAAGAAGCCAAGCACCGGTCTAGGTGCCTCCCAAACAAGCCCCAAAGCTCAAACCAGCCAACATTTGGCTTGTCCAAGTGTCAAAATAAAAGCAATTCAGCCACCACTTAAAATTCCACAAGTCAAACTCCCAAGCCAGCACAAAACCCGTCCAACATAAGCGACACAAGCCCACTTACTAATGGCAGCCCAAAAAAAATCACATTATTTGGCTATTGACATTCACAATAATACAATAAAGCAAATTTAACTAATAAAATGAAACGGAAAAACGCAAAAATTTTACGACAAACTGATACTGCCTTGAGTTCTCATCATAAGGGATTAATAAAATTATTTTGCGTATTTTTGGGGTGTCACAACTCTTCCCTTCTTAAAAGAGTTTTCATCCTCGAAAATGATAAAGATAATCATGTTCATACAATATTTACATCAAAGAAACTACATTTTATTTTCTATGATAGGGAAATGCTCGTGGCATAATCATTCGCTCTTTTGGGACTTCTTGAGAAACTATGGCAGGGACAGGTGCAGCTGGAGCAGGAGCTGGTGTAACTCAAGCAGAAGTAGGAGCCGAAGCTAATGATCCATCTTGCATTTGATATACTTGGGGTTGAGGTAGATGTGGTGGTCCTCGAGAGTTGTATTCTTTCTGCAAGAGCTTTGAGCATGTTTTCTTCGTATGGCTAAGCTGACGATAATAATAACAAGCTCCAACTAAGCATTCTCCTCGATTCATTCGTCCACATTTTACACATTTTGTCACGGTGGCCTGGGATGCATTACTAGAAGTTGGACCAGTCTGGAATGTTTTAGTGTCTTTATTTTGGGCTTTATCTTGTGTTGACGTTTCTGTTATTTTTCTTTTTCCACTATCTCGACGCTTGTAAGACTTTTCCTGCTCAATCTCCACTAATCGCACTCTCTCGACCAGATTCCCATATTCTAAAATATCAAGATGTACTAGCAAATTGTGAATATCGTCTTGCAGTTCTTGCTGAAACAGTCGGCAACGATCTTCTTCGGAGGTCACTAGAGTATCGACATAGTATGACAACTTGGAGAATTCAGTCTCGTTCTGCAGAACTGTCTTTGTCGCTTGAACGAGTCGCAAGAATTGGTCGTGCAAGACTCTTTTCTCTGACCAAGGCACAAACCAGTTTGTAAATTCCTGAAAGATGTTTGTCCCAGTTATGGAGTTACGCCCGACAATCTTCTTAGCGACAATATTATTCCACCAACGCTTCGCCGCGCCTCCTAAAAAACGAAGCTAATTTGACTTTCAGATCCTCCAGGCAGTGCATGACTTGAAATATTGTTTCTAAACAGAGAATTCAATATTCAGTCTCCAAGGGAGACAAGCCTCCTATAAATGTTGGTGGTTTTAACTCCATGAATATTTTTAGGTCAAAGTCTATTTGACGATGTTGCGGGGTAGGTGCTACGGGAGGAAGATCAGGAGGAGGGTTCATCAGGTGCTGTCGTGGAACAAGTTCAACTTGAGGAGGTGTGGGTCCTAGAGTAGCTAACGTAGGGAATACTAACTTAAGAGCTTCCGCAACTGCTAATACAAATTCCGAAGGGCGCTGATGATGCCCATTATCGCTTTCTTCGGATCTTGCATGTTGCTGAACTTCGTGCTCTTCTCGCATCACTTGACGTCGTCGACTGGAGTATACTTATATGGGTTCTTATGAGGGAGTTATAATTAATTACGATATATTATTTGTGTTATGCTTTTGTACTGCCTACGACACAAATTATTGAAAACCGTTCCCTCAGATACCAAAGTGTGAAGACCTTTATTCCGGGCTTTCCAAGTGATTCGAGAATCGAACATAATTTCAATAAAAAGGTCACAGCATCCCATAAGCACCAGTAATTTTATTCATTCATTTTTTATTTGCAACAGTTGATAAAGAACTATGAGTATTTATCCATATTCATTACAAAAATCACAATCATAGTCGGTGCATGAAGGTTTGTCCCTTTCTTGAGCTTCACAAATGTCTATAAATATTTTTAACCATACCTTCACTAACTCTTCAGGGGGATCCTCTTCGGTGCACTGAGAGACGCTCCTATTGCCTAAAAACAAGTCTACTATAGATTAGTCATAAAAAATGACTATGTGAGAAAAATATTTTGTGAAACAGTTATACATGCAGACAATGTGGAATAGCAATATGCATACATTACAATAAACCATCATTTTATTTACTCTCAATACTGACACTTAACTTGCCCCTTAATTTTAGTTACATAAAATAGGAAATGTTAAGACATGCAAACTTGAATTGGGCCCCACCCCTAAAGGACAAAAGTATAGGCTCACCCCTAAAGGACAAAAGTATAGGCTCACCCCTACTGGTGAATCCATCAAAAGATTCAAATTCGTCACATTTCCGTATGCAGAGTTTTACTATTCTTATCTTAACATCATTTACATAAAACATGTGCTTTAACAAAAAATTTTCCCTCAGAAGGTTGTATCGTTTTCAATTTCCTCCACCCATATTTATTTATAGCGATTTATCATTGAGTTAAACTCATATGCACATGCAGTATTATATTTCAACAATTAAAACATGAAATATGAAAAGTACGTGGAATAAACATAATTTAAGAAATAAGAAACTCACCAAGGTCTTGCCTTTTCATTTATCCTTTTTGGGTTCATTGCCACGTCGACCATGTTACGCCATCCTCTGGTTTATTGGCCTTGAAAACGACTGAAATAGCACTTTTTTTATTTGGGTTGCGTCACTATTTACGCGTATCGTTTCAAGTTAAAAGGATTTGACTAATATGCGTTTAAAATTCGTCAAAATCCAAAAGTCAACATAAACAACAAAAGAAATAGTTTTTATACTTGTTGTCTAACCAAAACAGTTCTCAACCAAGACTGCAAATCTCAACTCAACCGCCAAACGACACAAAATAGCCAAAAACAACCCTCAAAATAGCTCAAAAACAGTCCTAAAATGAAAATCAGTCCTAAAATGACCATAAAACAGCCCACTAAGATGAAAGCCTCAAAATTCGCATAATGAGCTTGCAAAAATAATTCTAAGCAGCCAAAACAGCCCACCAAAACAGCCACCAAAATGGAGGAAACCTAATTTCAGCAAGACACATCTATAAGAAGTGCATGGTAGAAAGGAGGAAAACATCCTTACAGCGGAAGAGGAAGGAAGAAGGGCGCTACGCAACTGTTCTTTTTCAGATCGCCGGAGTGTTGCGAGATTCTTCCTAGGTCTCCGGAGGAGGTTCTGAAGAAGGTAGAAAGCAAGAGAAAGAAGCAGTAGGCAGCAAGCCTTAAAACAACGACACAGTACAATCGACACAGAAGCAACAACACAGAGGCAGCGACACATCAGCAACGCCAGCAAAGCAACGACAACAAAATAGCAGCAGCAGCAAAGCAGCGACAACAAAGCCGCGACAACAAAGCAGAAGAGAGGTAGAAGGAGAGAAGAGGAGCAGCAACCAAGAAGAAGATGAGGAGCACGGGAAGAAGTAGTCGGAAACAACAAAGTTGTGGCAGAGAGAAGGCGCAAAGACGGGCGCGAGAATGGGAAGGGCTCAGCCCTATTTTATTCTCAACAGTAAGCGGCCAGCGACAATAATAAGCCAAGCACCGATCCAGGTGCCACCCAAACAATCCCCAAAGCTCAAACCAGCCAACACTTGGCTTGGCCAAGTGTCAAAATAAAACCAATTCAGCCACCACTTAAAATTCCATAAGTCAAACTCTCAAGCCAGCACAAAACCCAGCCAACATAAGCAACACAAGCCCACTTACTAATGACAGCCCAAAAGAAATCACATTATTTGGCTATTGGCACCGACAATAATATAATAAAACAAATTTAACTAATAAAATGAAACGAAAAAACGCGAAAAATTTTACGACAAACTTGTACTGCCTTGATTTCTCATCATCGGGGATTAATAAAATTATTTTGCGCATTTTTTGGGTGTCACAGCTGCTGCTTCCTCCACGTGTCCACTTCTTCTTTGAATAGATCCGCCAACCTTCCTGCCGCTGCTCCACTTCGTCATCGACAAACCGCAAGCTTCATTCTCCTCCAAATCCTCGACGACGAGCCCCACATCTCTGTGTCGTCGCCAACCGCAACCAGCCAAACCTCCCAACAAGACACCATTTCCCCCCTGCCGCTGCCAAACTTTCATTTCCCTCCTCAACATCACACACCATCTTCTATGGGAACAATGACAACAACACCGCCTCCAACCTTGACTCTGTCTACAACAACCTCTGCGAGCCTTCTTCCGTTATGTCGATCCTTGCCTGTACGCGCGCGTTCTGCTTAGGCCATCTCGCACCGGCCAATCATATCTTAGGTTTTAGGAGTCTCGTAGCTATGATGGCTACAATTTGGTGCTCTCGTTGAAAGTTGAACGCATGCTTGATTTCAACATTTCACAATGATCAACGACATCTTTGCTGTGATTGATTCTCGCCAAAAATACATGAATGATCATTTTCAATGCGTTCTTGATGACATGCGTCGACGATCTGATCAACTCCAACAATTTGTCTTGACCGAGTTCCATGATTTGAAGGAGCGAATAAATGCCACCTTCACAAAGTTTCTATCCGATCCGAAAGATTTTCTAGAAACTATTCAAGAATGCTTTGTCAATTCTTTGCAGGCGCCTCCACTATCAATGTCAGTATCTCCAATGAAGAAACTTAAACAAGAGCAGATTTGGATCAATGAAGCAATTACGACAACTGATGTGACTGGTTCATTGCTGTCATCCACCACTGACAAGATCAAGAACGACTTCAATAGTTCTTGAAGTATCTCCAAGGACCAAACTTGAACAAGAGCAGTTTTGATAAACTTTCCACCCTTCTTGGTGTTCCCCTTCATTCTTTCATAGTTCTTGAACCCCAGAGGTTGGCTCATTTGACTGGTTCGCATGGCCCTCACATGCATTGGTTTCTTGGCAGCCAACAAAGTTTCTCAATGGCGGATTCTAAAATGATGTTTTTTTAATCTCAGTGGTGTTTTTGCAACCCCACACAATTCAAGAATCAACAATAAATACATCCGTCATTTTGAGAAAATATGAAGACCAAAAAATATATTAAATGACGATGACGCCATTTTAAAAAGCGTGGGCAATGTAACGGTTTAGCATAGGTATATTAGTAAACAAACATTACTAAATCATGTTGTATGAATGCTATAAATAGCGTCTTATTTGTTGTAATTGGCATGAAATGAATGAAGTTTAAAGTTTTGATTTTATTTGTCTCTTGCTCCCCTCCTCTTCTTTCCTTACCCCAACATCTTTTTGTCCATTCTTCCCCTGTTTTCGCTCTCTTCCACCTAGTCCTCATACTGGCCAATCATATCTTAGATTTTTGGAATCTCGTAGATGTGATCGCTACATCAGATGACCCGTTGTTTGGGTTCTCGAGAGAGAGGAAGGAGGTAGATGAGAAGTGTTGGTGGCCACTTTTGGCGACACCACTAAGACTTGTCGACTCGTCAATGTAGATGCACTGAGTAGTTACAACGCCATCTTTGGCAGACCCCTGCTTAACGCATTCTAGTCCGTGGCGTTCTCGTGCCACCAATGCTTGAAATACAATATCAGATATTGATGCCTATCCCCGACTAGTACAACGTCATCTCCTGCGTCAGGATATCACACCTTCGAAGCTTTGCCTAGATGAATGTGTCCCCTTATCTCTTGAAAAGTGTTAATCGAGCGAACAGACAACGCCCCAGGGTGCATGTCTCTAAATCTAAGTTTTTGCAATGTCGTTCGATATCAGATCCCCCTTTGCACGTTGTTTGCCTACTCCTAGGGTGCTCGTACCCTTTCGACGGTTACCTGTTGGCCATAAGTTAGGGAAGGACATCATAAGATAGCTCTGTCAAGGCGAGCTGCGAGAAAATAACTCGCCTATCCATCTCTTCCAGCTGAGCTCGTCCTCTGCGTGAATGGTCTAAGAGCGTGTCAACCTAATCCGATCTGGGACCGTCGATGCGACAAACAACTTGTCTATCCACTTCCTCCAGTTGAGCTCGCTTTCGAACTTCCTCCAGTTGAGCTCGCTCTCTGCTCGAATGACCTGATAGCGTGTCGATCTAATTCGGTTTAGATCGTCTATGCGGCAAACAACAAACATATCCATCTCCTCCAGTTGAGCACACTCTCTACACGAATGGCCTGGGAGCATGTCGACCTAATCCGATATGGGACAATCGATGCGGCAATCAACCCGCCCATCCACCTCCTCCAGTTGAGCTCTCCCTCTGCTTAAATGGACTGCGAGCACATCGATCTAATCCGGTTTGGGACTGTCGTTGCAACAAACAACTTGCTTATCCACTCCTTCAGTTGAGCTCGCCCTCTGCTCGAATGGCCTGGAGCATGTCGACCTGATCCGATCTGGGATCGTCGATGTGACAAACAACTCGCATATCCATCTCCAATTGAGCTCGCCCTCTGCACGAATTATTGGTCCCTTTGGAGCTTGCCGATCTAATCTGGTTTGGGACTGTCGATGCGACAAACAACTTGCTTATCTACCTCCTCCAGTTGAGCTCGCTCTCTGCTCGCTGAAATGGGTTGGATGATTTATTTCGAGCTCATGTCGAGCTCACAAAAAGCAGGGATTGTGTACAACCCATATTCAGCCAATACATTATGTGCCCAGAAGATTTGATTGTTGACCCCCAGAATGCAGTAAGAAGGCTCCACTAAAGGGCTTTAATTTTCCCTTTTAAACAATTGAGCATTAAAGCTTAACAATTCACCATCTTTCAAATACCACTGTTTAATCCAAAGGATGTTATATTGTTATATCTTTTTGTTGTTGTCTTTATTCTCTTAAAATATATCCCCATGATTTTTTTGTCCTTTGCACCGAGTTATCTATTGTGGGCTTTCACACTTAGTTATCTATTATGGGCCTTCAGGCCCTTTGCACCTAGCTATCTATTATGGGCTTTCACGCCTAGTTATCCCTTAGTCTTTATGATTGAAAGTCTTTTACTTTTTATGCATTAATTAACTGTAGGAGTTGAGTCATTAATTGTATGTTAGATCATGGATGCCTATTTAAAGGCAGTGGATGTTGAATGAAGCAATAATTGTGTCTCTCCCTGTCCCATATTATTAGATTGTGGTAGCTCTCCTCATTCTAGCACACCCTGCTTAGACAGCCACAATTATACTTTGCAGTATTTTCACCGTGGGCTTCTCCACTCTTGACGAGTTATAGCTTGGGCCTATAACGTAGGACTAATACTTATGTTGCATTGTCAAACTCAAATTTTGGGTTATAGACACTGATATTTGCTTTTTGATGAACTCCTAAAATGCTGCTTGAATATTGTTCTCACATCAAGGAAACTCTTGATTCAGAAGAATTATTTACTGTGGATACATTGGATGAACACTTCCATGTAGTAGTTGAGTGCAGAATGTATAATAGGCTATAACTTGACATTTTCTATTGTTGCCAAATTGACTGTGTTATCTTCTTAATTCGGGTAATATCCACTTCTGATTTTTAACCAAAATGAATATGTAATTGGACGTACCTTGATAACATCCTGTGTTGTTATCAAAAATATTGTACTGCATAACCATGCAGATTTTAGTCCACTCCCTGAACTGTAAGTTCTAAACTCTAATCCTAAAATTTAAATCCTGAACCTTAAACCTTAAGTCCCAAACCTTCACATTTGCATGAATATTTCATGATGTAATACTTTCTTTGTGTTGGCTTTTAGTGGTGCTTCATTACTTATATAATTTTCCTTACATTAGCTCTTCATGAAAGGGTGAAGGAAAGAATACTGAATGCGGGCTCCCAAAAATTTGAAGAAATTACTTTACTTTGGGTTGGAATGGCTGAGGTATGCTACTTTTCTTCACGACCAAAAAATGTATCAAACTATGAAGTGCGAAGTGTTTTTTTGCCAAAATTGGTTTAAGAATATGTTATGGAGTTTTTCTGGCTAATATATTATGTAGGGAGATTAACACGTATGCCATTAATGTTTCCCCAAGGTTTTCAACAGAACTGACAAATCCATTTATTTTTCTTCATTTTTTTAACAAATCCTGTTCTGTTACTGAAATGAAGATATACTGATACTCAATTCCCTTTCCCCATGAAGTTGAGTTCAATGAAGACATTGGATAGAAAGATGCTATTTGCATCTTCTCCATCTATTCCTGCATCAAATCCAATGAAGATCTCAAGCTATAAGGAAGAAATGATAGTAGTTCATTGTTTTTATAGGTTTTGTCATGTTCAGTCGGAAGAGTTTTGGTCACACTCTCAAAGTCATTCTCAGCAGAAGAAGAAAGTCTATCTAGAAGAATTGCACCAATTTTCCAATCCTAATCAATTAGTTCCTCTGGAATCAAATGAACAGCAACGATTACTTAGGCTAGCTTGTGAATTTTCAGTGACTACGTGCGTTGTATCCACGTAGATTTCTGTTTGCGGGCCTTGTATTCTCATGTGGTCCATCTTTGTTGGACCTCTATCCCATTTGTGGTTGCTTTTGTCCCACATTCAGGTTTCCGCTCGTCTCCTATGCTTTATGCACTTATTCCTGGCACATACTTCTACACGACAATATGGTCACAGATTCCCAATTCTCAGCGAGGGAAAGGTTTGCCCCGGGGTGTACACTGAAAGCTTCTATTGTGGAACTTCGAGAGGGCCTTGTAGTCTTAAGTTCTGGTGGGAATTTTATTTGTTGATATCAAGGAATAGGAAGAAAATCACTTTCTTGCTATAATCAGGGCTGATAACACAGCAGGCTTTGTTCTAAGAAAAATGCAGTGTGATACAACAATTTATTTCAGGATATACCAAACAGTTGACAATGAAAGTTGTTAATTCTGTTGTATTTTTCATGATTATGATACTTGTTGCGATCTAACTCGGCGTTCCTAAACCGGCCCAGATGTGACCGTCTTAGCCCGGGAGCGATCGAGCGCGCAATCAGTCACAGAGTAAGAGAACTAAGTGCACACTGCTATTTTTACGTGAAAAAAATCCGTCAACCGGGTAAAAAACCACGTGACTGGGTCTGTGCCGGTCAAACTCCACTATCAGTTTCGGGTTACAACTTGTTTGTAGAATCGAGGGCGACAGGTCGCTACTCGTTACACTTTGGAGGTAAGAGAGAATCTTTGACGCTCGGTGGGCAACAAGCTGCTTCATGCGAGATTTAGCTTTCACAATCTCAGTGCGAGAACGGGCGCAGAACGCGCGGAATGAGGTTGGAGCGGGCTTGCTGGAGGTTGTACGCGAACGAGGCTTTCTTCCTGCAACGGGATGAACGTCTCCTTCGTGGTGATGCTGTGGACTTAGCCGAATTTCTGATGGAGTGGCGGTTGTTGATGCACGAAAACGGAAAGGGAGTCGAGCACCACCAGCTAACGGTTCGAGCACGGGGGAATAGAAGGGGAAAGAGAAACTGCGAGTAGCAATCTACTAAGCAGACGAGAGCTAAAAGAACAACAGGGTCGTGAGCAACGACAACAACAGACTTCGTCCTTCGCGGCCTAAATGTCTCTCTTGCAACGGGCTTCCTTTGATTGAAGAAGGGTGGTTACAGAGTTGATTACAAGTGGAGTAAAGGAAAAGGGGAAGAGCTGAGCAAGCTGGAGTCCGCAAAGCCTGAGATTCGAGTCCGCAACCTTTAACAAGTAGGCTCCTGGGCACGAGTCAGCGTGCTTTGGGTGCACCACTTTCCCCTATTTATAGGACGGGAGCCTGCCCAAACGGGCAGGGCTAAAACAACCGGCTGGCCGGGGTACAGGAGAACCGGGCAGCGGTGACGGGAAGCAAAAAGAAAGAACACGCCAGGCCGCGCAAAGGGGGCGGACTGGGCTCGCGGGCTGAGGCTTCCGTCTGCTGTTGCAAGGCGCGATCCTGCTGGAGGACTGCGGCCTGGGCGGACGGGACACTGAGTCCGCCGAAGGGGGATCAATCCAGAGATCCAAAGGCATCCCGAACAGGGCGGACGAAGCACTGAGTCCGCCGCTGTGGGGATCAACCTTGGGACTGCTGAATGCTGCTGCTCTGCCGAGCTCGGCGGACTGCCAAACCGAGTCCGCCTCTGACGAGCCCGGGACCTTGGAACTATGCCGGTGCTTCGCCGATCTGGGCGGACTGCCAAATTGAGTCCGCGGCTAATGAGGTAGGTGACTGGAATCTTGTACGCGTTGCGGACTGAGGGGTTAACATAATTCCCCCACATTTTTAAGTTTCTGAAGACTTCAAAAATGTTTGCTTAACCGCCGAGTCCGCAAGTCTCATTAATGCTGTCAGCGCTATAAATATCGCTGGAAGGCCTGGAACTGTCAAAAGTTTCCAACGTCACGGGGCGTTACTCACCTCTTGCGGTCTCTACTTTGCAGTCCGGCATGGCGAGACTCGGAGCGTTCTTCACTAGCCTCACTGCAAAGACTGAAAAATCAGTAACACCAATGAAGACAAAAAAGATAATAAAGCGAGGAGTGCAGTCAGTCCGCTCTGTAGGAGAGAGCTCCCCGAGTAAGAATCTAGCTGTAGAAGCAGTCCGCCAGACTGACATGCCTGCGCGTGAAAAGTCCGGGGATGCCCCCGTATCTCACTCAGAACAGCCATCAACAAGTGCGTATAAGATGCTAAATCCGCCAGAGATTGCTATTGTTCAGAAATCCACGAGCTCAGCGGGCACAGTTCGCGCTAATAATGAAGCCGAAGTGTCTTCACCGAATGCTCAGCAGCCCGTCATTGTCCTTGACGAAGGTAGGCGACTTGCAGGAGAGGAGGTTGGGAAGGACGCGCCTTCACAGACGCTGGTTGGTGTGAATCCAGAGATCGTCCGCGAGAATCTACCGGACTTAGGGAAGGCAACCGCGGACTCCACTGAGAAAAAGGTCCCTTCTGAGAAGAAGAGGAAGAGAGACAAGTCCACTGTGGCCGAACGGGTAGAGAAAAAACTGCGGGCTAGGAAGGAGAAGAATATCTCCGTGCGGACTGGGGTTGCAAGCTTACAACATAGGCCGCGGGAAAAAGAAGTCTCTAAGGGCGACCTCGTTACTCCGGACGCCCAAATCCAGGGAAATAATTCCCTCTCGACGGTCAGTTTATCAACTGACGAAATATTAAATTCCATAGACGTCGAGCAGCTTGATCTCATCAACAAATCCTTGTTGGATGTGTTGCATCCTGAGGTAGAAATCCTGGGAGCTAAGACCAGCGAGCTCCCCTCTTTACCCGCTGCTGAAGAGAAGGAAAAACTGAAGGAGAAGATCGCTGAGCAGAAGAAGCAGATCGCCGCCCATGTGGCGTCGTAGAGGCGGCTTCGAAGAAGATCGCGGCGGACAAAGAAGCTGAAGACTTGCGAGTTGCTGCAGAGCTGCTGCGGACAGGTAAACTCCAACCAGCGCCTAAATACTTTAAGCGTCAGTGGCTTTACAGGTCGCCGCAGCGGAAGTCGAGGCCAATCAAGATCATCACCGAAACTGATGATTTAGTTGTTTCGACGAGCTCTGTGGCTGAAAAGAGAACCAAAGTCCACTGCGAATGGAAGAAGCGGTTAAGCGCCTTTGATCCGGAGCGGTCAAGACGACCTGTATTTGATAGTCGCCAGCTCGCCATTGCCTTTGCCAAAAGTGACCATTTACCTCTATACTTTGAGTCTGTACTTTGAGTCTGATGCGGACTGTATTTGAATATGAACTTTACATTCTTTGTTGCGGGAAGGAAGTCGCCACCGAGCTCTGTCGAGAGTGGCGAGATAGTGACCACACCGGATACTGCAGCTGACGCGATCTCGCTTGATGAGTCCGCAAAAGGTGAGCAGCCCGGCCTGGACAAAATCGCAGAGTTAGAAAAGAAATTTCATGCTGAAAATCAAGAAATCAGAACGGAGTTAAGGAAGGCGGTAGAGTGCGAGAAGGCTGCGGCGGAGCTCGAGAAAGCCTTGAAGGACCAGGTCGCCAACATCTCCAGGGTGCTGGAGAGGTCCGACAGGGAAAAGAGGCGGCTTGCTGATGATGTCCGCTTCTACAAAGGAAAGTACTTAGCGGCGATTCGGGCTGACAAAGGCAAGCGGGCTGCTGAGGTCGCCGAGGAGAGGCCGCAACTGCCAGATCGCGCTGCTCCAACGGATGCTCCAATCCCCGCAGAAAGTAGACAGCCCGCCGCGGATGAGGTAACAAGGCCGGCAACTGATCCCGTGGTTCCTTTGAGCCGCGTTGACCGGGAGGCCGCGCACATGCACCGGACCATCAACACCATCCATCACCACATCTACCGCTTGTATGGTGAAGTGCTTCAGATGAGCGACCAGGCGGCGCACCTATGCAGAGATAGAAACGAGCGGCCTGCGCGATCAGAGAATCGAGACCGCTGAGGTCGCAATTGGATGCACTTTGATTTGTTGTATAATTTGTGTTGAACAATTCTACGTTTCTCTGTTTCTGCGATTTGTGTAATGAGCAATGCTGCGTTTTATGCGGATTAAACTTGTATCTGTGTATTCTGATGTGAAACTGTGCTTGTTTAAACTGTGTTGTGGCGAACTGTGCGGACTAATGTTGTGTCCGCTTTTATGAATTTGTGAATTAATCTGGTGGGAAGTATTGCGAGCTGGGCGGACTGAAAACGTTTCCGCTTAATTTGTTCTTTGAAATTTGCTTGGCAGGTGGAAACTGGAAACAGCGAGCTGAGCGAGCTCAACAATGCGCTCGCGTTGTTTTTTTTTGCTGCATGAAAAACTGAATTGTTGCGAATGTAGCGGACTGGAGAATCGAGCTGTGCGGCCTGGCCGAAAAGCTGTCAGACCCCACTACTATAAATATAGCCCCGTTGCTTCTTCTATGCAGGAAAGCAGTTGTAGCAGAAGACCCTGCGGCCTGCGAATATGGTGTCCGCCAGGACTGATGCCGCACTTTCCTTCCATGCTGCCGACCACAAAAAGTGCACACTGACGGAGGCCGATCTCGACGCCTTTGTTGAGAAACACATGGCAGACTCACCCTTGATTGTCCGCCTTCCCGCCGAAGAGGAAAGATTGAACTTCTCAACAGCGAACCAGATCGCGATACCCGTTGACCATTTCGACAGCGGGTTCAAATTCCCTTTGTTATGGGAGATAGAAGAAATTTTCGAGCACTACGGGATGGTCCCGGGCCAGCTCGCACCCAACACCTTAGCAGCCATCTATAGCTTCATTGCATACCTGCGATCTGAAAAGATCGCCTTCTCCCTGAACATCTTCCACAAGATGTTTTCAGTCCACTCAATAACACCCTTCGGAGGCCGCCCATATAAATGGGTGATTTACTTCTACTGTCAAGGGATGAAGGTCATGGGTCTACCTAACAAGATCCATAACTGGACCTCCAGGTTCCTGATCTTTGAGGGCGACATAGGGTTCGCACACACTTATCCGCAAGAGCGCTCGGAGTCAACTTTCAAGAGTGCCCGGCTTAGCGATGTTGAGTCCGCCATCGTCCGGTTTCTCGCAGGGGCCCGGCTAGACATCGAGCATTACATCCCAATGCTGGCGAGCCTGGATGGCATAACCCGCGAAGAGAGTAAGTGTAAGAGGACTGATTATTTGTATCCACCGCGACCTGTTTGCTGACAACTTTCCTTGCAGCGATCCTGACTGTGCCCGCAAATCTACCGCAAACGCCCGACGGACTCACACCTACACAGAGGCAAAGAAAGCAAGAATTTGCAAGGAAAAGAAAAGAAGAGGGGGATTCCGCGGCGGACTGCTCCTCTTCTGAAAGCTTTGCGATGCAGGGCTTTGGCAACCGCCAGAATGATCTGAGGGGGAACCCGATGATCCACTGACACAATAAGAACAAGCATGTCCGCCTGTCGACAGCGCTACCATCATGGAAACGTCCGAAGATAACCCGCCACGCTCATGTCGCGATCTCCGCGCTCTACGGGAAGCGCAACTTAAGCGACTTGAAGAAGATTGCTCCTGCCAACCTCCCTCTGCTGGCCGCCCAGGCAAGCGCGAACAGCGCGGTGACAAACCATTTTGTTTGTTCCCTGGCTAGAGACCTGCTCAGACAAAATGAGCAACTTCAGGAAGAAAAGCGGTTGATCAAGGAAAGAAACGTGCGGCTAGGGAAAAGGGTCGCTAAGCAGAAAGAAGAGCTGGCGGTAAGTTGTATTTGCAGCGGTTTCCGTTTGAAGTCCGCCGCGAACTGACGTTTGTGCCTTTGTTTTTTGCAGGTCGCATATGACTTAGAGAATGATAACTTCCAGACCGCCATGCTTCCCTTTGTGAAAGAAACCGTTGAGATCGCTATCGAACGATTTGTCTGCGGCGGCTTCGCAAAGGAAGGGGTGGACGGCGTCCCTTTTCTGCAGCTCTTCCCTGAGTTGGTGGAGCAGGTCGCGGCGATGGAGCGGACTGCTAAAGGAAAAGATGTAATTGCTGAGAAAGGAGAAGAAGAAAGTGAAGATGGAGAAGGTGGAGAAGCTGAGAAAGTTGCTGACGACACTGGTTCAAGCCAGCAAGACGGAGATCAGTCCGCTGAGTCCGACGCCTCTGCATCTAGCTCTGCTGGCAAGAGCTCGCATAGCGAGTCCGCGGCCAGCACCAGTTCAGATAGCAGTGGAGGAAGTGGCTCGGAGGGCTATTCTCCGGAGATTAATGTCGAAGGCCTAAGCCCTAAACCCCCTGCAGAGAAAAAACAGAAGAGGGGTGAAGCAGAATAATGTATTTTTGTTTTTAATATTTTTGTAAGGGCAGCGGACTAAAGCTTGGAGTCCGCCAAACATATAAAAGTTGTAACTTAATCTTTATGAAATGCAAAAGGATATTCTGGTATCAGTATGCTTCTTCTGCAATGTTTGCTTTTTTCTTATTTAAATGTGGTCTGGCGTAGTTAAGAGCGAGCTCCGTATATCAATCCGCATATTGTAGAAACTATCCGCGCGACGCAAGTTTTCAATTTTGCCAATTAGAAAACCTTATCAAACAATCCAAGTACAGCTCGCGTCAACATTAGAATTAATGTCATCAGCCTGCTTGCGAAAATAATATAAAGTATAGGCGGACTCTGGCGAGTTTCATTAGCAGTCCGCAATTCCTTTTGCCAAAATTGAAAACCTTTTTCAAGCTTAACATCAATAATAAGTGTTGCGGACTTATAATTATTGCTAAGCTGCAAGCTCAAAAAGCTAAAACCGAGTACCAATCGTGCGGACTGGGCGGCTACAATTCTACAGTCCGCACATAATTGAATAGAAATGATCTATAGATCGTGACCAAGTGGGCAAGTGCGGCCAGAGCGGCATGCTTTTCACACCGGGCCATGAAAACTATAGATCAACCCAAAGAAATCCTGCGGACTGAGCGGATACCAGAATACAGTCCGCAATGAATAAAAAATAGAAATGACCCATAGCTTGTGACCAAGCGAGCAGGTGCGGCCGGAGCGGCATTGCTTTTCTCGCCGAGCTACAAGTTATAAGATCAATACAAGAAAGCCTGTGGACTGGTGACCAAGCGGGCAGGTGCGGCCGGAGCGACATTGCTTTTCTCGCCGGGCCACAAGTTATAAGATCAATCCAAGAAAGCATGTGGACTGGGCGGATACCAAGAGACAGTCCGCACTGAACTGAAAATAGAAATGACCCATAGCTTGTGACCAAGCGGGCAGGTGCGGCCGGAGCGGCATTGCTTTTCTCGTCGGGCCACAAGTTATAAGATCAATTCAAGAAAGCCTGCGGACTGGGCGGATACTAAGAGATAGTCCGCACTGAACTGAAAATAGAAATGACCCATAACTTGTGACCAAGCGGGCAGGTGCGGCCGGAGCGGCATTGCTTTTCTCGCCGGACCACAAGTTATAAGATCAATCCCAAAAAGCTTGCGGACTGGGCAGATACCAAGAGACAGTCCGCACTGAACTGATTCCCTGTGAAGAAATGAGCTGCAGACTTGTGACCAAGTGGGCAGGTGCGGCCGGAGCGACATTGCTTTTCACACTGGACCTCAAGATCTGCACACTCAATGGAACGGTTCACTGCCCTCTTGCCTGGAGTACAGTCGAAGTTGATGTTTTTGGCAGGTGCGGCCGGAGCGGCATTGCTTTCGTTCAAGATCAACCAGACTGTGGGTCTCCTGCAGGCACTACTTGAGGGTACCACGGAGTGTTCGAGGGTCACAAGCTAAGATGATCCGTGGGAAGGTGCGTATAGCATTGCTTTTCACACGCGATCATCAAAGTTGTAACGATATCCCTAAAGTGGCATGGTAGAGCTTAACACCCACCATGTCCCTCCATAATGCAGAGGTGGGGTCAGGTACTAGCCGGGATCCGAAATTCGGTATCCTACCGCACTAGAACCTGCAAGCTCCCACTACACGGTGCGAAATCTCCTCACAACACGTGGTATTTGTGGTGTTACGCTAATGACAACAATTCTAAGGGAGGTTTCAGCTGAACTCGGCGATGTCTCCTGGTATCAGGCAACCGTTATTGTTGTTCGGGAGACAAAGGAGAAAACACTAGAGAAAGTGTTAGTATGAAGTCTTTGATCAATAAAAAGCTTTTGCAAAGTTAGCTTAAGAGAGAAAAGAGAGTTCAAAGATAGAACCGTTTTGAAATCTTCCTTGCTCAATGTGCTAACTGTTACTATCCAAGAGATAAAAAACACTTGAAGAAATGTTAGCAAGCAGACTTTATCAATAATAATCCTTGAAAAAGGTTACATAGGAAGGAAATGAAAAGAGGAGGTTCAGGAATAGAACCGCTTGAGATCATCTCCGCTCCACGTATGTGGTACATCCTCCCCTTCATATGTTTGTAAGCGGTAAGCCCCGCTCTTGAGAACTTCTTTAACAATGAAGGGTCCGGCCCAATTTGGATTAAGCTTTCCTACTGAGCTGGCTCTTGCAACAGCGTCAACTTTTTAAAGAACCAGGTCTCCCACTTGAAAGTGTTTGATCCTTACATTCTTATCAAAGTATCGGACCATCCTTCTCTTGACCTCTTCCTGCCTTATTGCTGCTTTGTCTCTGATTTCTTCAATGTGCTCCAAGCTGAACTTCATCTCTTCATTATTCAGCTCAAGCCAGTCCTCAAAACCTTGCCTTGCAAGCAGAACTCTAGGTGTTGGAACTTCAAACTCAACTGGAATGAGGGCTTCTGAGCCATGAGAAAGTTTGAACGGAGTTTCACCAGTTGCGGATGAAGGTGTTGTTCTTAAGGACCAGAGGACCGATGGAAGTTGATCAGCCCAACTTCCTTTGAGATTCTGCACTTTCTTCTTAAGTTGAGGACCTGCTTGTTGGTTGCTTCAACTTAGCCGTTGCTTCTGGGATGATGGACTGATGCAAACCGCAGCTCTGTTCCGATCTGGTTGCAAAAATCAATCATCTCTGCATTGTTGAACTGTGGCCCGTTGTCGGTGATTATTGCCATTGGTATTCCATGCCGACAGACAATCTCTCCCCAAATGAAATTCTTGACGACCTGAGTTGTTGTCTTTGCCAATGCCTTTGCTTCAATCCACTTGCTGAATTAATCAATCATCACTATGATAAAGCACCGTTGCCCGCTCGCCATGGGAAAAGGACCAATGAGACCCATCCCCCAAACTGCAAAGGGCCAAGGAGTTGCAATTGATCTGAGTGACTGAGCAGCTTGATGCTGAAGTGGAGCAAACTTCTGGCACTGAACACATTTTCTGGCATAAGCCTCAGAATCTTTCTTCATGGTGGGCCAGAAATAACCCTGCCGCAGGATCCGTCTTTCTAATGTTTTTGCTCCTGAGTGACTTCCACACTCACCAGAATGAACTTCTTACAAAACAGTCAGAGCTTCTTCTGAAACACACCTAGCCATAGCAGACAGAAAGGTTTTTCTGTAAAGGACACCTGCCACCAAGTAATAGTGAGCTGCTTTTATCTTGAACTTTTTCTGATCTTTAATCGAGTGATGAAAGTTCCCTGTTGAAAGGTAAAGAATGAATGGATCCATCCAGGAGGCATGCTGATCAACCTGCATCAACTCTTCTTCATCCACTGCCGGGCAGAAGAGTTCAGAAGTTGTTCCTCTTGATGGAAGTCCATGCTTAGCAAAAATATCTGCCTCCTCATTTTCTGATCTAGGGATGTGCTCAATGGTAAAGTTTTTGAATTTTCCAACCTCAACTTTCACAAGAGCAAGATACTTCCTCAAGATTGGCTCTCTGGTCTCAAAGTTACCAAAGAATTGTGACGCCATCACCAGAGAATCAGTCTTGATATGAACATGATCAATTCCGAGCTCTCTTGCAAGCCTCAAGCTTGCTAACAAGGCTTCATACTCTGCCTGGTTATTGGTTACTGGAAAATAGAACTTGATTGCCTGCTCAAGTTTAATGTCATTTGGGTTGATCAGAACCACTCCTGCTCCAGAAGAATTTCTGCCTGAGGTACCATCAACATAGATGGTCCAAGCCAAAGGGGATCTTCCTGCCTGATCAGAATTGGACTCTGCTGTATCAATCAAGAAGTCTGCTAGAACTTGAGCCTTGATAGCTGTCCTGGGCATATAAGAAATTTCAAACTCACTCAATTCTATTGCCCTTTTGGCCAACCTGCCAGAATGCTCTGGTTTCTCCAGCACACTTTTCAAAGGCTGATCAGCGACAACTTGAATTGAATGCGCCTGGAAGTAAGGACAGAGTCTGCGAGCAGCCATAACCAATGCTAAGGCCAACTTTTCCAGAATCGGATATCGTGTCTCTGCATCTTTCAGAATATGGCTAACATAATAAACTAGGAAGTGCTTCCTGTTCTCTTCTCGAAGAAGAACCGAGCTGACCGCCTCAGGGCCAACTCCTAAGTATAAGAATAACATCTCCCCTGACCGGGGACTCTGGAGCAAAGGTGTTGAAGTCAGCTGCTTTTTTAACTGTTCAAAAGCCTGAGAACACTCTTCTGTCCACTCAAATTTGAACGCTCCTCGAAGAGTCTTAAAGAAAGAAGCACTCTTGTCACCAACTCGAGAGAGGAACCTCCCGAGACCTGCCAACCTCCCCCCTAACTGTTGAACTTCCTTAGGTGAACGGGGAGGAGCCATATCAAGAATGACTTTTACTTTGTCTGGATTGGGGGCAAGCCCCTCTGGAGTAAGGAGATGACCAAGGAACTTCCCCTTACTCGCCCCAAAAGTACACTTTGACGGGTTGAGTTTCATCTTGAATCTACGCAGAGTAGAGAAAGTCTCTGCTAGATCTTGCAGGTGTAGCGAGAAAGACTTGCTTTTGATCAGAAGATCATCCACATACACCTCAAGGTTTCTTCCTTTCTGTTGCTTAAATACATGGTCCATCATGCGTTGATAGGTTGCACCAGCATTTTTAAGCCCAAAGGGCATCACGAGATAATAGTAACAACCGTCGTTGGTAATGAATGACGTATGGGGAATGTCAGGTTTGTGCATTCTTATTTGGTGGTAACCAAAGAATGCGTCTAAAAAACTCATAAAGGAGTACCCTATCGCAGAATCAACTAAAGACTCTATCCAAGGCAAGGGGTAACAATCTTTTGGGCACGCTTTATTAAGTTTCGTGAAATCTACACACATGCGCCATTTCTCTCCTGGTTTTTTAACCATTACAACGTTTGATATCCAGGTAGGGTATTGAATTTCACGAATAAAATTTGCCTTGAGGAGCTTCGAGACCTCCTCTCTTATTGGTTCAGCAAGCTTCGTGGCCACGTCTCTTTTCTTCTGTTGCACAGACTTGAAATTGGGATCAACATTGAGGTGGTGGCAAGCAACATCCGGATCAACGCCTGACATGTCCTCCACTGAACAAGCGAAGACATCCAGGTTCTTCAGCAAACACGAGATTAACTCGATTTTCTGATCTTCAGGCAACTCCGAGTTGATGGAGAACTTTCTCTCCTCCCCCTCAGCAATGGGGACTCCTTGCGTCACCTGGGCAGGTTCCAGGTAAGCTCCTCTATCTGCAGCAGTTTCTGAACTTGAAGAGGCTTCTGCAGCTGCTGCTGGAGCAATGGGAGGACTGACTTCAGTCATGTTGACAGTTCAAAGGTAACACTCCCTAGCATGCCTTGGGTTGCTACTGACCCTGCACATCCTGCCATCAACATAAAACTTGATTGCAAGGTGGTAGGTTGAGACCACCGCTTGATACTTGTTCAGCAAGGGTCTGCCAAAGATGGCGTGATAACTGCTGGGAGCATCAACCACTATGAACTGAATCTGCTTGGTTGCTCCTCCAAGCT
This sequence comes from Platanthera guangdongensis, assembly GCA_039583875.1. Lineage (NCBI taxonomy): Eukaryota > Viridiplantae > Streptophyta > Magnoliopsida > Asparagales > Orchidaceae > Platanthera > Platanthera guangdongensis. Next base: position 13,667,589 of record CM077166.1, on the reverse strand, counting down.
TTACCGAGAGAGTGACGCTCCCTTCTACTTCTTTCCTTTCTCCTGAAAACCGTAGAGCGGCCCTTCGGTGGAAGCAAGGGCTTCCCAGTTCTCAGGGCCTCGAAGGTTGACTTGAACAGGAGGTTGACTGAGCTGCCGGTATCGATCAGAATTCTATCCACTGTATAGTCTTCAATGACTGCCTTGACCACAACAGCGTCATCGAACGGATTGGCAGTCCGTGGAAGATCTTCCTGGCCAAAGAAAATATCTCCATCAGACGGAGCAGAGGAGGAAGAAGAGGCGACCTCTGCCCGGAAGACCCTCGCGATTGAGGATTTCCGAGTAGCTTCGGTCCTTGCTCCCCCATGAATATAGAAAAGTCGCCCCAGGGCACCCTCATCATCCGCATCAAAACATTCAGGCCGGACATTGATAGGCCCCAGACGGCCTTCATCTTCTACCTCCACACACTCTTGATAGGCTTCAGCTACCTCCTTGCCCTTGGAGGGAGATGACTTCGAAGAAGAGTCCTTACTCAAATCGATCTTGCCCTCAGCAAGCAGTTTTTCTATCAGCAGACGAAGGGCTTTGCAGTCTTCGGTTAAGTGACCCTTCTCTTTGTGAAACTGGCAGAACTGTGCGTTGTTCCTTGGCCTCCACTCTCTCTGGGGCCCTTGTTTCTTCTCATATGATTTCTTCTGCAAGATCTGGATGACTTCATCAAGATCCAGACCTGCAATCTCCTCCACGGAATTGGTATCATACTGGTTTGGAGCAGGCAGGGTTGTTTGCTGAAGAATGGGAAGCGCTTGCAGCGGAATGACGGGAGTGGCGGCCAACGACAGTCTCTGATCTTGAAACTGTTGATGGCCGAAGAAGGGTTTCTTGTGACGGAAGTTCCGGACCCTTTGAGAAAGAGGCTGGAAATCAGGGCGAGGAGGTTTGCTGTGATGGTGGTTGCTATGAGAAGAAGAGCCAGAAGCATCCCTTCCTTCAGCCTTAACTGTTGATGCACGAAAACGAAAAGGGAGTCAAGCACCACCAGCTAACGGTTCGAGCACGGGGGAATAGAAGGGGAAAGGGAAACTGCGAGTAGCAATCTACTAAGCAGACGAGAGCTAAAAGAACAGCAGGGCCGTGAGCCACGACAACAACAGACTTCGCCCGTCGCGGCCTGAATGCCTCTCTTGCGACGGGCTTCCTTTGATTGAAGAAGGGTGGTTACAGAGCTGATTACAAGTGGAGTAAAGGAAAAGGGGAAGAGCTGAGCAAGCTGGAGTCCGCAAAGTCTGAGATTCGAGTCTGCAGCCTTTAACAAGTAGGCTCCTGGGCACGAGTCAGCGTGCTTTGGGTGCACCACTTCCCCCTATTTATAGGACGGGGGCCTGCCCAAACGGGCAGGGCTAAAACAACCGGCTGCTCGGGGTACAGGAGAACCGGGCAGCGGTGACGGGAAGCAAAAAGAAAGAACACGCCAGTCCGCGTCTTTGCGCGGACTGGGCTCGCGGGCTGAGGCTTCCGTCTGCTGCTGCAAGGCGCGATCCTGCTGGAGGACTGCGGCCTGGGCGGACGGGACACCGAGTCCGCCGAAGTGGGATCAATCCAGAGATCCAAAGGCATGCCGAACGGGGCGGACGAAGCACCGAGTCCGCCGCTGAGGGGATCAACCTTGGGAATGTTGAATGCTGCTGCTCTGCCGAGCTCGGCGGACTGCCAAACCGAGTCCGCCTCTGACGAGCCCGGGACCTTGGAACTATGTCGGTGCTTCGCCGATCTGGGCGGATTGCCAAATTGAGTCTGCGGCTAATGAGGTAGGTGACTGGAATCTTGTACGCGTTGCGGACTGAGGGGTTAACAACGGTGACTCGTAGGAGAATTCTGGTGGAGCGGTGACCCGTAGGAGGAGTCAGGTGGAGGAACGGTGGCTCGTAGGAGAATGCCGACAGAGCTCTGACCTGAGGAAGAAGAAAGCACCCAGGAGAAAAGGTAAGAAATGAGGAGGCCTGAGGGCATTTTTATAGCCTCCAAGAGGCGGTTACGGTGGTTATGCGACTATCCGCACACCATAACCACCAACATTATTATTTTTAAGCATAGTTCTGGGCACACATTATCTGCATATTATATTTTACTAAATGCAGTCCCCCACTAAAAATATGGCTCCCCTACTACCGGTGGCGGTTACACGGGTGGTTACCCATGTAATGGACTGTCGCGATCATGACAGGGCTGATCAGACGGTATAGAGACGGCCGGCGAGGGAGGCGGACGGGATGCCGCCCAAAGAGGGCGAGAGGGGTAACCGGCCATCTTCTCCTGGTGATGGCGGCGGGCCACCGGCGCGGCACCGGCCTGGCGTGCGACCGATCGGACGAAGGCGGAGGGGGCCGGCCGGCCGTACTTGGGCGACATTCCTGGTGCGGCCCCGGCTCCGGCCGATGGGCGCGGTGCCGACACCGAGTGGGCTATCCGCACCCCCCTCCCCCACCACCGCACACTCTATTGCGATCATGAGGAGTAGGCTATCTGCATCCCAAAACTCCGTAAAAGGAATCTCATTCCTATCAATTCAATAATATTACCATTGCAAATAGAGTGCATGAGAATTATTTTCATAAATATTTATGGGTTTTAATGCTATTTTCTTTGAGCGCAATAGAGTGTGCGGGTGATGGGCTCATTTGATGGGTGGAGTCAAGGAGAGGAGATGTCCGGCGAGTACTCCGGGGATTATGCCAGATTTTCTGCCACTCTCAAACTTAGACCAGGAAGGTGTGTTCTAGACAGTAGCTGTATTGTTCTTTTTCATTTTATGTGAGCTTGATTTTCCTTGTATATATTTTCATAATTGTAGGTATGAGCTGAAATTCTTGGTTGATGGAGAGTGGCTGCTATCACCAGAATTGCCTTCCATAGGGGAGGGAGTGCTGAAAAACAATTTGTTGATTGTAGAGTAGTTTCAAAAACAAAATCTTATCCAAGTATGGTAATGACCGCACACTCCCCTTGTCTTTCTATTCATCATTATCAAATATTTTATTCGCGTCGATTGATCGGAACTTTTTATTCGTGAATATGATGCAGCGAGAGAAAACAATGATTGTTGAGAGAACCAGTAACTCGCATACTAGCTTGGCAGGATGTTCTGACCATCGCTCGCATGTACACAAATTTTGCAAATTCTTTTTCGAAAGATGATGTGAGGACACGAAGATTGGTTTCTCTAAATTCATTTTCTCCATTCATTGCTGTTGCGGGTGCCTGTTCACGTATGGTTTATGCCTGGCTGATGCATATGTTCATGTATATGTTGATTTTGGATCCGTTTGGCACAGCAGTGATTTCATGAGCGTGGCGGTTATGAACCGCCGTTTGTAAACTACTGACTGCACCTAAGGAACTTCTTTCACTTTTATGCTCAAAAGTAAATTCTTTTCTCGGTGGCAGTTATAAACTCTTCTGCCAAACACATTTTAAGATGGTGAAGTCCTATAAATTTATGTTTTTTGTATAATAATGCCCCACATTTTTATATATATTTTATGTTCTGCTATCAATGAAAACGTAAACATTTTGCAAAAAATTATGAAATCATATCCTTTATTTAAATTTTTAGAATTTTTTGAAGATGTCATTTAAGTTTGAAATCCCACTTCCTTCATGTAACAACAGTTGAAATAAAGGATTAGTTTATTAGGGCAAATATTTGGGCAAAAATCTGGCTATATATATACATCATGGTTCTAACGTATACATCTGCGCATTACTTTTAAACTCAATAATGGATGATTTGAGGATTACTATTGAAGGTAAAAGTTAAATTGGAAAGATTAAGGGCCTGTTTGGGAGGAGTTTTTAGTTTTTTTTTCGTTTTCTGAAAAACGCTACTTCATCCAAGAAATCATTTGGATTGTATACTGGTAGAAAAATCTATCGCCAAAAACTTCATTTTTCCATCTTTTTGAAAAGTCAGTTGTCTATTACTTTTCAACCTTTTTGAAAATCACTTATTTTGATATGATGTTGCACAAATTTTTTCGCTTGGGTGTGAGTTTTGTCACCCGGGCGAACATTTTTTTCCGAGCGCGTATTTTTCGTCCAGGCTCATATTTTTCGCCCGGGCGTGCATTTTTCACCCGACGTGCATTTTTTGTTCGGGCGCGTAATTTTCGGCCGAGCGCATATTTTTCGCTCGGACGCCCATTTTGCGCCCCGACGTGGGAAAACCTCTCAATCAGTTAAAAAATCATGTGATCGGATTTGTGCTGGTCAAACTCTACTATCAGTTTCAGGTTACAACTTGTTTGTAGAATTGAGGGCGAAAAGTTGCTGCTCGTTACACTTTGGAGATGAGAGATAATCTTTGGCGTTCGACGGGCAGCAGGCTGCTCCACGCGTGGTTTAGTTTTTACGTTCTTACTTTGATGATGGGCGTGGAACGTGCGACGTGAGGTTGGGGCGGGCTTTCTGGAGGCTGAGCACGAACGAGGCTTTCTTCCTACAACGGGCAAAGAGTCTTTTTCGTGGTGACGCTGCAGAATTAATCGAGTTTTTGGGGGAGCGGTGGTGGCACGCAGAAGGATTCTAATGGAGGGACGGTGGCTTGCAAGAGAACTTCGGCAGAGCTCTGACCTGAGTAAGAAAAAAGCACGAAGGAGAAATGTCTGAAATGAGGAGGCCTGAGGGCCTTTTTTCGCCTTAAGGAGGTGGTTACGCGACTATCTGCATACAGTAACCGTCCATATTATTATATTAAGCATAGTTCTAGGCATATATATAACATGCGACATTTACTAAATGCAAACCGCCATTATGACCATGATCCACCCCACTAATGGTGGAAGTTATGCAGACGGTTTTTCCTCGGAACGGATGGTTGTGATCGTGGCAGTGCCGATCAGACGGCGGAGGAAGGACGTGATACCATGGCCAGTGGGACAACCGTCTCTCACGGACGAGGGAGGAGGTCGACTAACGCGCTGGCCACAAATCGCCGGTGCGACGCCGGCCGACCACCACCCACGGCCCGACATCGGGCGACCGGCCGGAGCCGGCGGGGGCTAGGGGAAGACGGACGGGCAACCCCAGTTGGTGCGTCGGGCTCGGCCCCGGCGCCGGCCACCACTTGCGGGGATGGCATCAGCCGAGAAGAGGTCACGATCGACCGCAAGGTGCGGTCGCCCGGAACCTGAGCGCGCAGGGCCCGACCGGCCAAGCGCGCCCGACCAGAGGACCGGGCGCGGCCAGCCACAACTCGTGGCCTCCCACGGTCGCGACAGCGGCCGTGGGAGGGGTGTATCTCTGCCGGTCGGGGAGATTAGCGGGGTGGTCGCACCGTGCGGCCGCGAGGCACGGCCTCCTCGCCGGGCAGAAACTGCGCCGGCTCGAGGCGTCCGGCCGAAGGAGAGGGAGAGTGGGAGGGTCCGGCCACCTAGCCGGACCCGACCGGTTCATGAGGGTAGAATCGTGCGCGACGGTCAAACCACACCCACTGAGATAGTGGTGTCATGAATAGTGGGCTATTTTATTGAATAGTGGTGTCATGAATAGTGTATTTGTCTTGCCTCTGATATGAATTTGTCAACCACACCCACTGAGATAGTGGTGTCATAAATAGTGGGCTATTTTATTGAATAGTGGTGTCATGAATAGTGTATTTGTCTTGCCTCTGATATGAATCGGTGGAAGAAATCTTTGAGGGTTTCTCCTTCATTCTGACTGATGCTAGATAGATGAGAAAAGTCCTTGAAAATCCTCCGATTAGCTACGAACTGATCTAGAAACTGTTGAGTCGACTCGACAAAGCTATGAAATGTCCCTTCTCTAAGGGAGTGGAATCATGTTCGGGTCTGGCCCTTTAGAGTGGCTGGGAATACCTGACAGAGTAGTTAATCCGGCGCGTTGTAGATTCACAGCACTGTGGTGAAGTGATTGATATCTTCCAAAGGGTCTTCGGTCCCATCACAAGCCTAGATATTGGGTAACTTGAATTCAGCTGGGACTGGATGTGTCCAAATCTCCTGTGCTAGCGGGGATCCGGCCTGGGCAGGGCGATGTAGATATGTAGTTCCTCGGCCGATCTGGCCATACTCCTCTGCTAGGAATTCTCTAATCTCCTTTTTGATAGGTCTTCTGGGAGCAGCCACCCGTTGGCGTTGATGCCGCTGCCTAGCTTCGGCGTTCCTAACCAAATGGGTGGGGGTGTGAAGTACTTGCAGCTTCTAAGTATTCTTCAGAGCTCGCCTCTGGATGATTTTTTAGAGTAGGGATTTCGGGCGATGGAGCCTGATCGGTGGGTGCTAGTGGTGTTATAGCTATCTGCGCCGTTCTCAGATCTCTGAGAAGCGTGAGTGCTTCGGTTTGCCGCTCCTCTAGGAGGACGATCCTTCCTATGATCGAGCGTGTTGTCCTGTGCGACAATCGTTTCTTCTTGTCGTGGTGCATTTATTATGGAATTTGAGGGCCTGACATTATCCAGTCCCTGTCGGGCTGATACCTGAGTTGTGCGAATGCTTCTTCTCGCCATTGATCGCCTTAGCCCGTGGAGCGGCTGAGCGACATCACAGTCACTGAATAAGCAGAAGCACACAAGATGATTTTAACGTGAAAAAACCCCCTTAAATGGGTAAAAAACCACATGACTGGTACAGTGCTGGTCAAACTTCACTATTGGCGACTGTTTACATATTATGCGGATAATTGAGGGCGACAGACCGCTGCTCGTTACAATAATGAGATGAGATTGAGAGTGCTCGATGGGTGACATGTCGCCTCACACGAAGCTGGTACTTCTCTATGCTCTGATGGAGCGTTTCTGGGTGCTGCTCGATGAACTTCGCGGCGCAGCGCACAGAGATGTGGGGGCAACTACTTGAGTAGCACTGCACACATAGGAGGCATGCAAAATGTCATGTTGAACGTCTTCTTCTTAGGAGCGTCGTGGACTTAGACGGATTTTCGGGTGGCCCGGCTGGTGGAGGAGGCTCGTAGGAGGATTTTAGCAGAGCTCCAGCCTGAGGAAGAAGAAGACTTAGAGAGGAAAAGTTAGAAATGAAGGGGGTCCTGAGGTTTTTTTATAGGCTTCTGGAGGTGGTTGCGGTAGTTACGCGGCGATCCACACATCGTAACCACCCACAATTACTATTTGTAGACCACATTTAATATAGTTTCAGGCGTATATGATGTGCATAATATTTACTAAATGCAGACAATTTTTTAATTAATGATAACCCCCACTAATCATGATGGTTAGTGGGTGATTACCTATGAAATGGATGATGACGATTGCAGCAGAATGATCGGACGATGAGGAAGGTTTGCTATGATAGAGCAACCACTTCACCGGTAGACGGTCGCCAGCGATGGGAGAAGAGGAGCTGCGACCCGCGGGCCGGTGGTCGCGACGGAAGAAGTCGCAGGGAGGGGATGCCAGGTGAGACCACCCCTTGCGGGAGGCGCCCCGCGACCGCGGGGTGGGGTGGCCGGACTCGGTTGCCCCTTGCGGGCGGTGTCCCGGGGTCGCGGAGGCGGCCGCGAGGAGGGGCAGCTGGACATGACTGCTCCTTGCGGGCGGCGCCCTACGGCCGCGGGAGGCGGCCGCCGGGAGGAGAGGCCACGGTGCTCCGCGACCATGGGGAGGGGAGATCGGGCATGGTCGCCCCTTGCGGGCGGAACCCTGGGGCAGCGGGAGGCAGCCGCAGGGAGGGGCGGTTACGGCGCTGCCTCGGCATGGGTGGTCGGCCATGTACCGCCTGGCGCCAATGATGGCGGCGTGGGGGGCCTGTCGTGGTGGTGGATCAGACAGTGCACGTAGTTCACATGTGGCGATCAAGTATGTGGTGGTCCAACTGAAAGTCCACCTAGTGTCGGCTATGTGCACCTATGGGGGGGGGATAGGTGACGTGTGGTTCTTTTGCGAAATTACAGATGTACCTGCACAATAAAAACAACAAACACAGCACACAGAAAACACAGCAAATTTATAGTGGTTCCCCGACTTGGGTACATCCACTTTCCCCCTTCGACCTATCTCCCCAACAAGGGACGACTCGGTCACTTCACCAACGGGATTGAAATCCAATCCCTTCACTAACGGAAGGAGCCCTTCCACACGTGAGAGTCAACACTCCCACAAAGCGGGTTGCACCCAACCCTTACAACTCGGAACAAAAGTTCCTTTACAACGAAATGAAAATGTAGAATGTACACGTGATACAAACTTCTTTTGGAGACTCCGGTGTTCCTCTTTGTTCGACGACGTGCTCTTGAAGTCGATGAAGAGTCTACGACCTTGGTCTCTCTTGGAGAAGATCTCCCCGGAACCGGCGGCGGCACACGAGCGGCGGCTAGCTTCGGGATCGGCGGCTACGATGAAGAGTGGCTGCAGAACTTGGAGATCTAAACTTCGTAGCGAAGCAAGCTAGGTCTACCAACGGTCACTCTAGGATCAGTCGTCTCGATCGATTCGGACGGGGGAGTTTTTCCCGGTCAACGAATCGAGAGACAAGAGATCTCCGGATAGACGCGTGAGACACAAGCCTTGCTAAGCTTCTGTCACCGGAGATCGGGAAGAAGTGCGATCAGCAGCGGCGACCACTTGATGCGAGCGGCGGCGGCGGAGCGGAGCGAGTTCGCGGATTTAGGGTTACGTGTTCGGCCTCTTTCTGCGTCGTTTTTCTGTTCAAAAAATACCTGTGTATAAATACTGTAGGATTCTCAAATATGACCGTTTGAGGGACCCACAGAGGTAGCCCCCAAGTCCCGGTCCAGATATTAAACAGCGGCAGAATCCGGTTCAGGAAATTAACTGAGAAAACGCCAAGGAAAAATCGGCGAGAATCGCAGACGATTCTCGACGAATCGGCGAGAATCATCAAGTGATTCTCGACGATTCGTCGAGAATCGATTGTGATTCTCGTCGAATTACTTGTCGATTCTCAACGAATTCAACTTGTATTCATGGGCTGCATGACCATTGGTTCGGCGGGAATTACAAGCGATTCTCGCCGAATCTTACTTGGCACCATATTGAGATGGCCAGAAGGAGTCGGCGAGAATCATTGATGATTCTCGTCGATTCGGCGAGAATCACCAAGTGATTCTCGCCGATTCGGCGAGAATCACTTGGTGATTCTCGTCGAATTTGCCTTGGACGATTTTTCGTCTTCCACCTAGGAGCTGCTCCTTGATCCTCCATGCTCCTTGTCTTCTCTTGCATATGAGCGGCCCTGTACTTGAAAATAAGTGCACTCCAATAGAGAGAGTACACGTAGGCCAACACACCGATCTGCTCAACGAGGGATTACGTCGTGCAGACCCGTGTATATTGACCTACTGCACCCTGACATTGGTGTGCACTTAGCGTGGAGAAACTACAAGCACAACTGGAAATGTTTCATCAAATACATTGTGAATTCATCTTAGCTTGACAGGGGGCTTCCTCAAATCTAGGTAATCGTGGATGCAATACCCAACAATCTCCCCCTATTTGACGAAGCCAAAACCCTACTAGCTAAGATGAATAACACCTATCAAATAATAATAATAGCATTTAAAGATTAAATATGCGACACAAGGGAATATATGCAATCAGAACAGGACTTGAGTCATTCACACATTCAAGTATATATATATATACCAAGAGAAATATATTCACATGAAAGTCAGAATTGTTCACACGACAGTAATAATTATTAAATGTTCTTAATACACCGTGACCAGCTATAATATAATGACTATTTGTCCTTAGCTCTGTCACCCTTAAGAGTTTGCGCCAAGTACTTTTTGCTCTGCCTTTTCATGTATTCCTTGGGCTTTGGGTAGTACCTAGGAGGAGCAACTTTGTCTGGATCCTTGTTGTTTCTGAAGAAAATGTTGCGTTTCGCTTCAAATGCTTTGTGTGTCTCCCATTCATACTGGCTATATGCTTCATTTCGATTTATCTCTCCTCTTTCTTGCAGCCGGAAGGTGTCTAGGATGATGTTCCTTGAGACTGGGCTCCACCTTTCGTTTCTTACCTCCTCTTCACTTAGTCTGATCCTCTTTTGAGTTGGTGTCTCCTTTGATGTCCCTTCCTGAATTTTCCTCTTTCCCCTTGCTTTAGCTAAGGCCTCCTGGTCAAACATGCTTCTCAGCTTAGATTTGGAGATGACCCTAGCGTCAGCTTCATCAGTGAAAATATCAGCAGCACTTGTACTTACATTCTCAGCAATATGTACTTCCTCGGCAGCCGTAGAAGTCTCAGGAGCCTGAGCACCGGCAGGTTGGTCAGGTAGGACGACTCCTAACGTGCCCAGTGCCTGTTGTAGCATCCACCAGCAACTCTCATAGACGTAGTTGCTTGATTTCACAAGGTTTGCATCCATGCTTTTCTGGAGCTCAGCCATCTTAGCGATATACTCCTTCTCCCCCTTTTTGGCTTCTTCAGCTATGCAATTGGCATATGAGTGCAAGGAGTCATCAATGTGCTTAGTTGTCTTGCTGAATTCAGTGACTAGGGCCTGCTGATTTGCATTTAAAGTGACCATGTTGCCATCAAATTTCTGAATATTGTTGGCCACAACGTGTGCGTTCTGATTGACAACAGCCAGAGTATCAGTAGTCTTTTTCAAGCCGGCCATTAACAGTGTGACAGCTTCGCCGGCCGCAGTATACTTTTCTTCAAACTTCTTCTCCATCATATCCAGTTTGTGGTTGATTGCCACCATATTCTTCAGCATGAGATCTTCAGAAGTCTTAATCTCTTGCAGCATTGTTTTCTGAGCTTTATCAAAAGAGGTTTTAAGCTCATTCACGATGCCCTGAATTATATGTACAGTGTGAATGGCTAGGTCATCTCGTAGTGGAATACCCGGAGGCACTTCTTGGCCTTGTTCTGGCTCGGCCGCAGAAGCATCAGTAGAGCTGGATACAATCACAGCCTCTATGGGAGGAATGTTGGTGGCCTCATTTACCTCCCCCTCCACTGGTGCAGACTTATCAGTAGGAGGTTCATCAGTATCTGGAGATTCAACCACTTCATGGCCCTCACTGACCTCGTCCTCTCCGTCCTCATCCAAAAACTCATCCATATCAGCATCTTCTTCCACTTCTTGATCAGCAGAGTCCAGTGTTTCAGCTTCAGTTCCGAGAGTGTGTCTGTTCAGGACCTCCTCATCCTCCAACCCAGGTTCACTTTCTGCATTAACTTCGGCCACCGCATCCCTGGCCACCTGGGCGATGTCAGATATTATATCCATCTGAGAGGGTAGAGTCTCCCCCTCGATTCCTGCAGTCAGGGTATCAGGAATTTCACGGGGGGAGGATGCTGGAGATATAGACTGATGATGCGGCCGAAGCTCGGAGTGCCCAGAGCGTCCTTGATCTTTTGAAACATCAACTCTCCCCAGTTGAACCTCTTTCTGCAGACCACGGCTATGAGAATTTTGAACATATCTCCGGAGATATGATCATGGGAGCCTGGCTTACAGATGAGTACTTTTCCTATGATGTCGGATAGGAGCTTCCCTTCTTCATTCATCTCTTTTCGTTTTACTGATCGTGTGCCTCTGGGTAGACCGCAGAACAGGAGGGTTCTGGCTTTGTCCTCGTCCTCCAAATAGTCTTCCTGCTCCGCACTTGAGAGCTGCAGGTAGCGAGTTAGCTTACCGGCAGACATCTTGACCTTAGTCCCCGCCACCTTGCTCTTGATGATGGAGTCTCGGTTTCGAAGCCTTGCTGTAGAAAAGAACTCCAGCACTTCTTTATCTAAGACTTTGCAAGGATGCTCCAATATGAAGGTTAGCCCGGCTTCTTCCAGCATGAGAACGATGTTCCGGAACTCGTCCGAGGCATGAGAAAAACCAGTGCGAACCAGTTCGCAACCAGAAATCAAACCTGCGGTCGTCCTTGGGGCCATTGAGGATCTAGAAAGAAGCCCGACTCCAAGCATTAGTGTACATTCAAAAAAGAAGGCATCACATGGGGTTCGGCCTTGGAGTCAGTGAGGAGGAGGTTACCTAAGGGCTTCGGTGGAAGAGAGTTGGTGAGCTTCGGGAAGAGCTTCGGTGGAGGGAAGAGTATCCCGTGGGATGTGACCTAGTTAGAATCTCACGGGAGCTTCGGGAGAAGAAGATCACGCACAGAAGCGATTCGACGGCGTCGACGAGAGCGTCGGAGGGCTGCGGGTGTCGGCGAGTTCGCGGAAGTGCACTTGCGCGAGGAAGGCGAGGGTCGTCCAGAGGTCTCCTGCGCGAGTCGTGAGGAAGGTGAACAGGCAGAGATTCTTTCGGCGGGATTTATAGGGGTCGTCGGGATTCGGGGGAAGCCGAGCGGTCTGCGAGTTTCTTGGACGGGATTCGGCGAGATTTGTCTAATTTGGTTTCTGATACCGTTTGTCGAATCGGCGAGATTTAAAATGGGTCGGCGGGATTTGGAATATATATATTGATGTTTGTCTTGAAACTTTGGGAAGCATTGCACAATTTTCAAATTCTTCGAGTGTCAAGTTAACACAAGATTAATGAATACATATTTATTATAACGACAATCTATTTGGATTTGAACGACGGTTCTCCAGACACTTTTTGATGTCAATTGTGATTTGTCGAAATTCGCAATGACATATCTTGGTTAACCTTTTATTGATGTGTAATGATTTGCATGCCTCGAGGTAATCTCTCCTTAAAGGTGCACACATATATGATGAGCATAAGTATACTTATACACAGGGATAACAATATATATACATTTACTTTGAATGAGGATGCATCATGACACAAGTCCTTGAACTGATCAAAATTACCTGGGATATGGAGAGTCATCGTCTTAGTCCCACAGGTAGTACATATCAGTAGCTTAAAGTGATTATGCTCAACAGGTAGCACGTCTGTTATTGCAGACGCTTGTTCCAAGCTAGCCTTGAGCCACGTACTGTCTAGTTCCCAAGTATTCACGGGGACCTAGACTACCCTGCAAAACAGAATTACTTAACCTTAGGAACCCAAATCATATTGGGTCCTAGGTTTCTATTAGCATGAACACGCAACTGCCTTCCTTGAGAAAACCTGTCAGGAAGACTGCCTCTGTCCCTATAATGTGGAGAAGCCCTTGCTGTGGGCACAGAGAGGTTGTGCCAACAGTCAATGGCAAAGTGTCCCACTTTGCCGCAGCACCAACAAGAGTGAATGTTGTATCGCCGTTTTTGACCTGATCTAGTGACTGATGTAGTCACGGTCCTAGGTCTCAAAGGGATAGGGCATGTTCTTGTTGCACAAATTCCTCTTCCATCGAGGCATGATGAAGGGTGGAATGAATGCATGATGTGAGCGTTATGAGGCCGAGAAGGTGGTGCCATTCTTTCAGGCATCTTCCTTGCTGAGGCTCCATGACGCCTGACATCATGACTTCTATTCTCCCTATCCCGTGTCCTTGAATGGAGAGAATTCTTCTGTGAACCAGGACCTGCAGATCCACACTTTGTTGTGGCAGTGGCCGTGAATACAAAGGGCTCAGACTGAGCCTTAGGTATTTCTTCATGGGTGGCCATGATGCCTCTTGCACTATGGACATTTCCACATGGGGACAACTCACCCTTACAGTGACCACGATTATTCCTGTGGTCATACCTGAAGGCATGATGAGTTGCCTTCCCGCTTGGAGTGGGAGGTCGGAACACCGTTTCCCCATTTCTCCATCCCTGGATAATCCGGGAGATCCACCCGGTTTCTTGTTTTCTCTTTATAGCATCAACTTTGGAGAAGTTGGATACTATACGTTTCTCATTTTCTAGACTATTCTCTAGAGCTGAGATCTTAGAGTCCTTGACCTTGTTGGACGCCAATTGGAGAACCAACAAGATCTTCAGTTGAGCAATCTCTCGAGCTTGCTCCTCAGCAAGTAGATTGCTTTCCTGAAGGGCTCTCTTCAGGGAATCAGTATTTTCTGGAGGAGAGCAGTTTCTGTCTTCAGAGAAGTCAAAAGATGTGGGACAGGATGAAGATGATACCTGCTCATCTGGGTTATTGTCATTAGAATCAGTGACCAATGGTTCTTCCTCGTCGGAGCTGCTTTCCTCACTATCTTCTTCAGTCTCTGACAAGGATACTGGAGCTCTGATGCAATCCGAAGGATCCTTGCATTCATCTTCAGAAGTGATTACCCCCACATATGCTTCATCCTCAGATTGGCAGCAAATTTCAGCTTCCTCTGCCCCCCCCCCATCAGCTCTGAGATCATCATCCATAGAGATTTAGCCGTTTTACATTTTTCCAACCTGGAGCGAGAGGCTCCAGACCAGACATCCATAATAATTTGTCGAATCCTCTGGTCCAGTTGGAAAAATGAGAGTTCCATCTCTGTCATCTCAGGGATGCACATGGGCACTTGGGTCCCCGAGTCGGTGGTCTTCATAGGGATAAATGGACCCTCTTCCAGGATGAGGGATGCTCGAGGATCGATGGCATCCAGGTGAAATAACACTCTCATCCTCCAGATAGGATAATAATCCTTCGTGCATGCCGGGAGTTTGAGTGGCAATACGTCATAATCCAGATCCATGCTTCTGACACTGGTGGCAGGATTCACCTCAAGGTGTTAGCCTTTTTGTTGAGAAACCTGGCTCTGATACCACTTGAAAGTCCACCTAGTGTCGGCTATGTGCACCTATGGGGGGGGGGATAGGTGACGTGTGGTTCTTTTGCGAAATTACAGATGTACCTGCACAATAAAAACAACAAACACAACACACAGAAAACACAGCAAATTTATAGTGGTTCCCCGACTTGGGTACATCCACTTTCCCCCTTCGACCTATCTCCCCAACAAGGGACGACTCGGTCACTTCACCAACGGGATTGAAATCCAATCCCTTCACTAACGGAAGGAGCCCTTCCACACGTGAGAGTCAACACTCCCACAAAGCGGGTTGCACCCAACCCTTACAACTCGGAACAAAAGTTCCTTTACAACGAAATGAAAATGTAGAATGTACACGTGATACAAACTTCTTTTGGAGACTCCGGTGTTCCTCTTTGTTCGACGACGTGCTCTTGAAGTCGATGAAGAGTCTACGACCTTGGTCTCTCTTGGAGAAGATCTCCCCGGAACCGGCGGCGGCACACGAGCGGCGGCTAGCTTCGGGATCGGCGGCTACGATGAAGAGTGGCTGCAGAACTTGGAGATCTAAACTTCGTAGCGAAGCAAGCTAGGTCTACCAACGGTCACTCTAGGATCAGTCGTCTCGATCGATTCGGACGGGGGAGTTTTTCCCGGTCAACGAATCGAGAGACAAGAGATCTCCGGATAGACGCGTGAGACACAAGCCTTGCTAAGCTTCTGTCACCGGAGATCGGGAAGAAGAGCGATCAGCAGCGGCGACCACTTGATGCGAGCGGCGACGGCGGAGCGGAGCGAGTTCGCGGATTTAGGGTTACGTGTTCGGCCTCTTTCTGCGTCATTTTTCTGTTCAAAAAATACCTGTGTATAAATACTGTAGGATTCTCAAATATGACCGTTTGAGGGACCCACAGAGGTAGCCCCCAAGTCCCGGTCCAGATATTAAACAGCGGCAGAATCCGGTTCAGGAAATTAACTGAGAAAACGCCAAGGAAAAATCGGCGAGAATCGCAGACGATTCTCGACGAATCGGCGAGAATCATCAAGTGATTCTCGACGATTCGTCGAGAATCGATTGTGATTCTCGTCGAATTACTTGTCGATTCTCAACGAATTCAACTTGTATTCATGGGCTGCATGACCATTGGTTCGGCGGGAATTACAAGCGATTCTCGCCGAATCTTACTTGGCACCATATTGAGATGGCCAGAAGGAGTCGGCGAGAATCATTGATGATTCTCGTCGATTCGGCGAGAATCACCAAGTGATTCTCGCCGATTCGGCGAGAATCACTTGGTGATTCTCGTCGAATTTGCCTTGGACGATTTTTCGTCTTCCACCTAGGAGCTGCTCCTTGATCCTCCATGCTCCTTGTCTTCTCTTGCATATGAGCGGCCCTGTACTTGAAAATAAGTGCACTCCAATAGAGAGAGTACACGTAGGCCAACACACCGATCTGCTCAACGAGGGATTACGTCGTGCAGACCCGTGTATATTGACCTACTGCACCCTGACATTGGTGTGCACTTAGCGTGGAGAAACTACAAGCACAACTGGAAATGTTTCATCAAATACATTGTGAATTCATCTTAGCTTGACATGGGGCTTCCTCAAATCTAGGTAATCGTGGATGCAATACCCAACACCAACCCATGATCCCACCAAGTTAGTGAGAGATCATGGAGATGAGGCTATACACACACCCCAAATTCTCTATAAATTTAGTAATGATGTAGTAAATTTCAAATGTCTCTAAACAAACATTGTTGATTGACTTAGTGTTGGTAAATAATTTCTTATAATTAGTTTTTAAAAATAATTTTAAATTTTTTTGAAATTTTTTTTTAACACACTTTCAATTTATATCCTTTTCTACTAGAAGTATTATAGGACCAAAATTTTTTTTCTCTATTTTGTAGAGGTGTTAGTTGTAGGGCGTTGTTATGTGCACCTAATTTTTGGCTATGTGCATACCAAATTCTTAAAATAAAGGGTGATGTTACGTGCACATCACTTTTGGCTATGTGCACACTAAACACTTAAAATAAACAATATCACTACTTTTTTCCAATCCCACCCATATTAAACCTAAGCGCACACCTCACTCCTATTTTCTCATGAAAACGAAACCCTACCCTCGCCCCAGCTTTCTTTACGCTTCGCATGACATTCAAGTAGAATTGGATGAGAAACTCCAAAAATATAACATGTTATCGACTATTAAAAAATGGATTGAAATAAAACTACATGAGATATTGGATCCTACAACAAGCTAAATTGTAGAATCTTTGGTTCCGGGTCGCTTAAAGGGGCGATCAAAAGGAAGCTTGAACAAGCAAAAAGACCGTGCATGTATTAATATTCAATTATAAGTAATTTGAAAATATTTTATTTATTTAAGACAACTAATATTCATATTTTTATGTTCGTGCATGTGTGCATGAACTTAAAAATGGACCGTGCAAATTTGTAGTTATATCAGTTGAAATGATTTGAGATTTTTGTTTTTTATTTTGTTTGTTTTTTATTGGTTTAAAATGTAAAAAAAAAATCTTTTATATTTGAAGCAACAAAAAAACTCAAACTTTATTTTTATGTTTATTTAACAATTTGACATGCAAATAAAATTTATGCTGTTGACTTCACATTTTGACTGTAAATAAAATGTATGGTGTGCAGATAGCCAAATGTGATATGCACATAAAACCGCCCTACTTGTATGCCCTGCAGAGCGGGGTTATAAAAAAAAAATATTATTACGGTTATATGACAAATATTATTACGGTTATAAAAAAAAAATAAATTAATTTTGTGGATTAGATTTTGATATGACATTTTTGTCCAATCTCAGATAAACTGCGCCAAACGCAGCCTTTGGAGTTCATGTGTGGGTCTTCCTTGCTACCATCTCCTGCGCAATGTCTGCTAGTGGTCGTTAAGTTCTAGGGCTTCGTCTCCGTGCTCTTGCATCACTGTCATCTATTCAAGATTCACATATTTACATGTTCTCTTCAGTGCACAGGCCACCAGCCCACTGCTCGTTTTCAGCTAGCTTTTCACGGCGGTGGGGTATACTGTGATTCCTGGTGCGGCATCTTGCCGGAGCTCACTAGCTACCAGCCATGCCAATCGAAGTCAAGCTCTCACGTCCTAACCGCGTATACCGTCTTGGTGTAAGCCCTCGGCCGCCTTCCTCCTTTCCTCTCGCCTCTTTCTGATGCATCGAAATCCCATCTCTTTCTCCCAGGAATTGGTTGAAGGGAAGATTATAGCGACACTCACTTCTCCTATTTCTTATCAAAAAATTCTCATCACTTTATCCGGAACCATCAATTTACAGGTATGAAAATTTTTTTGACCCCATAAAACGCTATTTCTTCCATTTCTCTGGCTTTGAACTCCTAAACTGATCAGGTTGTTAATTTTATGGAAAGGTAAGAGGAGGATTGACTGGAGTTATCGAGTCCCTGTACAGCATAGTGAAGCCCATATGCATCATGTGTGTTACTTTTTGATCTGGCATTAAAGTTTCTCATATCTATTCAGTCTTCTTTGGTTGCTGTTAAGCTATTATAATTGGGTTTTGGTTCTAACGTTCTCTTGTGTTATATTCTTCTTGCATTTATCCTGGTTTAATTAGCTAACACCATCAAATTGTAGTTTGTTTATGAGATTAGATTCTTAAGGTATCTTATAAAATGATCTGCAGACTAACTTGTTGATTTCTTCTGCAGCATTGTACAAGAGATTATGCAAATAAAACTAGGGTTTGTAGTTTAGAAGTTGCAAAATGCTACTTTACAGGATTTGGAAATGCATACTCTTCAGATTCAGTGTCAGTGGTAGGTAGACAATTAATTGTTTTTCCTTTTTCTGCAATGAATTTTCTCAACTCGAGTTATCTTATACCTCAATAATACATGTTTGATAGGGTTGGTGTTTGTAAATTCAGAATTAGTGTTATTTATGGTTTCAAAGAAGAAAGTTCCGCAGCTGACCTGTTAATTGTTTGAAGATTGTTTTACATGCTAGTTTAGGTCATTATGACTATTGATTAAATATAATTGATTCGAAAGATTTTTCTTCTTTAAATTTTGGCGAGGAAGTTGATGATGATGAATGCACTGCACTAATTACTTTTTCTTTTTTGCTCAAGTTCCCAAGTACTTTGCTTTGTGCCTGGAATTTGTTTAAAATAATGCCAACATCATTCTTTTGTGTTATGTGCATTTACATTGAATCTAATTGAGCACATGAGCTGATTGGGATTGATGAGACATCAAAGCACTGGTTTGGAGGCATGTTTAGAGCAATGTTTTGATTTTTATGTATTTTTTAGTGTTTTATTTAGTGAGATCAGACAACCATGATGTTTGGCCATTCATAGTCGTCCAGGATGGTTGCCCTGGTCCTTGTTTTATTTTATTATAAACAAAAGGGTGTGGTTTGGAGAACTATCACAGATTTGGGAGAGACTTATTCCCATAATCCGACGATCTCTTGTGGTGCTGACTCCACGAAACCCCATGGTGCTGACTCTTTGGTATGTTCCTTTCATTTTTTGTATTTCCTTGCTTGTCGCACCTCCCTCCACCTCTATCGTCATCGGCCTCCCACCGTACCGGTAGCTATCAATCTATCATCAATCTTCCTCCTTCATACTGCCATCTTTTCCTCCGCACAGCCGCCAAAACCTCATGCACTTGCCCTAAAACTCAACAACGGATCACCCTTATCCTTTCCCGCTATAGTCGACTGCCAAAACCCATCCTCCCTAACAACCAACCAACCGCTTCCCTGACCAGACCCCCCTTCCAAAGCTATTTCATGTCGCCTGCCAACACTCAAATAGACCCAACCCCCCACCCGTCCTCCACCAATCTCCCTCCAACCGCCAATCTTCCCATCCTGCCAAAACAATCCCTTGTTTAGGAGCTGGCTGCACCTTCCCCTACATCCATTCCCCCCTCCAAAGCCCTTCCAACATTCAGATTTTGGCCGAACCTCCTTCTCTCAACTTATGTCTCACTCGTTACCTCCCCACAACCCCTTCCCCTTATCCGACACCACCAAACAGTCCCCATCCAATCCCTACTCTGCAGATTGGTCACTGGATCTCCACTCCTTCGCCCATGGCCCCTCATTTGTGAGTGTTTTATAGTTTGATTTTATTATTCCTTTTTATTGCTATACGAACTTGGATACTTATATGATTATGGATGTCTTGCCTTGATAGTCTATTTGTTTTCAGACAAATTGTGATTTGCAGGACCTTTATCACTTGTGTGTGTTAGCTTTGGAAGTTTATCTTTATGAAACATATATTTAAGGTTTAATCATCTTTCACTATTTTTTGAACAGAAAGAAGAATATAGAGCTTGCAGCCTCAGCTGGAAAGTTAGGCCCTGGTAGAACAGAGGTACTCCGTTAAATTAGATGCTTATTTAAGTATGCTAGGTGCAATATTCAGAAGGATAACAATGATTTACTATTGTATTTTGTGTAGTTTAGGTGTCAAAACTATAAAGTAATGTAATGTTGCACTGGCAATTGCATTTCCAAGCCATAGCTTCGTTTTCAAAATTTACCTTAACACTAAGTAATTTTTGCATGACTATCTAATCTTACTCCCTTTTTATCTATAATTACCATGGTAAGTTAAATGCAAAATATTATAAATAAAGTAGTGAAATTAAGATAGCAACTCATGTGCTAATAGAGTTGTTATGTGTTATGGGCCCACGCAGGGGGTGACGACACGTGTTTGGGACAACGCGTATCTACCACTACATCATATCTTTATTTGTCGCACACTGTTATTCCCTCCTTATTTCCCCATGCTTTTATTTCTCACGCTTTATGTAGTCCGAGTGAGGGTCATAGTTGGTACTTTTTGTTAAACCTTTTCCTCTCACTATATATAGGTGGGGAAAGTGGATTTGATGGTTATGGAAGATTAAACCTTAATTCTCTCTCGCTTGAATCTCGTCCTTCTTACTTCATCCTCTTGGATAGGGCTAGGGCGAGCAAGACTCCCCTCTTCCCTCCCTCTCAGTCGAACCTGGCTCTCATTGTATATCCCGCCATTGGGACGACTAAGTTGTGGAAGGGTCGTGACAATCCTCTCTGAGATTTCTCCCTCTCAAGATCGCACACCCGCTCCCAATCGGAGCCTCGTATCATCATGATTTTGGTATGATTCCAGTTTCACTAGAACTGAGATCCGGATTATTAAGGTAATAGTTCTTCACATCTTACACCCTTATTTGAGCATAAGTTTTGGAAACATAGTGTCTACGATTTCAGTTACGATTCAGGATGAACCAAAACTAAATTATTCAATATTGGTTTAGTCTGGCTCTATATGGTTTTGGTTTTGTTCATATTCCTAATGAGACAACGTTATTAGACACATGGTTAAATTGCATACCAACTTCAATCTTCTATGATTGCTCTTCATTATCATTACAAAACTTTCATATGAATTGTTCACATAAGTACTAATGATTAATTCTTAACTTTGTTTAGCATGAATTATTTGACAATTTTGAATGTTTCCCCAAAATTAAGTTTTCCTTTTTAATATTGTAAAGATATATTCATCTTATATATATAAAGCAATATACGTATCTTGAGGCACACCATATTTTAAATTTTGACCATTCGATCTCATCAAATAAATCCTATCCCTACTTGAGAGAGAGAGGGAGAGGGGAGAGAGAGGGGGAGAGAATAGGAGAGAGATGGCGGAAGGGAGAGGAGAAAGGGGCGGAGAGAGAGGGGCAGGAGAGAGAGAGGGAGAGAGAAATGGAGAGAATAGGACGAAAAAGAGGGCGAAAAATTAATGTTTTTACGTCAAAACGTAATTTTTTTTATAAAATAAAAATTGTAATATCGATTTATATTTTTTACGGTCATTTTGAGTACTCATATGTCATATGTATATATTGCGGGCGCTGCTCGCCTTGATTCGGCCGCAGCCCGCAACGACGCATCGAGCACAGGCGAAGCCCGTGCGGAGGCGGGTGAAGCCCGTGCGGAGGTGGGTGAAGCCCGCCTAGATGCGGCCGAAGGCCGCCCGAGAGCATCGAGCACGGGCGTAGCCCTTGCGAAGATGCTCGTGTGTGTATATATATATACATATATATATACATACAAGCAGTCGTGCATGGAGGACCCTGTGCGGGGGCGGCGACACTCGGCGGGAGCGGCGACACTCGGCGGGGCGGCGACACTCGGCGGGGCGGCGACAATCGGCGGGGCGGCGACAATCGGCGGGGGCGGCGACAATCGGCGGGGGCGGCGACATTCGACGGGGGCGGCGACATTCCACGGAGACGACGACATTCCACGGAGACGACGACATTACACGGGGGTAGTGACAATCAGCAGGAGCGGCGACATTCGGCGGGGCGACGACAACCGGCGGGGGCAGTGACATTCGGTGGAGGCCCGATATTCGGCGGGGGCGGCGACAATCGGGTTGGGTGGTGACATTAGGCTGAGGCGGTGACATTCGGCCGGGGCGGCGAAAATCGGCGGGAGCGACGACATTTGGCGGTGGAGGCGACGATTGGCGGGGGCGGCGACGATCGGCGGGGGCAGCGACGATCGGCGGGGGCGGCGACGATCAGCGGGGGCGGCGAGGGCGGCGACATTCGACGGAGATGACGACATTCGACGGAGACGACGACATTCCACGAGGGTAGTGACAATCAGTAGGAGCGGCGACATTCGGCGGGGCGGCGACAACCGGTGGGGGCAGCGACATTCGGTGGGGGTGGCGATAATCGGCGGGGGCGGCAACAATCAGGCTGGGCGGTGATATTCGGCGGAGGCGGTGACATTCGGAGGGGGCAGCGACATTCCACAGGGGCGGCAAAAATTGGCGGGAACGACGACATTGGGCGGAGGCGGCGACAATCGGCGGGGGCGGCGACACTCGGCGGGGGCGGCGACACTCGGCGGGGGCGGCGACAATCGGCGGGGGCTGAGACATTCGGCGAGGGCGGCAACATGCGTCGGGGCGGGGACATGCGGCGTTGGCGGTGACATGTGGCAGGGGCAGCGGCATGCGGCGAGGGCAACATTCGGCGGGCGCCGAGCGACAACGTTTGGCAGGAGGCAAATAAAGAGTACTATTAAAAGTACTTTGCAAATGAAAATGGTTTAAATGGTGTATAAAGCACTTAGTAAAATTGTTTTGGAGAGTATTTTGCAAATGAAATTATCTTAGAAATCATTTGGTAAGGCATACTATTAAGCAAGCAATAATGGAGATGAACTAACAAAAGCAATTATGTATCAATAATATCAAAAAAAACAGTTGCTGCATTAATATCAAAAAAGGAGGAGAAAGCACAACTATCAATATAATCAAATTCACTTAGGCAATCAAACAAACAGTTGTATTGCATGAACAATTGTTGCATTAATATAAGACAAATTTGAGAAAGCACAACTCATCAATCTAATCAAGTTCACTGGGGCAATCCAACTTACAGTTGTATACTTGTATTGCATGAGGAATAAAGAAGGGAAGAAAAATACCATAAAGCAGTGATGAATGAGAAATTTTGCCAGCTAGTTACTAAAAAAGTAAAGAAGTAGGTCAGAAACCTTAGTAGAATGCCTTGGCGCCGGGAGTTGTAGCCTTTGTGGTCGGTGAAATTTCTCATGACGTGTCATCTTGCTTCAAGAAAAAGAGTACCAGAACATGGAGCACTGTCATCTTGCTTCAAGAAAAAGAGTACCAGAACATGGAGCACTGCCGAGAGAAAAATAAGCTCAAGAGGACCAATGAAAAAGCGTAGATAGCGATCATCAAAGGAGTTGGAGGTGCAATGTAATTTAGAAGACCGAGAGTAGCACTCAATGACATTGACGACGATGTTGCTCTGCCAGAAAAAGGAAGGCCCGATCCTAGATACCAGGAAGAAGCACTGATCTTTGGAAATGCGTAATGCGGAAGAGAAGATTGCTGAAATTGTGAAGTGGCAAAATGATGACCTTATGGGCAAGAGAAGGTCGGAGAGGGAGAGAGAACTCTTCTGGAGCCGCTGTAGGAGGGAGCTCTTCTGGAGCCGCTGTAGGAGGGAGCTCTTCTGGAGCCGCTGTAGAAGGGAGCTCTTCCACGATGCAGGAGCAACCTACAATGGATGAGTTTCGATAGAAGCGAAATGAGTTGATATTAGGATGACAACCAAAGTACAGGTGGGAAAAGCCAGCGAGAAAGGTGAAAAGACGAAACAACCTTATATTTCAAATTAAAGAGAGTTTTAGAGTTTTTAGTGGGTATTTTGGGAAACATAATGTTACACCATGCTCAAATGCTCCTTGTATATATAATAAAGACAAGCAGTCGTGCACGGGGGACCCCGTGCGGGCAACATTCGTCGTGGGTGCGACATTGGTCGAGGGTGCAACATTTGTCGAGGGGCGACATTTGGCTGAGGCGGCAACATTTGTCGAGGGACGACATTTGTCGTGGGGGCGACCTTTGTGGTGGGGCGACATTTGTCGTGGGAGCGTCATTAGTCGTGGTGGCGACATTTGCACGGGAGGCGACATTCGTCGTGGGGGCGATCATCATCGTGGAGCGGATAATTATTGATCCGGATCGATGCGGATAAATAATGAAGGTACACCAAGAGGAGCGGTGTGCAAGTGATATGGGGCACGTAAATGTCTACAAACATTTTCTTAACAGGATATAGGTTGCTGAATGGCCACTTGGTGGGAGTCTAAATTTTAAAATCAAAGTTATTTTATTTTTTGAAGGCTTAAGTAATTTCAAACATCAATAATTATTGATCCATCACGAAGGTACACCAAGAGGAGGGGTGTGCAGGTGATATGAGGCTCTTAAATGTCAACAAACATTTTCTTAACAGAATATATGTTGCTGAATGGCCACTTGGTTCGAGTCTAAAACTTAAAATCGAAGTTATTTTAATTTATGAAGGCTTAAGTAATTCCAAACATCAATAATTATTGATCCATCACGAAGGTGCGGCATTTAATGAAGGTGCAGGCAACATTTGGAGACAGTGTGACTTAAAAGCATCGAACTGTAATTATTAACAAAAATGTTTTACATCAGAAACATGGATTATAATCATAATCAAGTAAAATCTTGAATTGGTATAATAAGAAAAACATGTATAATTTTGACGTAACACCAAAATTAAGCAAGCATGGAAGAAAAGAAGAAAGTGATAGACTTGTACATTTAATGACTATGCATTCTTTTTGTAGTAACGTTGAAAGATAAAATGCTCAGTGGAATGGTTCCAATTGATAATTGGAAGAAAAAATAGTTCAGAAATTGAAAAAGAATGGAAAGGATTCTTTCGATAGAACTCACCATTTTTTTATGAAATGCATATTGTGAATGATGGAAGCTGTCTCCTAACTGTATGGACATGATCTATGAGGGATTCATTGATTACAATATCACAAAATTCTTTAGCATGGTAAAGAAGTAATATGTATGGAACATTGGATGTCATGTTTGAAAGCTGCATAAGATCATCGGAGTTAGAGCGCTTGACAAAAGCAGTTGTAATATGTAAAATGTAATAAAATGCAGCAATAAGACAATGAGACTGGAGCAGGAGCAAGTTATCTTGAGCTAATTGTATTTCTAATATGAAATTATGATTGCAATAAGACAATTAAAAGTTGAACATAACTTGATGGTATCATATATGACTCTACCAAAATCACATGTATCTCTTGAGCATTATGTCAAATAGCTTATGGGCATGTGGATAAAACATGTGGTTGCATAGAAATGAGGAAACATTTAGGACTTATAGATTTGTATAAAGAATTAATAGCTTTTTTTGTTCCTTTTTTTAGAGAAGAACCACATATAAGAAAAACACAAAGCTCCAGGCAAATAACCTGAAAAAATAATATGCAGGAAAAGAATGATAAAAATAACAAATAAAAACACAAAGATATGCTTTTGGCAATAAGCATGAATGCATGGAAAGAATGATGTAAACTTGAAATCATATTTCCCTTCATTAATTAGGATAAGATGGATAATATAAAAGCATAACCTTTGACAGAGGAGATGAGCAGCATGAAGACGAAGCAGAGGATTTCTAGACGTTTTGCAGCAGATCGATTGTTAGGGTACTGTATCCTAATAGAGGAGCAAAGAAGTTATGATTAATAGAGAGAGAGGGAGAAGTTGAGAAATGAAGATCTATAACTTGTGATACATGCTTGGTTTACCAGAGAGATTGAAAAGATTGGATACCTGCTTGCAGATGAAGATGAAGAGAAAACAGAGAGATTGAAAAGATTGGATACCTGCTTGCAGATGGAGAAAACAGAGCGGTTGAACGGCTGCAGTTTTCGGAGAAGAGGAGATGCGACCCTTGGAGAGAGCTGACGGCAAGCGTAGTAGCTTACATAGGTGCGAAGAAGCTCAATGACAGAGGAGCAAATGAAGGCAAATGTGGCTTCCGGTTGCAGTCGAGGAAGAGGAGACGTGCGGGAGGAGATGTGCAGGCGCCGAACGAATAAAGGGGCGCAAGGGCAGGGGTCGCTGGGCGGAGGATTGCGCAGAAGAAGAAGTCGTGTATCGCGACTTGCGACGGGCTGCGACGGGCTGCGACGGGCTGCGACGGGCTGCGACGGGCTGCGACGGGCTGCGACGGGCTTGTGGAAGCGAAAAGAGGAGGAGATCGATTGACGGAGGCGGTGCCCTAACTGCGCGGAAGAAGGAAGATCGATTGACGGAGGCGTGCATCGGGATTTTGAGGACAGTGAACAGCGCCGACTTCTAAGCGAAAAGAGGAGGAGATC
Source organism: Platanthera guangdongensis (assembly GCA_039583875.1). NCBI lineage: Eukaryota > Viridiplantae > Streptophyta > Magnoliopsida > Asparagales > Orchidaceae > Platanthera > Platanthera guangdongensis. The sequence continues at coordinate 13,641,192 of CM077166.1, read as the reverse complement.
GATTGACGGAGGCGGTGCCCTAACTGCGCGGAAGAAGGAAGATCGATTGACGGAGGCGTGCATCGGGATTTTGAGGACAATGAACAGCGCCGGCTTCTTTTAATTAACGCTTAATTCGGGCGAAAGACCAAAGTACCCTCATGTTAATCCTAAAAAACTGTTTTTTAGGAGGGCGAAGTGGGATTAAAATGTTACACCACAGCCAGATTAGGAGTTTCCTTATAGTGTAAAGATATATATATATGTATACATATATATATATATATACATACATACATACATATATACTTACATATATATGTATCTCTCTCTCTATATGTATACATATATGTATATCTCTATATATGTATACATATATGTATATATATAAATGTGTTGTGGTCATTTTTTGATTCGCTCTGCTATAGATCGGTCTAAAATTTTGTAACCGTTTAAAAATGATTCGTTGTAGTTCTGGTCCGGGTAATAATATGATGTATCTGCACCCAAACTATTGTTGTTCACTGTTTTAAAATTCAAACCGAACCAAATAATTCATCTATGGTTGACACGGTTCATTGATTGTTCTGGTTCGATTTGCGGTTCTTGATTCTAAATGGCAGCTCTAGATGCTAAGTTTACTGCTATTGAGTCAGTGAGAGATTGAACTTTTGCATGAACTTTCTCTCAACCACGAATTACTTTGTTTAAGCATTGACTCTAGAATTATTTTAAAGAATGTTTTTGTATAGTTTTCCCGGACAAATGAAACATATTCCTCAAACAAAGTCATAGTATTGATTTACATGGATTCTACTTGGTTAAAGAATTATTCTAGAAATTTCATGGTTCTTTTCTTGAGATTGAGTGTTTTCACCACTCTTAGAGCCTGTTTGGCATACACGACACTCCTCCATCGTGCCGCTACTTTTGTTGCCACTCCAACAAACATTAAAGTGAGATATTCAATGTCTGTTCATATTGTTCGTAGGTCGCTAATAATAACATTATATGATACGTGAACTACAACCCACGATCCCGTATCGGCGGTACCGCACGATCACCTTTTATGGGTTTTTCATTCCTTGCTTCGAGTTGAGCATCTTCTTTCATGGTGTGTCTGCTCCTCCGCCGCTTCCGTGATTAGCGATTAGCCTTCTTCAACGACCAGAGACGTCATTTCCTCTGATCGACTAGCAACCCCATCTGCAGAGGTAAACTGATGATCATCTGTCCCAGATATGATTGAGCCCGCTCCTCCGCTCCTTCCATGACTTGCGACTAGGCTTCCTCCGACGAGCAAAGATGCTCCTTCCTCCTCTGATCGACCAACGAACCCATTTCTAAAAGACTATTATGTCAAGCAAAATGTTTTTTATGTTTATTTGTGTTCTTGTTGTACTTAAAATTTGGACATTATTTATGATCTATATAAGGACCTGCAATATTTCATATATCATACATTTTAATTATTTTAAAGCAGTTTTATTTTCATAGACAACCATCACATAGCTATTATGTCAAACATGTAAACTTCTCTGTTTCAAACAACAGTGTAAACATAGTTCTATGCAAAACCGCTCATTTTCAACCAATACTCCACACCACAGTTCTCCCAGTGCTGCAGCAGAGCGAAACAAAGCCTCAATCTTTCATTGATTGGTAGGAATTAGAGTGGATATTAGTGTTGTTTGGAAAGTCCTTTTGTAACAATTGGATTAATTTCCAACTGACTATCATCTTAGTTCTTTATTTGTTGTTCACACAGATTGTATCTTTCTTTCTCAATTAACATGGTATAAAAGCTATAGGTTTTACACTTGATTTCTCTTAATATACTCATCTTTTATTTGTGTTAAGGTTGGCTGTACTCCATTAGATCAATATTTGTGTCCATTAATAAAATTGTTTTTAAGTTCATCAAATCTATCTCACTAGTAATTGATCCACAACACCCTACACCATTTTCTTCCTTTTAGTTCGAGCTCGATTTCCATGGCACATACTCTCTATTGTTCATTATAGAGATCAATGCTTTCACAATCCATACCCCATGGATTTCTCCCTCGTCCTCCTCCTTCTCTGTCATCCTGGTCACAACATCTACTTCCTCTTCCTTCGATTATGCAATTCTCACTCTCATTGTTGATGCACCCAAGGACAACTGCTGCCATTGACCTATTCATCGATCCACCACAACTGTAGGGAGCTCTCTATTCATCTTTGAATCTACTAGATATTATCTCCTTTGTACTGACATGCTCCATATACAACTCCAACATCTCCATCCTACAGAGCCTTGTAATCAAAGAGGAACCACCCCTATTTGTGCTTGAAATTATTTTATTCTCCAGTGTCCACATCTTTCAATACCATCCATAGCTCCTTGACATCCCCGCATGCGATCTTCGCCTTCTTGACCCACTCGTCGTTTACCCCTTCATGATCGACGATCATCACCAACCTCCAGCAGATCCCTATAAATAGAAGACCACCCTCCTTTTCATCTTGTAAACCACAAACCATTGAGCTGCTCCCAATGGAAGCGTACCCACTATTTCTCTTACTCTTGTTTTTCCTTTAACAATGGTAGGTCGTCGACCCTTTATCGCTTGCCTCCATGTTGTCGGCCTCTAACTCGTTGACTCTATTTCATTGGCATCTATCTATTTGATCTATATCTCATTGGTTCAAACCGACGATCCACTCTTTTGATCTCCAACTTGAACTTCTAGGGCAGCGTTAACATATCTAAAGCCCCACCGAATACATTTCATCTCCTTCGGCTTCCATAGGTATCTACACAACCCAATCTTTTTTTCGCTGCTATGAAGCACCGACACTCTCGGGGGGTCAACGTGTCCGTGTCGGACTCTCCGACACGCGTCCGACACGTCGACACGCTCGAACACGCGTGTTGGCGTGCCGAAACGTTTTGGTCACACGGGACACACGTGTCCCACGGGACACGCGTGTCCCGTTGTTTTTTAAAACCGCCCGAGCCGCAGTTTGATGCCCATTTCTCCCGCAAGCGAAGATCGTCTTCCTCCCGCAAGCGAAGATCGTCTTCCTCCCCGCAAGTTTGATCTAGGGCATCAGCTTTCCTTGCTCCATCTTCGTGCTCCGATTCTTCGTGCTCTCACTTCGTATTCCTCCGACAAAGATCGTCTTCCTCCCACAGAGCTAGGGAATTGTCGTTTTTCTTGCTCTTGTCCCGCGAGATCTAGGGCATGTTCGACTCTTCGTGCTCTCACTGCTTTGAGCTCCAAGTTTGTCATCTTCTCATCTTGCTCTCGATTCCAGCTCCAGGTTTCTCATCTTCTCATCTTGCTTCCAACTCCTGTTCTTCTTGCATCTCCGATTCTTCTTTCTTCTAGCTCCGATTCTTCTTGCTTCCAGCTCCCGTTCTTCTTCCAGCTCTTGTTCTTCTTGCTATGTTAACATCTAAATTACGATCTTAGCTTACTGGCATTGTTTATAGCTTCGATTCTTCTTGCTGAATATTGCTATGAATATGTTAACTCTTAACTATGAATAATGCTATGAATATTTGTGGTGTCAATGTGTCATTCTTCATTTCTTTGATGTTGTTCAAGCAATATTACTTGATCGTTGGTCAAAGAACAACACTCCTCTTCATTGCTTAACACATGCCTTGAATCCAAAGTAATTTCTAACTTTTCATGTGTTTTTTTATATTTATATTAATGTTTAATTTTTATGTTATTAATACTTATGTTTCTTTTTAAATTAGGTATTATAGTGAACAATGGCTCAATGAGGATCCTTCAAGAGTATCTCCATACAAGGATAGTGAGATAATTCAAGAAACTAAGAAATGTTTTTGGAAATACTTTTCGGATATTGAGGAATGAACACGGGTGAATTTAGAGTATGCAAATTTTGCATACATAAATGGAGATTTTAGAGATTTTGATTCAATTCAAAGCAGATATTCTATGGATCCCAAGGCTTGGCGGGTTGTTCATGAAGCTAGTGCTCCTATTCTACAAAGCTTAGCCTTAAAGCTTCTTGCACAACCATCCTATCATCATGTGCAGAGAAAAATTGAAGTACATATTCTTTTGTGCACTCAATGAAGAGAAATAGAATGACACCAAAGCGTGCAGAAGATTTGGTTTTCATACACAACAATCTACGCCTACTTTCAAAAAAAAATCCACAATATACACAAGGAGAAACAAAGATGTGGGATATTGACGGAGATGCTTTTGATACATTCGAAGATGTTGGTATGCTGGAAATTGCAAATCTCTCACTGTATGAGCCGGACATGGAATTAGTTGTTTTTTTAGATGGTATATAACATGTAAGTATGAGTATTACATTTTTATATGCCAAGTTTGTTCATTTCTTGTCTATTTATTAGTATTTTACAATTTTTATAATTATAAAATATGAATTTAACAAACGTGTCCGAACGTGTCGAATATTACTAGTTTAGGAGAATGGACGAGTCGCATGTCGCGCATCGCGTGTCGGTGTCGGTGCAACATGGTTTCGCTGAATGGTCTTTCAACAACTCAAAATTTGTCTCGTGATTTCATTTCTTCTCAAATCACTGAAGCTACTGTCAGTCGTCAGGTCACGGAAGCTGCCGTCGGGTCACTTGACCTTTCTCAGGATGCCGACCATGATCTTTGGTTAAATAGCCTTTCTCTCATGCTACTAAAGCTCTCCCATGTTATAGAAATTTGTTCCCTCTCGGGTTGTTGATTCTACCCGCTAGTTATTGAACCTCAGAACTTTGCTACTTCGGTTATTGAACCCCACTCTCGGGTTGATACACCTTTTACTCTTTTAGATTCTTTGTCTCATCTTCCCAACCAGGAAGGACTACTCAATACTCACCCTTGGGTTGGGCTATCATCTCTATTAGTCACACCTCCAAACTCAAGTTATCATACTGTCTCATGAGTTCCCGTGGTAGTGTTACCATATTTATCTTATTTTGTCATTAATATTGTTTGCATATTGAACTTCTTTCATTAATATCATTATGAAGGCCTTATTATCGTGCTTATGCATTGATCATCATAGTGTTTCGTTTCTTTTATTAATAGCGTACCTCTTATGTAGAAAGGATTTCTCTATTGCATAATATGTCGTAGAACATTTATCTCTCTCATTTTGGTCAAACACATCCAAAAGAGATTTATGTTTTCATTTCTTATCATAATTTATTAACATACTATTTGTCTCCCTTGAATGAAGTATTCTTTTGGCAATTTATTTTGTAACTCTAGTGGAAATTTGTGACTTTTTATGTTTCTATCAGATACATTTCTCATTTTATTTGAGCACAGAAGAGAAAAGTGGCTGTGGAATGCTGTATGAGACATTCCATGGTGGAAATATCAGCATTCAGGTAGTACTCTAATATTTGATTTTATCCTCTAGAGTGCAGTTTTAGATTGAGTTGATTGATCGTCATTATTATTCTTGTCCCAACTAATTGTGGTTGGCTTTATTAATTTTTATTTCATTCATTCCTTATGACTGCTACATGAGACATTAAACTTATTCATTCATAAATAATTAGGGACAATTTTATTCATGTTACTTTAAGTCCAACCCCCCTTCTCTTTTCTAACCCTTGCTAATTTTATGAAGTTGTCTAATGAGTGCATTTATACATCTTCAAATCTCCTAACACTTTTTTCAATTACGTGATTATTGATAGATACCAGCCTAATTATTCCTTTTATTTAGTCACCCATTTGTTCTTCCTAGTTTTGTGACTCATCTATGATCTATCTAAGCATTCTCATTTCTTTCATGCTTTACTTAGATATTAATGACTTTTTCATCACTTAATGCTCAGGACTCATGCAAGATCCCCACCCTAACTATGATTTTATAGTAGCCAAATTTATAACTGATCATTGGGTTCACTCATTAATACCCAAATTTTTGGACAGTATCTCATCAATGCAGATGTAACTAGAGGCTATCTACATAAGCCCCTTTCTGCTACCCTGGAGCTTATTGTCGAGCATGACGATGGTAATGTGCAAAAGACATATTTTTTTTGACTCCTTGCTTTAGTTTTATAAGTAACCATGTCAATGCCTTCTAATTCTAGACATTTGCAGCCCGCCTCACCCAAGCGCTTGTTGCACCTGAGCTTGTAAACATTTTTATCACTCAAGACACTCAGAAGCATGAATTACTTCCTGAATTGTCATCAGGTCCTTTTTTTCTCTTCTTGTCATTTCTTACTTTATGATCACGTATATGCACATATGTGCACAGTGTTGTAGCTATGTGAATTAGGGCTGTAAGTCAGAACCAACCGAACCAAACCAAACCGCACGGTTCGGTTTTAGTATCCTACGGTTTGGTCATGGTTCCATTTTTTAAAAAACTATGTGGTTCAGTTCGGTTCACGATTCAAAATGTCAAACCAAACCGAGTCGAATCGAACCAAACTCTATTAACTTTAATAAAATTTTAATCTATTATCCATATAATTAGGTCTTATCTCTTGTTACAACTTACATAGAAGTCACAGTTTTCAGTTTTGTAATGGTCACTACTAACAATAATCTAAATGTTGTATGTTTTTCTAATACTTTCTACCTCTTTCCAATATTAAATGTTGTGGTTGTGCTAATACTAGTTACATACAAATATACTATAGTACTTTGTTTTCCTTCTTATTCCAACTTTCTATTTATATATTTTTTATGTCACTCAAACCAAACCGAACGGTTTGGTTTGGTTCTAATGGTGCAAGCGATTCAATTCGGTTCCAGGTTTTTGGAACCACATGCGGGTGGTTCGGTGAGCGGTTTTGATCAAAAACCGAACCAAACCAAACCTTTATAAGCCTAATGTGAATATTAACCTTCCAATTTACCAATTAATCTGTCTATAGTTGTGAGTGCCCGTGCTAAAAAAATGTTTAAACCCTTACTGTAATTAATGAATACGTGCCAAAATTTTAATTCCTACTGATTGTGAATGTATAATTTTAAATAAAAAATCTGGTTCTAACAGAATTGTTTGCTTGAAAAAAGCAAAGATTTGTTATTTCTTGTTGAATTTCAACATAAGAAAAAGATTTCTAGAGAAATAGCTTACCTCATGTAAGGCTTAAGCATTTTGTATTTCATTCTTATCTTGGGAATTAAAATATGTTAGCTCATAACTATTTTAATGAAAATATCTTTCCAATTTTACCCTTTTATTTCAACTTGTTATAGTTGAATTTAATTTACAAATGTTTAATTTTATTTAAAAGATATGTACTTATCTCTTCAATTTTTATTAAATTTTGTATTTAGTGAGACACAATTTTACGGGGATGACGAGCTACAAGTGTACTGTCTCACGGTACGGGAGAACCTTGTGCTAGATTGCATGTGCATATATATACACACACACATACATGCATACGTAAATATATATATACACACATATATACACACGGACACACGGACACACGGACACACGGACACACGGACACACAAACACAGACACACACAAACACAGACACACAAACACAGACACACACAGACACAGACACAGACACACAGACACAGACACAGACAAACACAAACAGACAGACACAGACACGCACGAGCACACACAGACACGCGCGGGCACGCGCGGGCACGCGCGGGCACGCGCGGGCACGCACAGACACAGACACAGACATACACAAACACGCACAGACACACACAGACACACACAGACACACACAGACACACAGACAGACGCAGACCCAAACAGACGCAGACGAACACGCACAGACACGCACATACACAGACAAACACAGACACAGACACACACATACACACATAGACACACAAACACACAGATGCAGACAGACGCAAACAGACACAGACAGACACGCTGACACACTAACACACACACACAGACACGCTGACACACTAACACACACACACACGAGTGATAGGTATGGGGCTCCGCCTCTTTCCTTTGACACGACTCGAATACCTTAGGGATAATTATTACGAGGATCATCCCGTTTAGAGAGCTCGAATGTCAGTTCCTTACTGTTGCCCCTTCTTTTGACGGCTCATCGACTCCCAAGTCTTTCAGTTATTGGCTCGGGGATTTGGAGTATTATCTCGATCATCTTGAGTTATTCGGTGAGCGTCGCATAAAATTTGTGAAACTGAAATTGCCAGATCATGAGAGGGAATATTGGCTTAGCATTGAGAGGACGCATGAGTGTGAACCTCTTCACCGCATCACTATTTGGTTGAAGATGAAGCATATTTTATGTCAGAGGTATTTAACTGCTTTATATCAGAGTTGTTTACTCGAGTAGCTATTCTCCCTTCAGCAGGGATCCGCTTTCGTCACTGAGTATAAATATCATTTTGACGAGTTAGGTTTGAGGTGCAACATCCGTGAGGGGCCAGCTATGACCGTTTCCTGATTTCGATATGGGCTTCGATCTGAGTTGTGTGCTAAGTTGTCCTATCACTACTCTCAGTCTCTCGAGTAGACATTCCATCTCACGCTTCATTATGAGCAGTCCTTGAGATCTGCTAGAGGTAGTCGAGAGGATGACCACCTTGACCTCACCAGCATGAGTCCCGTCCATTCCGAGGCTAGCACTTTGGGTACTTTTGACCCGTTAGACACGATAAAAGTGATTCCCGAGACTGATTTATTTCACCCCATTGAGGTACTAAGTCCTATGGGTGATCCATCCTCTGATTTTGACTCAATATCTATGACCCCTCTCGAGAGCGAGCCTGAACGACTTAGTGCACCTATTGTGACGTGTTTCTTCTCTACCCCGACTCCGATCATGGACTCTCCCTTGTAGGCATGTTCACCTGAGCCTCCTTATATTGTCGTGGCAAGTCATATCCCGAGTGAGGGTCGAGAACATAGTGTCGACTTTGTAGTAGCTGCCTCTTCCCCTCTCGAGGACGTGGACACTACTATCGATGACACGTGTCTCAATGATCATCTTGCTACGAATAAACAATTTGATGAGCCCCCCGTTGAGACTTTTGGAGAGCCACTTGATGAGTTTTTTCTTTTTGGAGACGTTCTGTCAACCTCGTCGTTTTATTCTCGTGTCCTTGTCCCACACGTCCTTATAGATCATCACATTCATGATGAATTTACATACGTACCTCATGGCGAGTCCCATGATGTGCCACATTCCCTTCGCAAGCATGTTACGTTTGTTGCATTTCATTTGCACTGTCGTTTGTATGAGGGCACACCAGATATTTTTAGAGCGTACGTCAGTATTCGTCGCATTTGCGATGAATTTTATTATACCCCTTCCGGTGAACCCCCTGATGAGCCACATAATGGATCACGACTGATTTGGGATATCATTCGTAGTACAGTCGAATTTGAGAGTGCGCTCACCGGCTCGCTGATCTTTTATCTTACTACTCGCACATGCAGAGACAGTTCACGCGCTATATTGACACATCTTACTGATGTCTCTGATGTTCATTGGAGTGTTCATCGCCCCCGCGACGGATTCTTCTATGACCCACCCAGTGGCGGACACCGAAACTTTTTTTAGGGTGGGCGGACTTAAAATAAAATAAAAAATAAAAAAAATAAGACAAAAGGTGTACATAAAATGATAGATATATGTAAATAACCTTCAGTACAAGTGCTGTTTACTTTAGAGATTATTATGAGAAGATGAAATTAGTTTTGAACTTAAAAGTGGATGATGTTTGTTAGGTGAGGACCGTGAGGTTGAGCGTTCACGAATGATGGTTCATAACCGTCACGTTTATGACCACCACCGTCGTGCCAAACAGAGCCAAAATAATATTTTCAATGAAATTTTCATTGGAATCAAGCATAAAATGATCGCCACCCTCTACGAAACGGGCAAAAATCTCCCTTCCCAACCATAGCCTTTCCCGTCCGGTCCCGACTTTCGGCAACATTTGTTGGGTTTCCAGCCGCTGACCCCCTATCAAACAAAGCCGTAAACTGTTCAAATGACAAAAAAGGAGGCATATTTGAGTTTTTTTTTTTGAAAAAAATTTAAGGGAGGAAAACACTCTAGCCTTACAAGTTACAACCTTAAGAAAACACTCTTTATCCTAGCTAGGTATTAATTTATTACGGGACATGTATATATATATTTAAAATGCAAATTCCTGAGTGTTAATAACTCCACCAGCCTGCCTGGTGCCGTAGGAAATGTACTACGCTTGTAGTTGTAGGATGGATGGAGCTTGTCTTTTTCTTGGTCAAACTCTTTGCTCTTATAATAATATATATAGAGAGAGGGAGAGAGAGAGATGAGATAAGAGAGATGAGACTAAAAAGGAGGGATGTTCGAGTTCAGCTCCACCATGGCAATGGCCGCCTCCGCTCTCTCTGCCATCCAGGCAAAGCTCTCTCAGAGCACGACCTTCGTGAAGGAGGGAGGTTTTAAGGAGTACTATGAAGCCGTTGAACGCTGTTTCCGTGGCCGCCATTAATGGATTCTTCTTCGCCTGATTGAGGATGCCCCTTGGTTCTTAATACAACTATTTTTTTTTAAAACGAGTGTGGGTGGCTGCCCACACTCGTCCTAAGGTGGGTCCGCCCCTGGACCCACTCCCAGAACCTCCTGATCATGTACCCATTTTAGGAGTTTCATATAGTACCTAAAATCCCCGGTTTACTGAGTTAGTTATGTTAGTAGTTCATATTTTATGTGTTGCTTGTTCATTTACATTTAATGCATGATTCGTCTGTATTGTGCGTCACACATGCTTGTTTTGCATCATTTGCATGAGTTGGAGAGTCTGTATTTCAGTTATGTTTCATGTATTTGTTTTTTGGTTCGTCTGGTCGTTGTACTTATTTTCCCACTTCTATATATGCCGGAGTAGGGCCAAATGATAGAATTAATCTTCCACTCAACATAATATCAGAGCAATAAGCGTTTAGGGCTCCCGCAACCCGCGTCTGACTCCATCCCGTCGCATCTCGCTTCTCCCGTCGCGTTCGAACTTCTCCCGTCGTGAGCTTTCGTTCCGTCGAGCTTCCCGTCGCGTCGAGCTTCTCCCGTCACAAGCTTTTCTTCTTCTTATTCTTCAACGGGGTGTCTTCCCCGTTGATGTGAACCAAAGTGGGGGGTGTAGTTTTGAACGATAAATAATTGCAATCTATTTAAAATAAATGTGGCGCGAAGGTTTTTGCGGGCTATTTTATACTGATAAAACAACCAAAGTGTCACACTCGCAATGCAACCACACAATTATAGCGACGTCAAGAGACTTAGTTACACAAGCACAAAAATCTGGTGGCGAACACGCGACAATGTAAAAATAAACGATATCAAAGATGCGAAATTAGTTGGGCAAGCTCCAACAACTTTCATTTAAAATTTTGAACATAAAATTGAGGTGTTTGCGAGCCAAAGAGAGCCGAGAGGTTTACCGCAGGGAAGAGGCAATGGCTGGACTGGAGGAGGATTGGAGGAGGTCTGTTGGTGGAGCTGGCGGTGGACCAGGAGCAACAGACTCAATCAACTGAAATAGGTGGTCGGAGGTGTTGCAGGGGTGGAGCTCTGGAAGGTGGTTGACGGTGCTGGAGCAGAGAGAGGCCGTCGAGAAGGGGGCAAACACTGGAGGCTGGCTGGAGCAGCCGGCGGTTGGTGCAGAAGGGGTCGCCGGAGCCCTGTAGAGATTCAGGAGTGCTTGACGACGGCCTGCGGGGCTGCCAGGAGGCTTCAAAGGGCTGGCACAACCGGACGTGAAGGACGACTTGTAATCCCGTTGGGGTTGTCGACGGAAGTAGCAGGAGCTGTCGCCGACATCCAATAGGGACTCCGATGTCGGCGACGTAGCTGGCGAGGAAGGGAATGGCAGTGTCGGGCTTCCGTCGAGCAGGAACTGTCGGAATTTCGCAGGCTTCATGGGCGGCGCTGGGAGAAGAACCGAACAAACCAAAAATAGGTCGTTCAGTTCAATTCCAGCCACCTTAGAGTTAGGGGAGGGGTTTGCTTTTAAAGAGAGAGTTTAGGGTTTTGGAGGAGGAATAAATGAGCTTAGACTAGGTGGGCCTTAAAAGGGCTGACTTGATGAAATTGAAAGGTATACAATGGAAATTTCCCAATTGAAAAATCAAATCAAATTTTGGAAATAGCCAATTATGTCAGAATAATTAAATGTTAAAACTTGCCCGAACTAATCTACCCATAAATTATCGAACCTATGCATTTAAGGTCTCGTTGGCCGTTCACACCTAGTCAAACAAAAATTTACGCGAACAATATGTGCGTTACAAAATACATCCAAGCACTCATAACATGCGAAGTTACAACTCGATACAACATATTGAAGCAAAAGGCTCAAAAACATGCGCTACAAAAATAACAGACGTGCGCGATAAAATAAAAAAATAAATGATGCGGCGCAGGTTGCATCTCCCGTCCTCTAGTGGCGCCGGTGCAATGGGCTATTGATCTCCCCTCTCCGGCGTTCCCTCTTTGGTTTCTTCCATTGTTATTGGAGTTATGATTCCTTCCCCTCTTTCTATGAGGGGGTCTCTTCTTTTTTGATACCCTTTGTGGTTCTGTGTGCCTCTACCTCTCTTTCTCTTCAAGGTCTTCTATGTCTTCGTGTGCTACGTCTATCCAGATTCATGGCTATCCAGATCCACAGCCTCGATCATCTCGGTTGTGGAGAGCACGCATGTCTGATGTTCTGGCGGGCAACTCTTTTTCTCCCTCTCTGGATTCAGACGTTACAGAAGGAGTCCTACCTCTCTGTCACTTGATGCATGGTCCTCCGGCGGCGCAGTCCACTTCAACATCCTCTTTCTATGCCCACCTAGGCCCCCTAGGTGCTCATTCTGCTTCCACACTTCTGTCCTCACAGTGGATTATTGACTCCGACGCCACTGACCATATGACTGGGTCGACCACAGGTTTTGTGTCCTACACTCCCTTGTCTGGCAAGGACAAATTAAGTATTGCTGATGGTTTTCTCTCCTCCATTACTGGGAAGGGTTCTATCCTTTGCTCATCTCTTACTCTTTCCTTCGTTCTTCATGTTCATTTGACTAACTCTATGAACTGCTCCGTAACCTTCTTTCCTACCTCGTGTATTTTTCAGGACCTGAAGACGGGGACGGTGATTGACTCTGGTAGATTGTGCAATGGGCTATATGTGTTCGACCCTTCCACCTCCACTCGCTCTAGTCTCGTCCAGTCCGATCGTCTCTCTGATGTTGATGTCTGGCACTGTCGTCTTGGACATCCCCCATCTCCTCTATGAAGTTTGTGCTTCCTACTATGCCCACCACTCGATTTACTGGGTTTCATTGTGATGTCTGTGAACTTGGTAAATATCATCGTAGTTATCTTCCTCTTGTGTCTACACGTTCCTCTGTTCCCTTTGCCCTTATTCATACTGATGTTTGGGGTCCCAGTCCCACTGCGTCCATTTCTAGTTGCTCCTGATTTGTTTCATTTATTGATTGCTACTCTCGTTGTACTTGGGTCTATCTGATGAAGCATAAAAGTGACGTGTTTTCTCTCTTTCAACGTTTTCATAAGATGGTCACTAATCAGTTTGGTGCTACCATAAAGATCTTATGTAGTGACAATGGCCGTAAGTACATTGACTCTCATTTTGAGAAATACCTAAGTGATCTTGGTATCATACATCAGACCTCATGTGCTTACTCGTATTCTTGGGTTTCGGACTCCTCTAGCCACTCTCTAGGTTCACCCCACTTCCCTCTTGCCTCGTATATTTGGGTGTGTGTGTTTTGTGCACATCCATCCGAAGACTAAACTCGACCCCCGTGCTCTGCGATGTGTCTTTATTGGCTACTCACCCACCAAAAAGAGTACAAGTGCATTCATCCCATCACTAAGCGGACATTTGTCACTATGGATGTCACCTTTCGGGAATCTGAGACTTGCTATGGGACCTTTCTTCAGGGGGAGACGAGTACTAGGGAAGTGAGTTCCCCTGCTTCTGTTCCCTTGCCTATTGTCCCTGCTTATGTTCCCTTGCCTATTGTCCCTGCTTATGTTCCCTTGTCTTCTCTTCCAATGCCTCCTCCTTTGCAGGCTTGCTCTACTATCCCTAATGATCTGGTGATACCTCCTCCTTCTATGCTTCCTCCATTGCAGGTTTTCTCTCGCCGACGTCGAGGAACGAATACACAGGTCTTACCCACTCTACCTGGGCCACCACTCGATCCATCTTCCAGCACTGACAGAGGTAATTGTGATTCTACTCAACATTCTCTTTCCCATTTTGTGACTTGTGACTCTGTCTCATTCACATAGAGCATTTGTCACCTCCTTATCTTCTATATCTATTCCTCGTTCCTGGTAGGAAGTTCTTGAGCACAGTGAATGGAAGAATGATATGTTGGAGGAAATGCCGACCCTTGACAAGAATCATACTTGGGATCTTGTCCACCTGCCCAAAGGGAAAACTATCATGGGTTGTAAATGAGTCTTCTCTGTGAAGCAGAACTGCTAAGGCTTGGTTGAGCGGTACAAAGCTAGATTGGTTGCTAGAGGATACACTCAAACAACATGCATCGACTATCTGGAGACATTTGCGCCGGTTGCTAAAATGAATTCAATCCGGATACTGCTTTCATGTGTCGTGTGCAAAGGACGGAGTCTTAGCTAGTTGGATGTGAAGAATGCATTTCTTCACGGTGATCTTGAGGAGGAGGTCTGCATGTCCTTGCCTCCTGGTGTTCTTCAAAAAGGTTCAGCAGGGAAAATTTGTAGATTGAAGAAGGCTTTGTGCGACTTAAAACAGTCGCCTCGTGCGACTTAAAACAGTCGCCTCGTGCGACTTAAAACAGTCGCCTCGTGCGACTTAAAACAGTCGCCTCGTGCGACTTTAAACAGTCGCCTCGTGCGTGGTTTGGGAGATTCCACCGGACAATGATATCCTTCGGGTACAGGCAGAGCAATGCGGATCATACTTTGTTCGTGAAACACCGACATGGCAAGGTGTCTGCCCTTATTGTCTATGTTGACGATATTGTGATAACAGTTGATGGCACAGAGGAGATTGATAACTTAAAATCTAGGCTTGTAAAGGAGTTTGAAGTTTAGGACCTTGGGGCTCTCAAATATTTTCTAGGCATCGAGGTGGCCAAATTCAGACATGAAATCTTTATATCTCAAAGGAAGTACATTCTGGATCTGTTGGAAACAACATGAATGATTGAGTGTAGACTTGCTGACACCCCAATTGAAGCCAATCACAAGCTTGGTAGAGATGGTGGAGAAATGGTTGATGACATACCAGGTTTCCAACGACTGGTTGGAAAACTTATCTATCTTTCCCATACCTGTTCGGATATATCTTATGTTGTGGTTGTTATTAGCCAATATATGCACTCACTGAGATCACATCATCTTGATGCTGCATACAGGGTTCTGAGGTATCTCAAATCCTCTCCAGGCAAAGGCATATTGTTTAGACCAGACGAGGCATTAACGGTTGAAGTTTACACAGATGCTAACTGGGTAAGTTCTATTGATGATCGACGATCTACATCTGGATATTGCTCCATTGTTGGGGGTAATCTGGTGACCTGGAGAAGCAAGAAACAACATGTTATTGTCAGATCCAGTGCCGAGGTGGAGTTCCGGGCAATGACACTTGAAGTATGCAAAGGGATATGGATTCAGTCAATGATGAGAGACTTGGGTGTGGAAGACTGTGGTCCAATTAGGATCTATTGTGATAGTAAAGCCCCTATTAGTATTGCCCACAACCCAGTCCAACATGACCGTACTAAACACGTGGAGATCGACATACATTTCATTAAGGAGAACATAGTAAAGAGGATGGTGTGTACTCCCTTTTTCCCATCTAACCAGTAGCTGACAGATGTGCTGACTGAGGGGCTTATCTGTGCTCCTTTGACAAGATATTGAGCAAGTTGGGCATGACCGACATTACACGCCCAACTTGAGGGGGAGTGTTGGAGAGTTTGTATTTCGGTTATATTTCAAGTCTTTGTTTTTTGGTTCGTCTGGTCGTTTCATGTATTTTTCCCACTCCTATATATGCTAGAGTAGGGCTAAATAATAGAATTAATCTTCCACTCAACAACATGAAATGCATGCATTACTCCGGAATTAAACGGTGCTAGCAAAATTGAATTATATAAGGCATGAGCAGATATGCACAAGCGTGAGCAACATTTTCTGGTGTGCGAGCATGTCATGGTCGGGCTTTGCAAGGAGGGGCTCCCAAAAGGAGACTCTTCCAAACTACAACTTAAGCGAATGAGTCTTTATAGGGTTATAAAGATAGTTGAGACAAATGCCTACGAGATTGATTTCCCTGCAGATATGGGTATTCATCCCGTATTTAATACAAGAGATTTGACACATTACTTTGATCCTCTCGAGCATAGGGATCCATACCTTGATGCTTCTTTTGACACCCTTCCAGTTACAGCTTCACACTTCCCCTGTTCACCTTGGACGAGCACCCGTAGGTTTACCCGCATCTCCTATGATTTTATCGGGATTTTTGGATCCACCAGCACGAGAGGTGAGAGTTGAGAGCATTAGTGATATTGTGTTGGACGAGTGCACCTCCACTACAACCTCCACTACAGACGGTCCTTGCCGTTACTTGGTGCATGGCACTACACCTTTGATGATGCTTGGATATTGACGACATAGTTTGTTGGATTTTTCCCCGATCTTTGACTACAACATATTCATCTCATTCCTCGGAGTTGAATGTTTTTCAGTCGGGGGGAATTGATGGGGATCGACCACGTGTTCGTGATCGGAGGAGGTCGAGCCACCACTCGGCGGGACCCGTTTTTGCAGATTTGCCGGAGATGCGTTGATCAGATCGGCGATCCGAGACCGCAAGCGCGTCCGGAGCATCACTTTTCATTTTATATGTATTTTATTTTATTTTTCTGGTGTGTATTTAGCGTTTTAGGACACCGAGCATAACATACGATCATAGCCGTTCACTCCGGGTTCCCAACCACCCCCTCTTGTTATAAATAGGGGCGAACACTGCAGTTTAGATGTATTGCTGAGTTTTGTGTGAGATTCCAAATTTTGGCAATCATTCGTGGTGTGACGCCGCTAGCCTGGGGTGCGAAGCTTCAACGACTTTCAATTTTCCTTTTTTTATTCACTGTTCTGTCCTCCCGTGAAAACCCTGCCTCTGCCCACAATTTCTTCATTACGGAAGAAGAAAACTGCTAATAACTTCCTTTCACTCCACGATTGAAGAAGGAAACCGCTCGATACATCACTATTCATCATATCCACCGCCAGAAACGACAAGCAACCACTCCATCGTCAAACCTCCTCACACCCGCAGCCTTCCATCGTCCCTGTCACGGGTTTCTCCCACGCCAGCAACCACAAGCAACTCGTCTTCCCTTTCCATCGCTTGTCTTCTTCCTCTCGACGGAACATATATCGGCGGCGTGTAGTTCACCTGTGTTTTCCTCTGCCCTAGCCGCACGCTACCTTCCCCATCGCAAGCCGCACGCCATTTTCCTGTTCATCTCCCTCTTTCTTGTCGAATCAGAACTTCCAGGTCATTTCCCTCCCTTGCTGCACACAGGAGCCGCTGCTCTTTCTTCGACGGTTACTCTTCTTCTCGTTAGAGCAACCCACTTGATGACCTGTCTCACCCTCACGCTAACAGCCTGGAGCCTTCTTCCTCTAACCTTGTTTTCCACTCCCATCCAAGAGAAGCCGCAAGTCAGCCACCAGCATTTCATTACCCTAAATCCTGCCGCCTCCTAGTTCAATTTCCTGCACCCTAGTCGTCTCTACAGCTACTGCCCGCTGCCACATTGCTTTGTGAGTAATTTTTGATTTAATGTGTTCTATTTTGTATTGAATATTGGATGAACATGCTTTATGTGTTTGGATTTTGTGATCGCTAATGCTATTGTTTTATCCCTTTTAGTTTTATAAAACTTATTTGTGCAAGTTGTAGTGGAAAGCACCGTTTGTGAAACACGACGTGAATTGCTTATTTACTCAAAAATTATAGTGAACATTGTGTTGATTTGCTAGCCGTGTATAAATTTATTGCTTACGTTTGATTTTGGGCTAATTTTTAAAACATGCATACAAAAAATTACATTGGGTTCATTCGCATCCGTTACGCACGTCCATGTAGGGTTGCATTAGCGTATCGACGCATATTTTTTTTCACAAAGGCCCGTCCCGCGGCAGATATGAATGCATACACACAATCCTCATAAATGCCACTATAGATGCATGTGCAAATGCAATTGGCAGTCCGATTTATTTAGCAATAAACGATTAGTTAAAGTAAAAGTAGTATGGTAGTCAACTCTCTTAAATCTATAACACACATATATGTTTTTTTAAAGACTATGACTATGATCATCTAAGACATCAGCTATTATTGAGGTTGATTCATAGAAAATAATAAAATTTAATTTACTTTTTTTATAGAGATCATAATTTATTTATCTTTGTTCTCTAATTTAAAAAGAAGTATTCCCTTTGCTGTGATGCGGCTGTTTATCTAGTTTATCTTAAATATGATTCCTGCGTGTGATGCTACTGTTTTGTTGTGTAAAGCGGTTGTTTCACTCTTACAAAAATAAAAGTCCCAAATACATTGTGTGCCCTAAAATTGAGATGTTAAATATGTCAAATCTTTTATGCAGGGCACATGTACTTCCTCAATTTTATAGTTCCATTGTGATAATAACCGTTTCTATTTTTGCAATTGTGTAACCTATGCAAGCTTATGCACAGTAAAAGGCTACGCTATGCCATTGTTATTAGCTTGTTATCTTCGGCAGGACGATTTCAGGTTACGGGGAACATATCAACTCAGTGTTCTTTATCAGAACCTATAAGCGGAGAACTAATTGTTGAAGCATCTGCTGTTCCTATACAGTCCATTGACATACTACTGCTTCGTGTTGAATCAATTCTTGCTGGGGAGAGAATAATATCCGATACTTCTGTTATCCAGACTACACAGGCAAGCATAATTCTAGCGACCGTAGATAAATCTTCGGACTACATTCGTTCCTGTGAGTTCTATATAAGGTTTTAACTCTTAATTTGTCAAGTCCTTATTCAACTTGTAGGCATGTTACATCCTGTCTATTAATTTTACTTCAGAGCCTTCTGTATTGTTAGCAAGTTATTGTTTTAGGCCTAGCCATCTCACATATCCTCTATAATCCCAAGCATCAGTATCCTTCTATTACGATTAAGATTGTAATGGTACTTTGGATCCTTAACGCGATAGTTTGAGGCGGTGAGCTCGTGAGGAGAGAGCTATTAGATTTCTTATGGTTTTAATGTTAATTTCTTTCTTACTTTAGTCCATCCAAATGATCCATTTTATACAACTTGCAAAAATATCCAAACAAACCAACTGATTGCAAAGAACACCCAAATAGAACTTCAAATCTTAAATGAAATAAAACTAGTGATAAGAGAATAAAATAAGATATGTTGTCCTACAAAATTCAGATTACGGCCATAACATTACTCCTATCCTTCTAAGATAGCTTGTCTTCAAGGTTGGAAGTGAGATTTGACTTCTAGATTAGCGAGGCCACAAGCTAATCTTTTTTCTTCATTGTCCGATTTTTTTTACCTCCCTAGAATAACTTGTAATGATGCCCTGACGGAAGGCATGTTACAATTCAGTCTCAGTTTTTTCACCATGCATTTAGTCATCTTGGTTTGAGAACATTGTTTGATAAATCTTGTTTGTTGGAAGTGTGAGATCGATGGCTTATGAGGGGTCTGCTGGATGAGAACAGTGTGGATTAATCACTTAATCTCCACGCAGTAATGTTCGGGACTCGAGGGTTAATGCAGATTTTAATATCTCCAAGAAGGCTTCAACAATGTTGAGTTGCCCGCCGGTCGAGACTTCAGAACAAGACCTAGTTGAATGCCTTGCCGTGGTCTTTTGCTCGTGTTCAGTCCATGCCATCGCCCCTGTGGCGGGGCTATGTGATGTGACTCTGTGAGGAGGGTCGATTGTTGTTGTGCCTCGTCTGCTGGATGATCTGTCCTGAACTTTGTCACCATTTCCAGCAATTTCTCGAAGTGTGTGGTTAGGACACTCATGGTGGATGGCTATAGTTTGTAAGTGCATGACTCTTGGTTGGTGGAAAGAGGTGTCCTTTTAAGAGGGATTGATGCTTATTGGGCCGTTTCTCAGAATGGCAAGAGAGTCACTATTTTTATTTTATGTTATTTGGAAAAAAGTAATAAGCAGGTTGTCATCAGATCTAGTGATGTAATTGAATATCGTGCGAAGACCGAGTTGATCTGGCTCAAGGAGTTACTCAACAATTTAGGCATCACAGTCACGGCTCTTGTTCCTCTTTGGTGTGCCAATAAGGTTGGTATGCATATTTCACACAATCATTCGTTCCACTATAAGACTAAGTGTGAAGACATACTAGAGTATTTTTCTAGTCTCACACACGTGCTTAAATTTTATGTGTAGTATAAGTTTGACCATTGATGTATCTAACCTAACCTCCCTTGGGCCCACTTCTTAACAAGTGGTTTAAGAATCAAAGGTTCAGTTGTGGTTGAGTATGTTTATGTGTTTTGTGACTCCAATGAGTCTTGGTGCCTTCAACCATGGTTGAATGATGCTCAAGAGCTAGTAATTCACTAATTCTCTTGATGACTAGTGACTACACATTATTGAGTCTGCTTTCAGTCCCAAGCTCAGATGGAAAATGATGAGGGGTAGACGACCAACACAAAATTTAGTTACTCTTATGAATATGAATCGTTTGAGAAATTATGTAAAAGCTAGGTTGTTCCCTGTAAGGAACTCGCCGTATGGTTCGAATGCGACGTCTCGGCAAGGACCGCTGCATTTCTAGGACTTGGGTGTAATGTTAAATATGCAAGAGTACTCGTCGTATGATCTGAATGCAGCGTCTTGTCAAGGACCGCCACACCTCCAAGAGGACTTGAGTATAGTGTTAATTATGCAAAAGCCTCACATATTAGACGTCCTAGGAGAGTAGATCGTAGGATTTGTGATCGACTTAGGTTTGAAAGTTGAAATATAAGCACACTAACGGGAAAAACGATGAAAGTATTGAATTTAATGATTAGAAAAAGAATAAATATTTTATGCTCACAAGAGACTAAATGAGTGAGTGAGAGCTGAATTTTTAGATAATTTAAGTTTTAAATTATGGTACACATAAAAATATAAAACAAACAATGAAGTAGGTATTATTGTGGATACTAATTTGAGAGATGAAATTGTTGGGGTAAGTATAAAATGTGATGTAATTTAAGATCTTAAATTGATCGTAGGAAGGGAAATTATTAATGTGATTAATATTTATGCGCCACAAGTAGGATTAAGTGAAGATATTTAAGTATAATTTTGGAAAAATTTGGATGATTTGGTAAGAAAAACCCACAAAGCAAGAAAATTTTCATGCGATGAGACTTAAATGTACCTATATGGAAGGAAAATACAAATTATACAGACTTTCATGAAGGATTTGAGTATGAAGAAAGAAATGAAAAAGGAAAAATTATTCTAAACTTTGTCATAGCACATAGCTAATTATGACTATTGGAAGAGGGGAAATTAAAATAGAAGTTGTAATTTCTTTCATCCACACAGAGGCTTTAAATAGGAAATACATATACTTATAAAGACGAACCGACAATGTGATTAAACCCAAATTGTATCACCCAAACCTAGTTTAACAACAAATCAGCAGTCCGGTCGGGCCCCGCGATAAGAAGTAAACTAAGCAACGATATTAAAACTGGTACATAGCTGACATAAATAAAAGTACTAATATAAAGTTACAGCGGAAGTAATATATACAGTTAAGGGTAAACAAGAGTACCTCAAATACTGATTCACAGAGCCAACTAATATAGGTAAGAACTGTTAAATCTGATTCATTGAAAGCTTACATAATGCATGGAACATTGAAAATAGTAGACAGTTCCAGTACATGAAGACCAAAGAACAAGTACAACTACTGAACTGAAATACAACTGAAGAAAAAGATAGCCTAAAAAGAAGAACCGTGACACTTATTCTAAGCACAACTCCCCACCGATGACCCTTGTAAAAACAAGTTCCAACTGAGTCAAGCCCACTGGAGAGTACGAAAGACTACTCCCAATAATATTAGAAACATACATAAGTTGTTTGTATGCATACAAATATGAGTTGTTAACTTTTAAGCGCAAGTTTTTGATTGTTCTATCTACTGATTTATATATCAATCTCTAAAAATGTGCCTTATGAAATCTTACTTAGTATCTGAGTTATTATTTGTGTTGATTTTAGGTATTCTGAATTCCTTAAAAGATTGAGTATTTAAATTTCATGAGTTATGATTTGTTGTACTTAATCTAATTATGGAGCCCAAATGGCGACTCTCAGGCGGCGCCCTGATCTGATCTGATGTGCTTCCTAAGTGGGATACAACTCGTATCTGAAAATCTCCAAGTCTGAAACTGTGGCTGAACGTCTGAGTCTCTTGTGGACTGCTGACTAGATAAGTATGAGGTCATTAATCTGAAGCTTTTTATATGTCCTTAGCTTTTGTTCTTAGCCTAGTCATAATTAATCATTTTAATAATCATGCTTGTGCCTTGAGTATTTTGTTTTCTATTCTCTTTTTTGAATGACACCTTTCATTAAATAAATTGTCGGTTAATACTTATCTATATATTGTACGCGACGTGATCTGATTTGTAACATGTAAGTATATATATATCTTACTATTGATATATAATAGATTCCACGACTCACTTATTAAATCTTATTATTAATGATGACCATGCACAAAACTAAAAACTGTAGTCTGAGTGATAAACCTGATGGTGCCCTGAACTGAATGCCTTTCGAGGAGAACACAGATTCCTATATGAGGAGTTATATATCTGTAATCAAGGGTCATCGACCCTAAGTTTTAATCTTGTATGGTGGGCTGCTGGCCCTGCGAGTGCGATGGTGTGCCTTCACCAAAAGAATGGGGGTGGACCCCTCTCGCCATTTTCTGGATTGATCTGATCTTGTGGTTTGTACGACACTCTTGATTTTACGCCCAATTTGAATCCACTAAATTAAAATACCTCATGTGGCTTAATATAGTATTTTAGACTAAGTGTATCTTACACTTTAGACTAACTCTAATCACGAGTTAGACTATTATTTTAGTGGCTAATTGCATGTTCTACTCTATCAATTTCATTTGTCATCTGATTCATGATTTTTGGCTAAATAGTATCTAATTCTCAATCATAATAACTTATCCCTTCGCTGTTGGTCTGATTTGTGACAGTGAAAAGTTGTTTCTTCATATACGTGTATTGAGATAATTTAATACAAGAATTATCCAAAATGACATGTCTAACTGAAAGTAGTCTAATTTCTTACTGTGGTATTGAAGTGTTCGAACACGAGATGCATCGACAAAGTTGTCTAGATTACTTTGAAGAACATGCAAAAATTATTTTGATTTATTACGAACTCTCCGGACATATCCAACAAGCAATACCTTGGTGTTTATTGTTTGCGGATGATATCGTTTTGGTTGATGAGACGCGCGAGGGTGTAAACACAAAACTTGAATCTTGGTGGGATACTTTAGAAAAGAAGGGTTTTAGGTTGAGCAGGGCAAAGGCAGAGTATATGAAACTTAAATTTAGCAGTACAAGAAGGATAGATGACTTTGTTATTAAGTTGGGTGATCAAGATATTTCTCGTAGTGAGTGTTTTAAATATCTTAGATCGATAGTTCAAAAAGATGGAGGTATTGATAAAGATGTGATACATAGAATCCAAGCGGGTTGGTTGAAGTGGAGAGGCGTGTCAGGGATCTTATGTGATCGTAAAGTACCACTAAAACTTAAGTCCAAGTTTTACCGTACTGCAATTAGACCCGCGATGCACTATGGTTTTGAGTGTTGGGTAGTGAATTGTGTACATGAGCGAAAAATGGGAGTTGCGGAGATGAGAATGCTTAGGTGGATGTGTGGACACACGAGATTGGATAAAATTAGGAATGAAAGTATCAGGGATAAGACGGGTAGCATCAATGACAGGTAAGATGAGAGAAGCTCATCTAAGATGGTTTGGACACGTACAAAGGAGACCATTAGAGGCACATATTAGGCGTTGTGAGAGTCTAGTCACTAGGCATGTTAAATGAGGGAGGGGTAGACCAATGAAGACTTGGAATGAAACTGTAAGGAAAGACATGATGTACTTAGGCATTAGTGAGATTATGACAAAAGATATGGCACAATGGTGACAAAGGATCCATATAGCCGACCCCACTATAGTGGGGATAAAGGCTTGAATGCTGTTGTTGTATTACGAACTCTCCTACTCCAATTCCCCTCACGGAACCTAAAAGGGGAAAAAATTAAACATTACGCCAACATTCCTCAGTATTTCAAGGATATCATCTCATGACGCGAGAAGGGGGTTTACCACTTCTTTTATAGCGGAGGATTATAATTTCTGAAAATAGTTGAGGCCTCGCTCAAATCGGAAGTTGTTGAAAAACCCTAATTAATCATCCTGACGGCTTAAGTGGGTTCTTCGTAGGGAAAGAAATAACGTTTAATACTTGCCCAAATTCGACGGAGGGATCAGCCTTAGAAGGGCTGACTTGAAACGGTTAGGGGGTTCCTCGATCATTTTCTTTGAATTTAAGGAAGGATGAAAACACATAAACCTTAACATCTGAAATCAAAATGAAAACAAGAGGGAAGAGATGTCATGGATCTAACAAAAAAGGGTTCTTGGCCGCTACCTGGAAGATGCGGTGGTTGGGAAGGGGAGAAGATCTTCAGCCGACATTCCAGAGCATAAGAAAAGAAGGCCACTCCCTAAGATTGTCAACATCTGCTGGAGAGGGAGGGAGTGACGACGGGTCTCCACAAACGGTAAGGAGAAGGCGTTAAGGGCTTTTGCCGGAAGGAGAGGGGAAAACCCTTCTACGACCCTCTGAGGAGAAAAGAGGGTTCGACGGGAATGAATTAGATGCTGGAAGATACCGCCATATGCAGAATGCGAGAAAACCCCATCTATTGGAGCTGTCTATGAGCAAGGAGAGGTGCGCCTATGATCGACTGGGAGCGCCTGCGAGGAAAACAGAGAGATACAACAGTTTCTATTTCCGAATGACTGGGGGAGGAAAGAAATAGGTTTTTCGACGGTTACACTCCAACCAGGGCTTACAAGATTTTAACAGGTGCATGATCTAGGGCCACGATTATGAAAGGAAAATGTGGGATGGGGAAATTAAATGAATGACGAAAAATCATGGGGGGAGAGATCGTGGCTCTTGGTTTAAACCCTATAGCTGAAGAAGGAAACTTCAATTTCCTCCAAATTACAAGTCTGCCATCCCTTCAAAAAGTTACCATCTATGTAATTTCTATACTCAAGCATCCTACTCATACGCGTTGAAATAAGACTCTTAATAGATGACAATTAAAGGTGACAATATGGCGAGTAACACAACATTAACGTGTACAAATACCTTGATTCGCCAAAGCTACCGAACATTCTTATACGCGATTTAATCCCGCGACTAACAAAATGCGCCACATAAATTTTTTGGATGCTACACATATATACCTACAACTCTAATAGACTGACATTGATTCGATAATTTCAACACCCCCTCAAGCTGAAGGGAGGACCCTTCAGCTTGGACACATCAAATAATGACAATAAAGGTAGACGATGCGGGACAAACATCAGACGAGCCACCAGGGTGAATTCCAAATCGGGGTCCGGGGAATTAACCGGGGACATAGCCACACATGACGCTGACCCGCACACAATGCAACAACCACACACGACGTAAGTTGCAAATCATCAACCAGGCAACCAAGGATAATCCGTCGGGGATAATCCACACAAAGGGCAGTCCTTCACGATACGGTCCCACACGACACGGTCTCACGCGACACAACCCGCTGAGATTAGTACAACCAACACAATCGCGCTCCACAACACATGACCAATTGAACGACAAACTGGGGAGACGCTAACAACATATGACATAAGCCTGGAGGCCGTGTAGGATGTAGGCGAAAGGTCGGGAAAGATCATATGAGTCGTCTTCATCTCATTCACTCTATCCTCCCCATAATCAACCAGAGAAGCAAGCATCAGTATACACATCACTGGCAGGATCAAAAAAGAACCCTTCAACAGTAGCAAGAAGAGGCATGGGTAGGGCCGACAGCAGGTACGTGGTAGATACGAACAACCTTGAGGCCGCACAGAGATCAGAAGCAGTGGGAGCCATCATCATCACCACAAACAAAAGAAGGCAACACCAGAGAGACAAATACTGAATTCCAACAACAGTAGGAATGCAACCCGGACAACGTCGACCACAACAACAAGAGTATCAAACAGGATCTCCATCAGCAGATGCGGAAGGTGCACAGACATCAACTGCTGGAAACGAAGAAACCCATGAAATAGAGTAACCCATCATCGATGAGGATAAGACAACATAACAAGGTTTTAGACAAAGCAACACTGAACGATAACAGACAGAACGTCGAGGGAAGAACCGACAGGAATGACGAAGCCCACAGAAGACGGCGAGCCCAATAGGATCAGGAGGTGGATGCACCTGTGACAAAAGTCGTCGTCACACCAACGACAGAACACAATGTTGACAGCGGACGTGATCGATGATCACTGAGGGATCAGAAGCCGCTTGATCTCAGCAAAAGGAGGCAGGCGCAAGGTGCACGATCTCAGCGAAGGAGGAAGACACCCAAATTGCTAACCCAGAGCCGTTTCTGTCTATGGAATCAACCGTCAATTCTGTTGACGAGAGCGGAGATGCTGGACGGGAGCGGAGATGCTGGACAGGAGCGGGAGTATGAAACAGCTGCGCACAGACTGCAAAAAATCACAAAATCGAGAGGCGGAATCAGAACACACTGAAAAATAGGGTTTCAAATCATTGGCTCTGATATCATGTTTTAAGTGGGGAAATTGAAATAGAAGTTGTAATTTCATTCATCCACATAGGGGCTTTAAATAGGAAATACATAGACTCATAATGATAAACCAACTATGTGGGATTAAACCCAAATATACCTACAACTCTAATAGACCGACATTGATTCGATAATTCCAACAATGACAAATATGTTCCTCGTTAAGAAGGAAGAACATTTTATTACGTTTATGTGTGGACTAAGTCATAAATTGACTATTTTATGATTTGCAAAATAGATAAAAATATTTGAAAGGATTGCGAAGTCATATCATGTTAAAGTTTGACAACACAACATGTGCTAGTGATGTTATATGTGCAAATCAAATATAGTAAATTTAAGAGAAGTATAAAAATATTATAAAAAATTCGATAATGGAACTTGAAGACCGAAAAACAAGTTGTCTTCAAGGCAGCTGTTATGGAACAACTAATTGTTGATCTTTATGTTGATCCTAGTGTCACATGAGAATTTGTCTTCACATTTAATGATAAGAGAAAAGAACGCATAGGGAAGGTAACAACAATTATAGATGAATTAAATTAATGAGTCATACCATGAAACTATGAGAATGGATAATAAAGAGAAGAATAAGACTAGGGACTAGCATATCAGAGAATCAATTTTGATTTATGCCAGGGCAGTTGACCATGAAAGCTATACACCTCTTGAGGAGACCTATTAACAACTAACGGGAAAAAAATTTGCATATGTTTATCGATCTTAAGAAGGCTTATGATAAGATTTCAACAGTGGTCTTATGGAGTCTTAGAAAAGAAGGTGTAAATGTATCATATATTGACGTAATCAGAGATATTTATAATGACGAGGCTGAGGACATCTGGAGGATTAACATGAGATTTTTCTATCATTGTTGGCTTACATCAAGGGTTGGATTTAAGCTTTTCTCTTTACCCTTATCTTAGATAAGCTCACCTCGCATATCCAACGAGTAATACTGATGCGGAGCGGAGACGTGGACCTGCAGCGGAGGACGAGCTTTGGGCCGTTCGAGCCTGATTTGGTGACTTACCATATATGACGTTGCCATATATCGATGATCCGACCCCGCAAATGCATTCAGATTCCCGTTGCGAATCGATTTCATATATTACTTTATTTTGCATTTTATTTTGATGTATTTGGGTGGCCCCAACTCCGACCAATTATAGCCGTCGATGGTGGGATGCCCTAATTCTCTAATTTTTTTAAATAGATGTGTAGGGGATTGATTTGAGGGATTGCAGATTTTGGTGAGTGTATCCCGGAATCCCGCGTTCCTCCCACGGTGTCGACTCCGTGAAACCCAAGGTGACGACTCCTAGGTGTGTATCTTCCTTCCAAAGATATTCCCTAACCCCAAGCACCTTTTCCACCTCTTCCAAACCCTATCCCGCCTCCCTTAACCCCTCTAACAGCCGACCACCTCGCTGGTTTCATTCCCCCCACATCAACCAAACCCCCTCCAACAAACCTATCGCCGATCCCCTCTCTAATCTTCCTCCCAACAGCCGTCGCCCCTCCCAACACCTCTACATCCCACCGCCGCCCACTCCTCCACCCTCCAAAGCCACCGCCGCCCCTCCCTCTTACCCATACAACAGCCGCCCATCAAAACCCTAAGTCCCTCTTGCCGCCAGCCCTTCCCCACCTAGTGGAGCCACCCTCACATCCCTCCCTTCCAGATCAGTCCGTTTCAGCTCCGTTCTGCCAATTCCCCTACCCATCCCTCATTCCCTAGCTTGGATTCGCTCTCAAATCATCAGATCTATCCTCCCTCGCTCGGATCCACCCCTACGTGACTAGATCTACTCATTTTTTGCCCGATTCCGCCTTCCACCGTCGAGGGAAGCCAACTACGTTGTTTTTCTGACTCTGGTTCCACATTGGATTGCTGGCAAAACGCATCTGGATCCGAAATCTTTATTGCCTTGGTCAGCCCACTACTTGGTGAGTTTTGTTGTATTGGACAATTATTTTCAGAATTTATTTATTGGATTGGAAATCATATTTGCTTGGATATATTATATTGTAGTGCTTTGTTTTTAGATTTTCATTGTGATTTGCAGGGTCTATTCGACGCGCTCTCTCGCTTTGGCCCTCCTCGCGGAGGAAAACTGATGGCGCACCACAACCAACACACTTGTATTCCCATAGGAGGCTGTGATCCGCTGCCCAGATGGACGATCAGTTGCCGTGGTTGTGTCAGGATGGTCGATCTGAGTCGAATTTATATATGATTTTTTTATATTTTGCGTTATATTTTGTCCCTAATCGGTCCAGGCGGTGTGAGATCCGATTTGAGTTTTATTTGATTTTCAATTTTACTGTGTAGTTATCATTTAGAGTGTATTTATTAACAAGTGGACGAAAAGGGCATCGCGGGTTTTGCTAAAGCAGGAACCGCCGGTCCTTCATCTGGTGCGATGACAGATTTCCTTTTCTTCCAGGGTGCGACGCCTTGGTAGCTTCTCCTCCTTCTCTCGCTGACCATCCCTCCACCTCTGGAAGCCGCTTGCACTTTTCAAGGAAGCCCCTTGCTATAACGAATTATTTTTGCTTTTTATCACAATCATTCCTGGGCGATTAAATTATTTAATGTTTAATTTGAATTATCTGTCGGACTTTGCATTGCATATAGGCTTAGGGCAAGGTTACATCCGTCACCTATAGATTCGTCCTGCGTCAAATACCTTGGTGTTTATTGTTTGCATATGATATTGTTTTGGTCGATGGAACGCGTGGGGGTGTAAACGCAAAACTTGAATGTTGGCGAGACACTTTTGAAAAGAAAGTTTTATGTTGAGCAGTACAAAATAAATTATATGAAACTTAAATTTAGTAGTACAAGAAGGACGGATAACTCCGTCATTAAGTTAGGTGGCCATGATATTTCCCGCAGTGAGTGCTTTAAATATATGAGATTGACATTTCAAAACGATGGAGGTCTTGTTAATGCAGTGATATATAGAATCCAAGCAGGTTGGTTGAAGTGGAGATGCGCTCCTGAGATCTTATGTAATCGTAAATACCATTAAAACTTAAAGGCAAGTTTTACTGTATTGCAATTAGACTAGCGATGTTCGGCGGTTCTGAGTGTTGGACGGTGAATTATGTACATGCACAAAAAATGGGAGTTGCAGAGATGAGATGCTTAGGTGGATGTGCGATCACACGAGACTGAATAAAATTAGGAATGAATGTATCAGAGATAAGAAATGAGTGACACCAATTGCAGAGAATATGCGAGAATCTAGATTAAGATGGTTCAGGCATGTACAAAAGAGACCATTAGAGGCACTTGTTAGGCGTTGTAAGAACTTAGCTACTAGGCATGTTAAACAAGAGATGGGTAGACCAAAAAATACTTGAAATGAAACTAAAAGGAAAGACAATCTACTTAGGCATTAGTGAGATTATGACTAAAGATAAGGCGCAATGGTGACAAATGGTCCATATAGCTGACCCCACTTTGGTGGGATAAAGGCTTGAGTGTTGTTTATCAATATTTTTACCAAAGTCTTGCCTAGACAGTCTTTTTAGTCCTTTTGTAACAAGTTGAGTATATAATAAGCAACTAATTTTCTCTTAAACCTATTAATTTGCTTGCATTATGGTGTAGCTTTAGTCCTCTGTACTTTTCCAAATCACACTTATTTTTGCCCATCTTATATTCAAACTTCAAAGAAGCCACTCTCTCCATCCTTTCAATACAATCTTAATATAGTCTGGGCCGCGGAATTGTGTTTTGTAAATACTATCGTTTCTTAATTGTTTTTCACTGTAGAGGCCATCATCATTTATCATGCCCACATTTTATAGTGTAGAGAAAACCTCAAACTTGTATATACTTTCTCAATAATCAAATAC
Source organism: Platanthera guangdongensis (assembly GCA_039583875.1). Lineage (NCBI taxonomy): Eukaryota > Viridiplantae > Streptophyta > Magnoliopsida > Asparagales > Orchidaceae > Platanthera > Platanthera guangdongensis. Next base: position 13,610,318 of record CM077166.1, on the reverse strand, counting down.
AAGGTATGAATACACATTTATAAGAGGGAGAAAGAGAGAAGAGAGTTCTATACATGATGTGGAACTAAAGAGGAGAAAAGAAGAACAAATAAATGGGCCACAAAAGGGCCACTTTACATGGGCTTTTCCAACACTCCCCGCAAGCTGGAGCGTACAAGTCGTATGCACCCAGCTTGGATAGACACTGGTAAAACAAGGTACTAGGTAGAGCTTTTGTGAGGATATCTGCAACTTGTTCAGTACCCGGAACATGTTTCAATTCTATGTTCTTCATTTGGACTTTCTCCCGGATAAAATGAGAGTCCACTTCAATATGTTTCGTTTTGTCATGAAAGACTGGATTATTTGCAATGTGTATAGCCGCTTGGCTGTCGCATAGCAGGATGACATGTGAGGGAAGTTTTACCCCTAAATCAGCAAGGAGACTTTCAAGCCAGGTAAGCTCAGAGACAACAGATGTCATCGATCGATATTCTGCTTCAGCTGAGGATCGAGCAACCACGGCTTGTTTTTTACTTCGCCAGGTCACAACATGACCTCCAAAATAGGTACAAAAGTCATTGGTTGACCGGCGATCATCTAAGGAACCGACATAATCTGCATCAGAATACGCAACCAATATTAGACTGAAGGATGAGGTTTTGTATACCAATCCTTGACCCGAAGCTGTTTTAAGGTATCTAAGGATGAGCTCAACAACTTTAAGATGAGATGTTCGCGGGGCATGCATAAATTTGCTGACCACCCCAACAGCGAAGGATATATCCGGTCTTGTGACCGTTAGGTAGATCAATTTTCTAACCAGTCGTCGATAGTATTCCAGATTTTGAAGAGGTAGGATGGAGACGAGTATAGACACGGGTAACGGGAGGTACAAGTTTGGAAATGGGGGGAACCTGGGCAGGAATTCGTGGTGGTGGAGTGGTAACGAGAGGTCTTGGTGGTGGAGGACTGGTAACCGGAATGACAGGGCGTATGACGGTTGGTGGTAGAGGTGTAGGATCTTGAGCGGAGAAGAAAGGAAGATCCTCACGAAAGAGAACATCAGCAAAGACTGTCACCTTGCGGGTTGCCAGAGAGTAGTATACATAGCCTTTTTGCGTCCGGGAGTAGCCAACAAAGATGTGTTTGGCTGCCCGGGGATCCAATTTGTCCAAGGATGGACCAAGAGTGTGAACGTAGCAGATGCACCCAAAGATGCGGGGTGTAAGAGAAAATGTCAGAGTAGACGGGAACATAAGGCTGAATGAAGTGACATTGTGGAGGATGGGAGATGGAAGACGGTTAATCAGATAGCAAGCCGTCGAAAGGGCAAAGTTCCAATAAGCCTTGGGAACCTGCATTTGAAACATGGAGTGGGCCACATCGAGAAGATGTTGATTCTTACGTTCAGCGACTCCGTTTTGTTGGGGGGTATAGACACATGAAGTTTGGTGAATGACCCCAAATTCAGAGCAAAGAGTCGTAAATTCGTGGCTGGTGTATTCGCGAGCATTATCAGTGCGAAGAGTTTTGATGTTCGTAGAGAATTGTGTGCGGGTCTCAAGGAGGAAAGCCCGAAAGACACGGGGAAGCTCAGCGCGATCACAAAGTAAGTATAGCTATGTCATCCGCGAATAATTATCAATAAAAGTTAGAAAATAGCGATAAACAGAAATGCTAGTGACTTTGTACGGACCCCGAATATCAGAGTGTACTAAAATAAAAGGAGTAGTGCTCCGAGTACAATGAGACGAAAAAGATGAACGAGGCTGCTTGCCTAACACACATGTTTCACACTGAAAAGAAGGGAGAGATACATCTGGTAGAGCCTTCTGGAGGACTGATAAAGGGGCATGCCCAAGACGCCGATGCCAATCGACGGTGGAGACGAAAGAGAGGATAGCCGGAGAGTCGTCAAGGAGGTAAAACCCGTTCTACAGTCTCCCCTTATCAATGATAGTCCGTGTCCATCTATCCTGTATCAGAAAAGAAGAAGAGATAAAAATTACAGAGCAGTTTAAACATTAGTAAGGCGATCAACAAAAAACAAATTAAACGGGGAGCCCGGAACATGAAGAGCCGAGCGCAGAGAGAGAGAGAGACGAAGTGAGTGGGATATCAGCAGAGCCAGATAAGACAATAATGTCCCCATTTGCCACTGTGATACACTTGGGATGAGGAGAATCCAGGTATTGATGTGGCCGCAGAGAGGTGATGTGATGAGTGTCACTTGAGTCCACTATCCAGCTCGGACCAGTGGAGAGACAAGCGATACCTTCTTGAGAGATGAAGGCAGCAGAGGCAACAGATGCAGGTGGGCGACTGAGCAGACCCTGGATTTGTTGGAGCTGAAGGTGAACCTCTTAAAGGTCAGTACGAACGGAGGAGTCGGTAGCAGCAATAGTGGCCTGTGGTCGAGGAGGAAGCCCATTCTTGCCGTAGCAGGTGGCCTCAAGGTGGTTGTCCCTACCTCAGAAGGAACACTTTGGTCGAGGCCGGCCTCGCCGACCTCGGCCCCGAGATCCGGAACGTCCCCTGCGAGCAGGGGGGAAGGTAGTAGGGGTGCAAAAGTATGCTGAAGAAGAGATAGTGACGGAGGAGCAGAACTATTAGGAGGTGGTGAGACCTTGAGCAACATAGAACACACATCTGAAAGTGATGGGGTAGCAGCAGAGGAGAGGATCTGGGCCCAAACACTCTGAATATGAGGTGGTACACGAGCCATCATCATATCAACACCAACAACCTCTTTCTGAGCACGTTGTGCAACAAGATCCAACGTAGGAGGTTGATGTTGGATCCATGCTTCAACCAGAGTCTTGTCCCGAGCAACAAAGGAGGTGAGGTCGGTGGCCCCGCCAACCTCAAGGTTCTGAAGATCAGTGATGATGTCATATAAATGCTGGAGACTATCTTTACCGGAATATAGAGACTGGAGCTCATCCCACATTGTCTTGGCGGTTTCGTGATACATGTCCATGCAGTAGGGTTCAATATCCAGGGAGTTGAGGAGCCATGTCTGAACCCGACTATTGTTACGCAACCAATCATCAGTAGGAGCCGCAGGAGACGCTTGGGTCAAGTGATGAAGAAAGCCTTTGGCCTGAAGTACGCGGCGAACAGAGTGGACCTACTCCACAAAGTTCTTCTTACCAACCAACAAGATAGTAGTAATCCATAGCTCATCACGGAGTTTAGGGGCAGAGGCCAGACGGTCTGCAGAGGAGGAAGTCGTATGTCTGGTAGAGTCAGGAGAGGACACCATGGCAAGGCGAGCAGGAAGCTAGGCCGGCGGACAGAAAACCAGCGAACTGAGGGGAGACCGCACGGTCTTGGTGACAACACACCAACGGCAAGACACCAAAGTCGCCGCGACTAGAGTGCGGGGCAGTTAGCTGGGAGAAGTCGACGCAACTAGAGGAGAAGAGATGCCGCACAGTCACGGTGATAACACACCAACGACAAGGAGGATCCCACGACCAATATGTGGAGCCCGCAACAGGGAAGAGAAGCTGCTTTCGAGGATACAAGTCGCAGCGACTAAGTAGGGCACAAGCTAGTCGAGAAGGCCGCACGGTCTCGGTGAGTACACCAACGGCAAGGGAAGATGCCACGACCTAGATGCGGAGCTCGCCGGGAAGTGGGAAGTCACAGCGACTAAAAGAACAAGTCGCGTCCAAGAAGAGAAGCCCCCGACGACTAAGCAGGGAGCAAGCCAGTCGAGGAGGCCGCACGGTCTCGGTGAGTACACCAGCGACAAGGGAAGATGCCGCGACTTAGATGCGGAGCTCGCCGGGAAGAGAGAAGCCGCAGCGACTAGAAGAACAAACCACAGCGAGAAGAGAAGCCGAGGCGACGATGACAAGCCGCGGAGAGCAAGGAGCAGAGCAGCGAGGAGGCACGAACTCGACGGGTAGACAAGGAGACCACAACGAGTAGCCAAGGAGACCGCAGCGAGTAGCCGAGATAAAAAACGCAAGAACTCAGCGGCTAAGAGAAGTCGTTTCGAGAAGGATGGAGAGCAGAGAGAAGGGAAGATCTCGGCGGGTAGACGGGGAGACTGCACCGAGAAGAGAGGAAGCGGGTAGCCGGGATGAAGCCGCGCGGTCAGAGGGAAAACCCCACCTGATTGGAAGGGTATAAAGGGGAGGATAAAGAGAAGGAGTGGTGGAAGCCACAAGAGAGAGGGAGGGAGAGCAGTGGAAGCGGTTAGAATAGCCTTAACCGCGCAGGAAGCCGCGGTTAGAAAGGGAACAGGCCGCAACACACTGCGGCTAAGCAAGAGAAAAGCCGCCCGGTAAGCCGGAGAAGCAGACGGCTAGAAAAAAACATGCTGGACTGTATGCTCTGATATCATGTAGATAAAACCTCAAACCTGTATATACTTTCTCAATACATGATGTGAGACTAAAGAGGAGAAAAGAAGAAAAACAAATAAATGGGCCACAAAAGGGCCACTTTACATGGGCTTTTCCAACATATAGTCTAATCGAATTGGCCTAAAAATGATGGATAACTATAACTGGCATCATATGCTCGCCTTTTCCATTCTTTAACACTTCCGATTCTTATCCATGGAAACCTTGGAAGTTACAATTTTGTTTCTCATATAATTTGCATATATCATTAGAAGAGAGAAGCTTTTAAAGAGGAAAATGATGTTTTATGTTACCAAGAATTATTTTTTGATTTTGTAAGAATTTAATATGTAACTAAATGCATCCTCCTATAAAATCAGCACATAATTTTGTAACATTGCTCTTTCTTTGTCACAATGTAAAACCATAAAATTTTCATTGCATCAGATAGCTGATGGAGATGTTTGCCGGTCTATGACTTTGCCCATCTATGTGATACTTCCTCGATTGTTGGTGTGTCCGACTGTTCTAAGTGGGTAAGTAGTTAACTTGCATTACAGTTAATTTACTTTTAGTTTTAAGTTTCTCCTTCATTGTCAAGATGAACTTTATATAGGCCGAGTGGTGTTTCAATTTCATACTGTTTTGTCAAATTTAACTCAATATGGTCTTTGAGATCTACCGTCTTTAAAAAAGTATGAGATATATACCATGAAACGTGGCTACTAATTTACCTTTATTTTCCTTTCCACCCCATATTGATAAAGTAGAACAAATAGTGATGTGATCTAATTGCTTCAATATCCATATATGACAAATTCCTTACTTTTCCATGAACAGAGGACCAGAGTATCTTCCATTCCCTTGCCATAGAAAGATGCTTGCAGGCCTATGGTCAACCAATTACTTGTAGTTAAGCTCAAATTCTAGGGCATCAATCTATCATGAATTTTTTTTTTATTACATCTCCTCAAAGTCAGAATCGATTTTTTGGAATTGGTACATCCCGTGGCACTCAAGTTCTGAAGGGGGCATTCCAAGAGGTTGCAAGGGCAGTCTATCATATAGTTTCAATAAGATTTTTAGTGCAACTATTCTCTGTACTTGATGAAGACACCCTTAATTTGTAGGGATTCCGGGCTGCCATTTCGGAATCCCCCCACAACTAACTTAGCAGGGGCCATGGGGGATAAGTGGGGTTGACCAAAGTCAACCCCATTAACCCCATGGTGGGAACTGCCCCAACCTCCATGTGTGGCAAAATCGCCGCACCATCGGGCCCTGAACGGTCCGGCTGGCCGCCGCATGGGCCACCACAAGGCCACCCGCCCCAAGCGCGTGGCCGCATGCCTCTGCGGTCGGCCGCCACTGCCGCGCGGGCCGTGCGATGCGGCCGCACGGCCACGCGACTCCCCATGCGTAGCCGCACGCCTTCACGCCCGGCCTCCCAGCCGGCCGCTACCGCGCCACGCGGTCGCAAGGGCCTCGGCCGCAATTCCGTGCGCGGCCTCTAGGGACGTGGCTGGCCCTCCGTGTGCGACCACAAGGGCCGCGGTCGTGCCGCGTGTCCCTCCGGCTGCGTGCTTCGTGCGCCGGGCCGTTAGTCCCTCGCCGGCCACTGAGCGGCCATGCGCGACCGCGGAACCGGGCGGACGGTCGCCGCCACGCGACCGTGCGGGCGGTCTCCGCCACGCGACCGAGCGGGCGGTCTTCTGTCCGACCGCATGGTCGCGCCCAGCCGGGCGTTCGACTGCCCTCCTCGGTCGCTCGGTTGCCCTCCTCGGTCGGGTCCCGCCGCCGGCCGGTCCACCGTCCGATCGCCGTCACTCGATCTCCACCGTTCGATCTCCGCGTAATTACCTCGCGTAACCACTCTTTATGAGAGGGGTGCGCATAATCAAATATTATAATCGGTATGCGCGCAGTAATTCTCCATAAACAGACGTAATAAAGTATAATATATTGGTCGGCATTTAACACATAAAGTGGTTATGGTGTACAGATAACCGCGTAACCCTCATAACCCCTCAAAAAATCTGTAAATAGGACCATAGGGGTCAATCCATATTCTCCTCCCGCTTCTCCTCCTACGCACGTGAGAGCTCCCTTGAAGGCTAGGAAGCACGAGTACGGGTTTCGGGTACGATACGTGCCGATACGACAGTACGACAAAATTTAAAAACCAAAGATACAGATACGACATGATACGCTATAACAAATATAATATATATATATATATCACAAGTGTAATAAATAGCTCTGAAAACATTGAAACATATCATAACTTGAAGTACAAGTACACAAATCAATGCAACATAACATGAGTTTTCAAACATTATGCATTCATAAATATTACAAAATTTAACATCTTATATTTTTAACTAAGAGAGATAAAATTAAACATAAGTTTACTCATCGGTCTTTTTTTCCTTTTTCTTCATTGTTGGAGATCAACATCTTTAATCTCCGGTTAGTTTAGAAACGAGTCAACCGTTTTGTTAATAAATTGTGTCATATCAACACGTTCAATACACATAATTGTAACAGAAATGTACCAGTACCAGAACATACTCGGTATAGATACACATCTTAATTGGACATACCAATGCTTCCTAACATAGAGCCAAATTTTGTTTACTCTGGAAAAACAAACTCCTATCACAATATGCAGAATGTTGTGCTAAGTCCAAGTGTGGTCACATAGGTGTATCTGTCGAGTATCAGGTACGTACCGGTATCGGATACGTATCCGATACGGGTATGCTGCCTTTGAGGAAGTATCTGTGCTTCATAGCTTGAAGATCTCCTTGCGTCTTTGAAGAGTCCTTCGAAGATCTTCTAGGGCCTTCAAAGATCATTTGAAGATCTTCAATCTCCTTCCAGCGCTCCCGCGCACGTTCCGCCCCGTGCACGTTCTGCCCCACGCACGTTCAATCCTGTGCATGTTCCACCTGGCGCGCATCCCGCTCTACACACGTTCCACCTTGGGCGTACTTCCCTACGCACCAAGCACGTTCCGCGCACATTCCGCCCTCCAGTCAGCAACAAGCCCTCCAGTCAGCAGCAAGTCTCTAGTCAACAACAAGCTCTCCGCTCCAGACCTCACTGTGCGCAACAGGAGACAAGCCGCATATCAGAAGACTCGCAGAGCGCGCCCCTCCAGCCTCCAAGCAGCAACTGATGACTCCAAAGCGCACAAAACGCAGTGCTCTCCTTTGCACAAGAAGAAATACTTAGTTCCGTGAGCGGTGTCCTGTCACCCTCAAAGATCTTCTCCCCTCCCTCCTTAACAATTGTAACGAGAGGCGGCCTGTCATCCTCGAGCTCTCTGAAAAACTCTGTAACAACACAAGAAGATAATGAAAGTTTGGTCGGCACAACTTCGGCCACCTAGTTTTCATCCCTTTCCGAGGTTTTCCCCGTTAAAAAAAAATCGTCTTTACCGGCCATAGCGTTCTTTTCATTCTACATTGACTGTTTGCACGCTCGACCGCTTCGGAGCTAAGATGGTGCAATTTAGATTGGTCTACCAGAAGCCTCGAGTTGACCGCAACTGTACTATATTTGTTTGTCCTACTAATTTATGAAATTGTGGAACCTTCATGCTTCCACTAAATAGGCACTAAGATGAGCGAAGCTGGAGTTTAGAGTACTCAACTATTTTATGGGTGAATTTGTTGGAAGAAGCATATTGACTCAGCGACGAAGGTATAATAAATCTGCATGGATATACTCAATTTTCTTAGGAGCTCTTAAGAATAGTTTATTCAATATCTACATTATCCCAGAACTAAGTGTTGGAGCTCGAGGAGACCGGGCGGTTTTGTATCTAGCCGCAGCGGTCTGACGGTTTGGCTCAGCGGTCTGGTGGTGAACCTCATATAGCGGTCAGGACGATAGTAGCAGTGGCGGTCTGAGGGATAGTCGCAGCAGCGGCCTAGGTGTTAGCCGCAGCAGCGGTCTGACAATTAGCCGCAACAACGACCTGGGTGTTAGCCGCAGCAGCGGTCTGACAATTAGCTGCAGCAGCGGTCTGGTGATTAACCGCAGCAGCGGTCTGGTGGCTTGCCGCAACAGCGGTCTGATGGTTAGCCGCAACTGCGGTCTGGTGGCAACCCGCAGTTGCGGTCTGGTGGCTTGCCGCAGCAGCGGTCTGATGGTTAGTCGCAACTGCGGTCTGGTGGCAACCCGCAGTTGCGGTCTGGTGGCCTGCATCAGCGGTCTTCCCTGGCGGTGTGGCTGCTTTCCTCAGCTTGGTGTTGGGCGATCTTTAGTTGTTCTTTGTATTGTGTCTGGATAGTTCTGTTCGCGCGGTTTTCTTTGCATCTTTTTTTTTGTTCGTGCCGCCTTCCTTCTAGTCGTTTGTCTTTGTGACTTGTTGAGTTCGCGCGGGTTGTTTTCTCTACCCGTGCGGTTTCTCATTGTTTTCTATGGACACTCCTGCTCTATCTTCTTCTTCTACTATCTCTGCATCTCCTTCTCTTTCTACTTCTTCTTTCTCTGCTTCCGGTAATTTGGGGACTGCTTCGATGCTTTCAGGTTCTCAGCGCAAGCTTCATCATTTGACTGATGACCCCCTTATTCTGAATATGTTTCTTTTGATGATTGAGATGCTTCTGATGCATTGGTACGTACTTGGTTGGCGAATAGTTTGTCTGATGAGTGCCTTCTTGTCATTCGACATGATCCGACAGTGAAGGCTGCCTGAAATCATCTTGCCGCTTTATATTCCAAGGGAGCCCAAACTTCGCGCATTTATACTTTGTATGTCGATCTTTTTGCTCGACCAATCATGACTCCTGCTTCTGCCTATCAGGAGGTTCATACTCTTGGTGCTGAACTTCTTCAACATAGACCTTTTTCTGCTGATCTGGCTGAGCAACACATGCATTTTCAGGAGCTTTTTGTTGTTTGCTATTTACTTCGCCTACCAGAGTCTTATGATATGATCCGCCAACAAATTCTTGGAGAGGCGGATACTCCGACTCTGGATGCTACTGTTGCTAGAATTTCTGTTGTTACTGCTCTTATTCAACGTCCTTTGCTTTCCTCTTCGTCTCTGTCTCCTGATCTTGTTGCTCATCCTGCTCGTCATGACATCTCTGGCGGCCGTGGTGGTCGTACTGGTGGCCGTAGTTCCTCTAAGCATCTTTGTTCTCATTGTGCTCGACTTGGTCACTTGGTTGATTGTTGTTGGACCAAATATTCTCATCTTCGTCCAACATCGACTGATTCCTCGAAGCAATCCACTTTTTCTTTTGCTACTTCTGGTGCTGCTCAGTTGGCTACAACATGTAGGTGGCTCATTGATTCTGGTGTTACTAATCATATGACAGACAATTCTCGCCTTTTCTCTTATCTTGACAAGAGCAACCGGTTACCTCTGGTTCTTATTGCGGATGATTCTCCATCTCCGGTTTGTGGGTCTGGCACTGTGCATATTACTCACTCTCTTCAGCTGCAGGACACTCTTTATGTCCCGAATTTTCCGTGCAACCTTCTTTCTATTACTGCTCTTTGCAAACAGTTGAATTGTGAAGCTATTTTTACTACCTTTACTTGTGTTTTTCAGATTCCTCATTCCAAGGAGATGATTGCTACTGGGACTGAGAGCGTCGGTTTGCTCTATCTTGATACTACTTCTGCGTTTTCTTCCTCTTCTTCTCTACATCAGTGACATCTTTGTCTTGGACATCCTCCTCCTTGGATTCTTTATCAGCTTCTGCCAGATTTACCTCGCAACGATTCTTCTCTTGATTGTGAAGCTTGTCAGTTTGACAAGCATCAGCGGTCTACTTTTCCTGCTAAGCATGGCCGCAGTTCTTCTCGTCCCTTTGACCTGGTTCATTCGAATGTTTGAGGTCCTGCTCCCCTTCAAACTGTTGGTCGGGATAGTTTGTATTTTGTTACATTCATAGATGATTTTTCTCGGTGTACGTAGTTGTATTTGTTACGTGAACGCTCTAAAATTTTCTCATTTTTTCTGCATTTTATAATGAAATTCGTACACAACTTGATACCCATATTAAAACTTTTCGCACTAATAATGCTAAGGAATATCTTAGTCATCAATTTGCATCGTTTTGTTTGGATCATGACATTGTCCATCAAACTACTTGACTTTTACACTTCACAACAGAATGACGCTACTGAACGTAAAAATCATCATCTTATGGATGTGGCTCGTAGTCTTCTCACTCATATGCATGTTCCTCGGTTTTATTGGAGTCATGCGGTTCTTCTTTCTTGTTTTCTCATTAATTGAGTTCCGTCTTCGGTTCTCAATGACAATACTCCTTTTTCTATTCTATATCCTGATAGGACACTGTTTCTGTTACCTCCTCGTGTCTTTTGATGCACATCGTTTGTCCACTCTCCTGCTTTTGGACGCGACAAAATCTCTACTCGTTCTATCAAGTGCATGTTTTTGGGCTATTGTCCGACACATAAATGATATCGGTGTTTTGATCCTATTCTTCGGAGACAGTATGTCTTGGCGGATGTTACTTTCTTCGAGGATGCTCCATTTTTTTCTTCTTCATCTCTTCTTCCTTCTTCTGATGATTCTTCTTTTTTTCCCAATGTATCGGCACCTCTTCCAGATCCTGCCCTTCTTTCTTCTCCTCTTATTTCTGATTCTTCTACTGTCCCTGATTCTTCTCCCGAGCCACTGCCACCAGCTCCAGGGCCAGTAGTCTCTTCTTTGGATGAGGCTGATACAGTAGACAGGACAGACCTTGATCTTTCGATTGCTCATCGGAAAGGTGTTCGCTCCTGCACTTAACATCCTCTTCAGGCTGTGGTCTCTTATGCTCAGCTCTCTCCTTTGTCTCAGAGCTTTGCTCTTGCCCTCTCGACAAATGTTGTTCCAGCCTCGTATCAAGATGCTCTTGTTATTCCTCATTGGAAGGCTGCTATGGATGAAGAGATACACACTCTTACTGAACGAGGTACTTGGACTCTTGTTCCTACTCCTCCTGGAGTTGATGTGGTTGACTGTCGCTGGGTCTTTGTCATCAAGTTTCTCCCCGATGGTTCTATTGATCGTTACAAGGCACGACTTGTTGCTAAAGGTTCTACGCAGACCTATGGTGTGAATTTCTTTGATACTTTCTCTCATGTGGCTAGGATTACTACAATCCGTATTTTATTTTTGGTGGCTGTCAACAGATACTGGGAAATGTCTCAGTTGGATGTGAAGAATGTCTTTATTTATGGTGATTTGCAGGAAACTGTCTATATGAAGCAACCTCCTGTGTATGTTGCTCAGGGGGAGTCTCAGGTCTGTAAACTGCGAAAGACAATCTATGATCTTAAGCAAAGTCCTAGGGTCTGGTTTGACAAGTTCAACGAAGTTATTTCTGTGGTTGGATTTGCTCGAAGTGTTGCAGATCACTCTTTATTCATTCGCAAAACATCGGCTGGTCTTGTTATCTTTGCGGTTTATGTGGATGACATTCTTCTTACAGATGATGATAAAGAAGGTGTGGATATGATAAAGAAACATCTTCAACTTTTTGTTACTAAAGATATGTGCTCTCCGAAATATTTCTTGGGGATTGAAATGTCCAGGAATTCAGAGTCTATTGTTCTTTCACTGCGGAAGTATGCCTTGACCCTTTTAAAAGAGACCTGTCTTCTTGGGGCTAAACCTGCTCGATCTCTGATGTCTGTTGGAGATGACAAGTGTTGGAGTAAGGACTCACCTGTTCTTGAAGATGTCACCAAGTACAGACGGATTGTGGGGAAATTCATTTATCTGACAGTCACAAGACCAGAATATTTGTTATGCAGTGGGAAGAGTGAGCCAGTTTATGCAAGCTTCTAAGGAGTGTCATCTTCAGTTGGCAATGAAGATTCTATAGTATGTGAAAGGTGCTCCGGGGAAAGAACTTCTATTTTAGAAAATGAGACATTTGAAGGTTGAGGCATACTCTGATGCTAGCTATGCAGATGATAAGGAAGATAAGAAGTCTACGTCAGAGTTCTGTACTTTTGTTGGAGGGAATTTGGTTAGCTGGAAGAGCAAGAAACAAGTTGTAGTTTTCAGGTCAAGTGCAGAAGCCGAGTATAAGAGCATGATTCTAACTACTTGCGGGCTGAAGTGGTTAAAGACACTTATGCTTGATTTTGGAGAGGTTTATGATCATCCTCTCACAATGTTCTGTGATAATAAGGTAGCCATATATATTTCGAGGAATCCCGTCTTTCATGAAAGGACGAAGCACATCGAGGTTGATTGTCACTTCATTAGAGAGGAGATTTTGAAGAATCAGATATGCACTCTGTTTGTTACCTCAGAGAGAACTAGTTGATTTTTTCACCAAGCCAGTTACTTCTTTTTGGGAGGCTTGTAGCAAGTTGAGCATGGTAGATATAGATGCTCCAACTTGAGGGGGAGTGTTGGAGTTTGAGGGGACTGAGCGGTTTTGTATCTAGCCGCAGCGGTCTGCTACTCTTAGCGGTCTGACGGTTTGGCTCAGCGGTCTGGTCGTGAACCTCAGCTAGCGGCCAGGACGATAGCAACAGTGGCGGTCTGAGGGATAGTCGCAGCAGCGGCCTGGGTGTTAGCCGCAGCAGGGGTCTGGCAATTAGCCGCAGCAGCGGCTTGGGTGTTAACCGCAGCAGCGGTTTGACAATTAGCCGCTACAGCGGTCTGGTGATTAACCGCAATAGCGGTCTGGTGGCTTGCCGCAGCAACGGTCTGATGGTTAGCCGCACTGCGGTCTGGTGGCAACCCACAGTTGTGGTCTGGTGGCTTGCCGCAACAGTGGTCTGATGGTTAGCTGCAACTGCGGTCTGGTGGCAACCCGCAGTTGCGGTCTGGTGGCCTGCACCGGCGGTCTTCCCTGGCGGTCTGGAGACTTTCCTAAGCTTGGCGTTGGGTTATCTTTAGTTGTTCTTTGTATAGTGTGCGGTTTGACGTTGTTAAACCGTATAGGCCGCGCAGATTGTATTTAGTCTCACATCGTTTGTTGTATTTTCTCATCTCTCTCTTTTTTATAAATAAGGGGGCATACCTATGTAATAATTATTTTTTTGGAACAATAAAATTTATCTTTATTTAGCTCTTTTTCACACTAAGGATGGGGATATTTATCTTAAGACTCTATGAGTCATGTATATGTAAAAATATTTGCATTGCGACAATTAACTTGAAATTAAAAAAAAACAATTTAGTGCAATGCCACCTTTTAACATGTGTTTGTGAGCAAACACATTGAAGATTCAAGAAAACATTGAGAAGTGGTAGAAAATTTTCGAGAAATTTCAAAAATCAAAAGGCACTTTGGTTCAAAAAGTGCAAGAAGGGTGATGTAATTTTACGGAGTTTTGTTGATTTTAATCTTGATGGTAATTTGGACAGTCGTCTGAGCACGTTCAGCGTTCATTTATATTTTCACCTTAGGTTGCGCCATAATGAGTTAGATGTCCCGTCATTAAAAAAATATTACTTTGTCAAGTACATGTGACTATTTTTAAGGCTGGCAAAGAGATCGGGTTGAAGAATTTCTTGAAGGAATTGGGCAAGAAGCAGGATGGGATTTCTCTTTTCAACAACCGTAAGTGTTATTCTTCTTGCAAATAATCTGTTATTAGTGTCGTATGAGTCCAATCATAATCATAGCGTATTTTATTAATATACCTTACGTATTTACAAGTATGCCTCTAAGTCCTATTATATATAGACCCTTGATCTTGTATGGAGTTATCAATGAATGAAAAGTCTAGTTCTTGTCCCCTTGTGAGATCTTGGTGGCTCTCTCCTCTAACTAGCAACCTCTCTTAGGCAGCTGCGGTTAAGGCTCCGTTGTATCCTCCACCACCATCATCACCGATTTCGGCCACTACTTTGACGAGTTACCGCTGTTATGGAAGTAGGCCCGTAGCATAATCCAGTTTCCATACAATGATGATTCTTGCAAATTCACGGAGTAGGCAATCCAACATGTGTTGACCTAGATCTTCACCATCCAGAAACTGGCACTATGCATGACCTGAGTTGGCTTCCTCAAGTAATGACAAGAGGCGTTGCACCAAGAAGAACAGTACAGGGCTTGCACTTTACAAGATTTGAGAGATACATTGCTGATAAACAAATAAATCTCTAGGTCGGAGATTGTTGGAGATGTGAAGCTTGATGGGTACACCCTAATCTTCGTCTATATATAAATAATCTTTTGTATTCATGTATAACAAAAGAAACAACAAGAAAAGTCTAGTGCAATAGTGGATCTAGGTGTTGGAAAGAAATGTTAGTGCAAGAAAAAAATGGACAATCCTTGAATATTTTGTATTGCTTTTAACATTTAATTTTCGGACAAGTTACAACATGACACAAACAAGGCTTTATATAGGCTCCGTTTGACACGGCGATAGCAGTTGTGAATGTGGTGGTTATGAACCGTCGTTCGTGAACGCTTGACCTCACCTAAAGAACTTCATTCGCTTTTATGTTCAAAATTAGTTTTCTTTTCTTCGTGGCGGTCATAACCGATGTCATGCCAAACATACATTCTATGATGACGACGTTTTTGTTTAAATTCACCGAAGCAAAAAAACCTCACCAAATGGAGCCATAGTGATGCAGTGGTAAGGCTCGACTCGGGGTGGACTCACTAAATGCAACCCAATATAAAGATGATGAATATGCGAAAGTTGGTCTGCAATGATAATTGCAACAATAATTAATTATTATATAAAAATTAGCAGAGGCACATGCGGTTACAAATATCAAGTAAATGAGACAAGTATCACTTTCCAAACGATAGAGGCGCAATTACTATTAAGAGTGCACAAAAGAAACCTGCAAATCGCACCACAAAGTACTAATAGCAAATGAAATAGAAATCCACCACAAAGTTTGGTGCCAAAGTAAACAGCAACAAAGAATAAAACATCATACCACAACTCACACATGCAGGTGGCGACAACGAATGTCACTGGAGGGTATCCAAGGTTTTGCGGAACGGAAAGCGTGTCGGGCTGATTGGAGGGCTCGGGAATAGTATCAGTGGCAATAGAAGGTAGTATGCGCCGATGGGAAGTAGTATGCTGTATGCGGAGGAGGGAAGTAATATATGGTGGCTGGGAGTAGTCGTTGGTGGGTGGGAGGAAGTACTGGGAGGTGGAGGCAACAGGGAAATGGCACAGGGACCCAGCGAAGATGTTGGAGGACTTACGAGAAAGGAAGGGAGGAGATGACTTCCTGCGTGGGGTGCTAAAGGGAGGAGAGAACGCTGACAGGAATGGAAAGAGGAATCCTTACGATGGAGGTGGGGAAGCGGAAGATGGCGGCCGACGGAGCTCAGCGGGATGTGGTGTGGACAGGGGAGAGGTCTACGGGATGGGGGATCGTGGAAGGCTTCAGACGGAGTGGCAGCGCACGAGAGCGGGGAGTAGGGAGGGAGAGCGGCGGAAGGGGAATACTCGTTGGCGTCGCACCAGGCGCGGGATCGCGGAAGGCTTCTAGCGTCGCACCAGGCGCGGGATCGCGGAAGGCTTCTAGCGTCGCCCAGAAGAGAAGAAAACCGAGCGGTTCCGAAGAACTCCAAACCTTTGATGCCCTGCTATGAGCCGCCACCTGCATATAAAAATCCATAGGAATAACTGCAACAGAATAACCGTAAAATCAAATGGAACCACCCAAATTGGACGGCTCAAACTGTCTGGACCGATCAGGGGCTAAATACATCTCGAAATATAAAAAGTAATATGTGATCTCGACTCAGATCGATCATCTGTACGCAACCACGAACTCGGATCGTCCGACTGGGCAGCGTATCACCGCTCCTGCGGGAATACACGTGTGTCGGTCGTGACGCTCCATCAACTCCCCCGGCTTGAGAGCACTCATCTCTGGTGAGTGAAGATGACCATACTCACTGTGTAGCCGTGCGACGAGTCTCGCGAGCACCTTTGAAGAAATCCATGTAGCATCGTGCAAAGGTCGACCGCTCCAACGGACAAGATAGCGTACAATATCTCGCCCGCCCGCGGCGTAGAAATCGTGATCGATGATCTGAAGTACGTCGTCTGTAGAAGTTGGTGACTTTGGCTGTAATGTATCTTCATCTAACAATAATGTATCTCCATCTGACAATAATATATCTCCGTCTGACTGCTGTGTCGGTGGAACCGTCGATGGTGCAATGCGATCCTCATGGCGCGACTCTGCGGGTGGCAAGAGAGAACTGCTGGTGGCAATAGGAGGTGAAGGCTTGTGCAGAGGGGCTATGAGAGATGAAGGCTCAGGTAGAGCTGTGGAAGAAGGGTCCACATACACGCGCTCCTCGTAGTAAGGAGTCAGGTCCTCTATGCTGAATACTTGGTTTATGCCCATACCATGAGGAATGTCGATCTCATATGCGTTTGTACCAATCCGTCGTACGACTGTGTAAGGGCCCATTCTGCGAGCACTTAATTTTTTTGCCAGTCCTGGAGGGACCCTCTCAGATCGAATGCGAATCAATAATTGTTCCCTTGCCTCAAAGATTTGTTCCCGCCTGTGCTGGTCTGCTTGATCTTTATAATAATCATTAGTAGCTGCAATTTTTTACGAATCGACTTGTGGAGTGCATGCACATGTTGTATGAAGGAATCGACTGACTCACTGGGCCTGGACTTTAGGGAAATATCCACCAAGTCAATAGGTTTCCTAGACTCGTACCCCAACATGATGTGGTACAGACTCAAACCGGCAGTCCTATTGACAGAGCTATTATATGCAAATTCGGCTATGAGGAGAACATAATCCCAGGTAGCCGGACTATCCCCAACGAGACAATGTAGAAGTGTCCCAAGATTACGGTTAACCATCTCGGTTTGTCCATCTGTCTGCATGTGATAAGCGAAGAACTTCAGGGCTGTACCAGTCTTCTTCCATAGTCTTCCAAAAATAGCTCATGAAGTGCACGTCACGATCAAAAACTATGGAAGTTGGAAAACCATGATACTTAAATACCTCGCTAAACAATAATGCAACCACATGGGGGCGTCAGCTGTCTTTCAACAAGGGATAAAATGTGTCATCTTAGAAAAACGGTCCACCACAACGAATATCGAATCAAGCTTCCTCAGAGTGTGTGGGAGCTCGAGAACAAAGTCCATACTAATATCAGACCAGGCCCTCTCGGGGACGGGTAGTGGAGTGTATAGCCCAGTGGGCTCGCGGGACCCTTTCACGGTCTGGCAGATTCGACAATGCCTGACAACCCTAGTTACGTCTTTCTTCAGGCTGGGCCAGAAGAAGTTATCCTCAATTAATGCAATCGTCTTATCTTGATCGAAGTACCCTGCAACTCCGCCTGCGTGTAGCTCCCAGATAAGAAAATCTCAGAGGGACAATTGCGGAATGCAGAGGCGGGAGCCCACGAATAGATGCCCATCAGAAATTGAGTAGCCCTCACGAAGATCTGGGGGTCCCTCAACAGGGTGACATGAATGTCCCCAAAATTAGGGCACTCTGGATAAGCGTAAACTAGCTACTCAAATCCCACAACTCGAGTGCTCATGGCGTGGAGAATACTGATTCGGCGACTCAAGGCGTCTGCCGGTTTGTTCTCAACACCCGCTCAATGCTTAAGAACATAATGAAACTCCTGCATGTACTTCACCCATTTGGCATGTCGGTGACCCAATTTCTTCTGTGAGTCGAGATATCTCAGCATCTGATGGTCTGAATACAAAACAAACTCCTTATGCAGGAGATAATGTCACCAGTAACACAATGCTTGCACAATGACATAGAACTCCCGATCATAATTTGAATACTTTTGACGGGCTTCATTCAGCTTCTCGTTGAAGTAAGCCACTGAATGACCTTCCTGCGTAAGCACTGCGCCGATGCCAACTCCTGACGCATCACAAGCTACTTTGAAGGCCTTGGAGAAATCAAGTAAGCGTAATACATGAGCAGTAAACAGTCTCTCATTGATCTCCTCAAAGGCTCGAGTGGCAGCCTTCATCCAAACAAAATCACCCTTGCGGAGGCAGCTCGTAATGAGTGCCATGATCGAACTGAAGGCACAGACAAACCTCCTATAAAAGTTAGTGAGTCCATGAAAGGTACGAAACTCATGAATGTTCGTCGGGATGGGCCACTCATGAATCGCCCTGATCTTGTCAGGATCAACGGATATGCCAGATGCTGAAACTACGTAACCCAAGAAATGTATGGATGTTTACAAGAAAGAGCACTTCTTCAAGTTGATGTAAAGATGCTCCTTTCGGAGGAGCTCAAACACTCGGAAAATATGACGTAAGTGCTCGGTGCGGTCCGGGCTGTATATCAAAATATCTTCAAATTATACTACAAAGAATTTGCTCATGTAGGGCCGCAAAACCCGAGTCATCACTCTCATGGACGCACTGGACGCGTTCGATAACCCAAACGACATAACTAACCACTCATACAAGCCGTCCTTCGTCTTGAAGGTCGTCTTCCACTCACCCCCCTCTCTAACTCTAATCTGATGGTACCCACTACGAAGGTCGATCTTCAAAAAGATCTGGGCACCAACCATCGAGTCCAGGAGATCTTCGAGGCGGGGAATCAGAAAATGATACTTCACCGTGATCTTATTTTTGACACGACTATCAATTCACATGCGCCAGCTCCCTTCCTTCTTTGGAGTAAGAAGGGCTGGTACGACGCAGAGACTCGAGCTCTCTCGTATAAACTTCTTCCGCAGAAGATCATCAACTTGTCGTTTTAGCTCGGCATGCTCAGTCGGATTCAAGCGATAATGTGGGAGATTAAGCAACGATGCCCCTGGAATCAGATCAATAGCATGTTGGATGTCCCTTAGTGAGGGAAGCTCATCAGGAAGCTCCTCGGGCATAATGTTTATAAAATCATCCATCAACTGCCGAATATCCGGATCAATAATCTCGGTCTCGCAAGGGGTCTCGACCGCCATTATGGCCACCACAATAAACATGACCCCTGTCTCTAAACTCTCTCTCAAAAAACCACCTTTCCTCAAGACATGTAGGGGTTTCGACCTCCCCACACTAACTGAGGAATCAATCTTGCCCTTGGGAGGATCCCTGAGCTTCGACTCTTGTCGAAGAATACACACGTGTTGGACCGGCCATAACACGTGGCGTCACGATTGTACAACCAAGGTCTCCCAAGGAAAACATTGGCGACATCCATAGGGATATCATCACACCAAACCCGGTCCTCTATGGTCGCTAAGCGAATCGGTACCAGACACCGCTATGTGACATGAATGGTGGACTTGTCCACCCATAAAACACGGTAAGGGTGCAGATGTGGTTCGGTTGTGAGTTGCATCATCTCCAACCCTTTCCTAGCAATGATATTTACACAGTTACCACTATCGACGACGAGCTTGCACGACCCTTCTGCGCTCGGGAAATATGTGAAAAAAATTGTGGTGCGGCGCCAATCCTCCTCGACACGTTAGGTGTGGAGGATGCGACAGAGAACTCCTGCCTCTAGCGATCTCTCAACATTGCTCTCCCATCCGTCCTCTACGACGACAGTAATCTCCTCAATGGCTATGTCCTCAGCCTCAATGTTGGGCTCGCCAAAGTCCTCAATCAGTAAGTTCCTAGTCGAGCATTGCGCTGCGAACTGCCCTCTGCCAGAGCATCGATAACATTGGACGCCCCCAGGTTTGGGGCCTCCATGTACAATAGTTTTTCCCGACGCTTCTGCGAGAGCGCGAGGGGTGGACCTCCTAGCTGGGGTGGCATCGGGTCGAGAAGTGACCGGCCTCGGTCCAGCAGTGCGCAAATATTACTTGTACTCTAGCGCGAGCTGAAAGACCTGCTCAACCGTCTCCATCTTATGGGGGAATCAATTCCCTTCAGATGTCCGCCTTAAGTCCTGCACGAAAGCGCGAAGCAGTGGCGATGAGCTCCTCCATAATATCGCTACAAACGACAACTTCGTCAAATCGTGACATATAATTTGCAACGGAGAGAGTCTCATAACGTAGTGCGTAGAGCTGATCTCGATATGAAGCTGTGAGGTATTATCTTGCAAGTGTTGCTTCATCTCATCCCATTGGGCGATGGGGTAATAGCCATCCCGCTTAAGAGACCTCTCCAGACTCGACCAATATATTTTTGCCTAGCCAATTAATTTAAACTTGTCAAACCGTACTCGCCTCTCATCGCTCATCTCGAACCAATCAAAATAGTGGTCCATGTCCATGAGCCAATCACTAAACGCCTTTGAGTCCAGGTGACCATCGAAGGTGGGAGCATCAATGCGGATCCGTCGGGTGATGTCATCCTCTTTTGGAATCATCCCACGACGTGGCTCACGGTAGTCACCATACTCATCATTATAGTCGTAATCATATCGTGCTCGATTTCTAGGACAAGGCGGGGGAGGACGAGGTTCATCTGGTGGATGGTGATTCCTTCCCGAATCTCGTCGATACTCGTATCCATGACACAAATTCCCTCCAGGAGGGGGAAGGGGATCTCAGCGAGGAATGTCTCTATCACGTCTCTCTGGAGGAGGCGTGACGTCTTGTGGATCCTCATGAGGCTCCTCATCAGGGGCAGGAGCCGCTCGACCTTTAGGAGTCTCTAACTGATTAACCCTCGTACTAATCCTCGAAACATCTCCCCCAAGGGTTTCAAACTGGACTCTCATTCAATCAAATCGATCGAGAACAAGCCTTTGAAACTCAACAGACATCATGTCCGTCTGTGAACTGGCGGTCCTATCGTCGTTGTGATGTGACTTGACATGGACTGATGATAATCCCTACCATTACGTAACATGCAAATGGTCCTAACCTAGGGTTCTGATACCAATTTAATGCAATGGTAAAGCTCGACTCGGGATGGACGAACTAAATGATACCTAATATGAAGATGATGAATATGTGAAAGTTGGTCCGCAATGATAATTGCAACAATAATTAATTATTATATAACAATTAACAGAGGCACATGTAGTTACTAATATTAAGTAAATGAGACAAGTATCACTTTCCAAACGACAAAGACACAATTACTATTAAGCGTGCACAGAAGAAACCATGCAAATCGCACAACAAAGTACCACAAAGTCAGATGCCAAAGTAAACAACTACAAAGAATAAGACTTCATTTGGTAGAGCGGTTGCGGTTGTAAAAGGAGCTGTTGTAAAGGCAGGTTTGTAAAGGGAGCTGTTGGAAACTGGATGCTGAAAATGGAGATCTGCTTAGATAGTCTGTGTTTGCAAAGCTGTTCCAAAAAGAGAATCGTTTGGCAAAACTGCAGTGGCGTTTTGAATATTTGTTTTAAAATTTTTTTATATAAAATTGAGACTCATTAATGAGGAGTGGCACACATCAAATTCTAATAAAAATCATTAACATATTTACTTATTATAAATAGTTTACCCATAAGCATAAGGCGACACAAATCTACATTGCATTACACATTAGACAATCACATATTCACACATTAGAGACAAAGTACACACTCACAGCACACACACAGCACATACACACACACAACACCCACACATTGCACATACACATACATTGCACATACACAACATACACACTCAGCACACACACAACATACACTCTCAGCACACACACAACATACACTCTCAGCACACACACAACATACACACTCATAACACACACATCATAGGCACAAAGCACATACCCACACACACACACATATGGCCTACCAACAGCACATACAGATCACATTATACACACTCATACATCCACACACAACACTTACAAACTGCACATACACACAGCATACAAACTCAGCACATACACACACAACATACAAACTCAGCACACACACTCACATCATACACACAAAGAAACAGCATATACAAACACACACTACACACAGAGCACATACGCACACAACACACACACTCACACCACATACACAGCTCACCGCAACAAGACATACAAATTTCCATTACATTTGTTTCAGCGTTCATACACACACACACACACTACACACAGAGCATAATAGACACAAACACATACAAAACAAATGAATTGCAGAGATTTTTTCTTGAATGACAAAGAAATTGCAGAGATTTGCTGGAAATGAGGGAGAAGTATTGTACCTGTTGTCAGAGAAGATGCAGCGTTGATGAGCCGGAGAAGACAAGCCCGATGCCGCCGGAGACGCGGACGACCAAATGAAGAACTAGTGTCTTGATTCCGCCGGAGAAGATGTGATGCCGCCGGAGAAGATGGGAGGAGAAGTATTGTACCTGTTGCCGGAGAAGATGCGGCATGGATGAGGCAGAGAAGACAAGCCCGATGCCGCCGGAGACGCGAACGACCCAAATGACGAACAAGTGGTTTGATTCCACCGGAAAAGATGTGATGCCGCCAGAGAAGATGCGGCGGGATTCCTCCTCGTGGCGACCGAGAGGGACGACGGGGCAGCTCTAGCGCTTCGCCTTTTTCCCCTTTCCCCAAACACGATCAACCGGAGCCCTACAACATGGTTTCGAGCAGCAATGTTTTGAGCTGGCCAAAACGCGGAGCGGATCGAAAATTCGGCGGAAAAACAAATGGACAACTCGCCCAACTTCTCCATTTAGCCAAAACGCACCGGACCAAACACTGAAACAAATGCAGCCTAAAACATCACACCACAACTCATGCATGCAGGCGGCAACGAAGGTCACTGGAGGGAATCCAAGGTTGTGCGGAACGGAAAGGGTGTCAGGCTAATTGGAGGGCTAAGGAATAGCAACAATGGAAATAGAAGGTAGTATGCACCGGCGTGAAGTAGTACACAGAGGTGGGAAGTAATATATGGTGGGAAGTAATATATGGTGGCTGGGAGTAGTTGTCAGAGGGTGGTAGGAAGTACTGGGAGGTGGAGGCAACAGGAAAATGGCACAAGGATCCAACAAAGATGCTGATGGAGGACTTACAGGAAAGTAAGGGCAGAGATGAATTCCGGTGTGAGGTGCTGAAGGGAGGAGAGAACGCTGACAGGAATGGGAAAGAGGAATCCTTACGGTGGAGGTGGGGAAGCGGAAGAGGGAGGCCGATGGAGCTCAGTGGGATGCGGTTTGGACAGGGGAGAGGTCGGCGGGATGGGGGATCGCGAAAGGCTTCGGGCGGAGTGGCAGTGTGCGGGAGCGGGGAGTAGGGAAGGAGAGCGGTGGAAGGGGAATACTCGCCGGCGTCGCACCAGGCGCGGGATCGCGGAAGGCTTTTGGCGTCGCACCAGAAGAGAAGACCGAGCAGTTTCTGAAAACTCCAAACCTTCGATGCCCTGCTATGAGCCGCCGCCTGCGTATTAAAATCCCTATGATTAACTGCAGCAAAATAAGCGTAAAATCAAATGAAACCACCCAAATCGGACGGCTCAAACTGTCTGGTCCGATCGGGGGCTAAATACATCTTGAAATATAAAAAGTAATATATGATCTCGACTCGGATCGATCATCTGGACGCAACCACGGGCTCGGATCGTCCGGCTGGGAAGCGGATCACCGCTTCCTGCGGGAATACACGTGTGTCAGTCGTGGCGCGCCATCACAGAGTCTTTCAAATAACTCTTCCTACGTCCAAATGACTCTTCACATATTCTTCAATTAGACAATTTTTAAAAGAAATATAGTTTTTTTGAACAAGCATAACCCCTCAAAGAGGCAACTCCTAAAATGTACATAATTATACAAACAAACATTCATACACAGAAAACACTTTCATTAAACAACACTTCTCTTCTTAACAAGACTCGATCATCAATTGCCATAATAACTTGTTGAACCAAACTTGAACAGGTGTATACCAATGCTAAGAAGTTCCAGACCTCATAACACCCTTTGAGCTCTTTATTTTCTGCTTTTTTTTGTTCTCTTTAATGATAGCAGGACTGCAGGAGCATTAAAATCCCAGCACTGCAATTATGTGGTTAGCTGAGGGTGGATGCCTGGAGCCTTACCTGTTATAAGAGAGGTTCACCTCCAGGAATGAAAGCCGCGGGGAAGTTTTCATTCGTTTGGAGAGAGCCTTTATTTTTTGGTTTAGTGAAATGCAATCTGAATTATCCATCAAACATGCAGTTCGCAACAATATATACTTTTTGGTCGCTTATAATTTCTTCAATTTTGTTCATAACTCTCTTGGTTTGCACCTAGGAGCATTGTCACACTCTTTTCTTAGTATTCAATTCTTTGTAGGTCATACATGAATGACCCTAAGTATCAATAAACTGATTTTGGTGCATGCACATGCAGGCCATTCTCCATTGAGTTTCAGGTGTCTATAGTAATCAGTTTTAAGTCAGGGCTATCCAAGTTATATCCCAAATCTGATCTCCGAGTCTCAAGGCCGTGGGTCAGTAAACTCTGTTTACCATGGTTTCTATGGATCCCTTTTTTAATGTTTTTGTTCACTTAATGTATGCATTATTTTCTTTATTCAGTTAGCATCACTGACATTGCCGCTAAGAGTTTTCAGAACATGAGTGCAATGCTAGCATACCACCACACAGTCGAAACCAAGTTAATGCCGCTTCTTTCATGCTTTTAACAACATTTTCTGTGAAGCCATAGAAGAAATTAGCACCATCTATTATACTGGATTTTTCTCTAAGTAGTGAGTATTTGCAATGGAAAAGGTAAATATTCTCCTTTTTTTAATATGAATAATCTTTATTGCCAATATGTGGATGCCTTCCTCTCAGACATACCTCTTTAAATCCAATTGCATTTCTGATCTCTTTTAGAACATCTTGAATCCATACTGGATACTTGATGATTTTTCCATGGTAATTCTCGGCTGGTATAATTCTTTAGATCGGACCGATTTATTGGTCAGTTCACGCCTTCACGGTCCAATCAGTCTGCTCCCTAAAATGATTCAATACTACAATGTTTCTTCCTTATAGTTTGACTATTTTATGTAAAAAAATTATTTTGGACTGCAAATATTTGGTGGGAAGTGAACATCGATTGTGTGGTCTGCGAGTAGCTGTGAGATGTGAATATTGTGTTGTTGCTAATATAAGTCCTTTTTTTCGGCAGGTACTAGAGAGTAAGAGGATAGATATCATATATTTTGATTTACGAACAATTAATATTTTGAGCATTCTGCTTTCATGTGTTTTCATTCAACTTTGGTATTTTGAAAAAGAATGCGACCTCGGTAGTTTTGTGCTCTCTCAGATGCAATCTTTAATGTTTACGCGAACAATATTGGAGGTTTTCATTGAACGGTGATTGATGGCTGATGTGGTGATACATTTCAGTTGTATCGAGATCAGAGAAATAAAATAGCATTGCATTAAATAACAAAAGATACAATTGAGAATAAGTTCTCGTCAAGCATTTGGGCTATACTTAGACTAATATTTGCATGTGGCGGTCGCATTGTATCATGGGATGATCAGCACCAAAGGAAACCTATATAAGCCAATCAGACACTATAAAATTTTTTCTTGTTTGCATGTCTAGCACAGACCGAGTCGGTATTTCTGGTTGGCGTAGTTTTTTTTGCTCCGGTGAGTTTGAACAAAAGCATCATGGTCATAGAGTGTATGTTTAGTATGAATGGATATGACTGTCACCAAGAAAATGGAGGCCATAACCTTGGAGAAGAAACCAAATTTGCATGAACTTGCCCACAATTCCATTTGGGCTTTGTTTGTGACGGTGGTGGAGGCTGTGGATGCGGTTGTTATAAACTGTCGTCCGTGAGCGAGCGTGCGATCACACCCAAAGAATTCCATCCACTTTTATGTTTTAAACTTCTTTTATTTTCTTGGTGACGATCATAACCGTTGCCATGCCAAACACACATTTTATGATGGTGGTGTTTTTATCCAAATTCACCAGAGCAAGAATACCACATCAAATGGAGGCTTAGAAAGAAACTTACACCGAACAGCAATGTATATATTTATAAGAAGATCAAATGACCATATATATCTGTTAAATCACGGCAAATCGGGCCAAAGTTGGAAAAGGTGGGACCTATTTTAAGCATGAGTGGAGCGTCTGGGTAGGCTGTGTGAGACTAATCTTGACATGCTTTTTTTTGTTCATGCTGGACCGTCCAACACGGCGTCTCATCGTGAACCTTCTCTGATATCATATTAAACCATCACACCCATTTTTCATTTCAAAACCCGCATTAAATATAGGAGAGGCTCGGCCTATTACAAGTATATGTTGACTATTTGAATAGATGGGTGTCAAATTAACCTTGACATATATATTTTTTGTTCATCCTGAACTGTCCAACAATTTCTACACATAAATTTTCATCTCACTAGCTCAATTAAAACGTGCAATAAAATATTAGACTTCCAGCAATACATGTAATTAGGTTTGGCCCCTATCCTGTTTACATAAGCTTATCAATTTAATTCAAATCAAATCAAATCCTTCAATAAAGTCGATCAAGCCCTTATGTAGGGCTTAGCAATAAGAAGAAGAGGGAACTTCTTGTGGACATTAATGTCCATAAATTCCCTCATATCGAGCACCTTCTCCTTCCGCTCTTCCTCTATCTCCCAATCGAAAAAACACAGCAAGTTAGCAAGCGCACAAACTATAGTAGCAAAACTGAAGCTTATTCCGGGGCATCCTCTCCTTCCTCCTCCAAACGGTATGTAATGAAAATCCTGCCCTCTCGAGTCAACATTGTTCAAAAACCGCTCCGGCCAAAACTCGTCGGCTTTCTCCCAGTGCTCGCCGTCCCTCGCGATCGCCCACGCGTTGATGAACACGACCGTTTTGGCAGGTATGGTATAACCGTGCAGTTTTACGTCTTCCCGCGCTTCGCGGGGAACTAGCATCGGAAACGGAGGATGCAGCCTTAGTGTTTCCTTGACAGCCGCCTTCAGGTAATGCATTTGGGCAGTTTCTTCTTCTGTAATGTTTGGTTTCGATCCGACGGCTTCTCTAATCTCATCTTGCGCCTTCTTTAGTGATGTTGGGTGGCTGATGAGCTCCGCCATTGACCATTCTAATGTGTTGTATAGGGTATCGGTTCCGGCGATGAACATATCCTGCGAGCATGCATAATACAATTAGGGTAATGTTAAAGTCACTTGTCACACTTAAAAGTGCTGTATGCACGTCAATTTTAAAGAAAAAAAGACCTAAAAGCTCTATATACATATCAACTTTAAGAAAAAAGCCTAATAAATTTTTGATGAACTTTTATCGTTGGCGTGCAACTGTGCACGCAGTCATTTTAGATGTGCATTTAATAGCACCCTACAATTAATGTCTCTCTCTCATCCAACTATTTAATAGCACCCTACAAAAAATTAGAGAATATAAATTATGATATTTTTATAATTATTATAAGTATCAATTTGCCCACAGTCTGGTTATATATATTTGAAAATATCGGATCATTTTTTTCTAAATTGTCCGCCGGGAAAAATCTGATCGAATTTTTTTCAATCAACAATAGTACTCAAGTCTTTATCTCATTATAATGGAGAGGTTAAATTTTTATCAATTGAATCTAAAAAATCTCATCAAATTTTTTTAGATGTTATCCAAATATATGGACAAAATTGATACTTAAAATGATTGTAAAAATAATAATTCATATTACATAATTTTTGTCACAAAAATCTATGACTTCAAGTGATAAATTGTGATTTATAGCAAAATATTAGGTGCAACTAGTGGTGCACAAAAAAATCGGTCCGGACCGGTCCGGTCCCGGACCGAGGGTCTCCCCTTTTTCACCAAAGACCGGTCTCGGACCGGGACCAGTAAAGACTGGGACCGGTAAAAGACGATAAAAGTCCGTTAATTAGACGGTTATGCACTCGTATTCATAGGTTTTGGACTATAATTCTCTCCATTTTCATCAAACTAGATGAGATTAGAGTCAAAAACTTGATTCTAGACAACATTCATACAAAATCTAATAAAAAGAGGACTGCAATCGATTTAGAATAGCAGAGTACCAATAAAAGAAATCAGTCCGGGACCGGTTAGGACCGGTCCGCCAGTCCGGGACCGGTTAGGACCATCCTCCTCAAGAAGAGGAAAACCGGTCCCGGACCGGGACTGATTTGAGCAGGATCGGTTCGGGACCGGTCGGCCAAAAGACCGGTCTTTTAAAAGACCGGTCTTGGACCGGACCGACAGTTTTTTGTGAAGGACTCGGTGCAACACACAGGACGGTGCGAGTATCCTTTAGTTGATCACTGTAATCAAAATATTAAATGTGTCACTATAATCAAAATAATGCATTGGCATTTAGACTTCGTCATGATATTTTTGGTCCGGTGAGTTTGGACAATAAAATCACCGTCATAGAATATATGTTTGGCATGATCACAACGGTTATGACTGCTATCAAAAAAAGATCACTAGTTTTGAACATAAAATTGAATGAAGTTACTTAGGTGATGTCGGGCGTGTTGAGGTATATTGATATAATGGTAACAGGTCCTTATTGGTTTCGTTTTGGATCTGTTAGACATTCAATAACTCGTCGTCGGGGATTTAGTGTTACATATATAAATACTCCTGCTGGGAGCAACGTGGAGGTCGTTCCAAACTTGACAGCTACACGGGATTCTTCGAGCGCAGTAACATTCTCGAAGGTTTCGTTTCTTGCGCCCTAGACCCCAATCTCCCGTAATCGGCTGCTCCTGTTTTCTGCGTTCTTCTGTCATCGCCGATTGCGGAGAAGGATCGCGATTCCTGACTGTTTCTTCCCTGTCTGTCGCGATCGTGACTCGTGAAAAAGGAGATCACGATCCCGTTTTACCTCATCGCTAAGCCCGTCGTGATTTGTCTGTGTAGCCCTCATCCCATCGCTGCTCGATTGAGGGAGAGGAATGGGTCGTCGTCTTCGACGGGATATAGATCTCGTCGTTGCTTGATTGCTGGAGGAGAAACCTTAAATCCCCAATCGCCGGAAGAATCACGACTCCTTATTGCGATTTCACCACCGTCGTCGCTCCTTCCAGGAAGGAGGAATGCAGCTGCTGTCTCTGCCGTCCTCTGTGCTGATCGAGAAGGAACCACGTCGACTGGATCCACACCTACGAGATCGACTTCTAACGTCCAGATCAAGGAGATCTTTGATTAGTCGGTCTTCCAACCCATATCGCTGCTAGAGGAGACCTATGTAAATATGGAGTGAGCCGTAGAAGACAACTATTGAGGTGTCTTCTTCCCAGTCAGAGTTGGCTCAATCCAGATCTTCCTAAATTTCAGTTTTGGGAGAGATCTGACGTGACTAATACTATTTTTTGAAGTAACGACGTTTTTTTATATAAAAAGCGTCGCTAGATAGAAAACAAACAGTGACACTTTTCAAAACATCGCGATAAAAACGTCACTATAAAGTGCATATCTTGTAGTGTAACAAAGCAAACATGACTGCGCCTGCCAACTTTGTTGCTATGGTTGGAAAAGGGAAGACCAGTACTGAGTGGTGGCTGGATTCAGGTGTTACCTGTCACGTCTACAACAATGCTATGCTTCTGGAGGATATTACTACAGTAGACGAGACTGTGATTGTTGCGAATGGATACACTGTTCAGGTACTCCTAACTGGAACTGTAGATCTGCTACTCTCTTCAGGTACACATTTAATTTTGAAGAATGTTAAATTGATATCTATATTAGCTGCTAATTTAGTTTCAATTAGTTTGTTATGTGATGTCGGTATATCTTTTAATATTAATGGTAGTAGAGTAACTCACATTACTTTGGTTGCGCTTATGTCATAAATGAGATGTATAGATTGAGTCTAGCAAACGAAGTAGTAAATCAAGTTAGTTCAAATCTGATAGATCTTAAGACTTTGCATGCAAGGATAGGACACTTGAACTATAAAAAACTACTCTTGCTAGCTAAAACTCATAATATCCCCTTAAACACAACAACCAAGTTTGATAAATGTGAAATTTGTGTTCATACTAAGATAACTAAAACACCTTTTAGTCAGGTTTCTAAGAGCACACAATTGCTAGAGTTAATACATTCTGACATATATGACTACAAAAGCTTTGTCACAACAGGAGGTCGGAAGTATCTGATACATTTTATCGATAACTACTTTACATTTAGTCACATTTATCTCCTTAAATCCAAAGATAAAGCTTTTGAAAAATTTCGTATATTCAAAAATAGGGTTAAAAATCAACTTCACATGAAAATAAAAAGGCTAAGAAGTGATAGAGGAAGAGAATATATCTCGGGAGAGTTTAGAGATTTTCTTGCCAGCAATGACATAATCCCTGAGACCACCGCCCAACACTCACCACAATCCAATGACATCGCTGAGAGGAAAAATAGAACTTTCAACAAAAATGTTGAATTCTATATGTTGACTGTTGGCATGACTGTGACCTATTGGGGTGAAGCTGTGCTCATGCCAAATCACATTCTTAATAAGGTTCCTCATACAAAGTTGAAACAAACACCCTATGAGCTTTGGTTTAAAGATCTCTTAGATTTGACAATCTTAATACTTGAGGTTGTATCACTTATGTTAGGATACCTGACTCTAAGAGAGCTAAGATTGGACCTAGGACAAACATATGCATCTATCTAGGATGTGCAGAGGATAGTGCTGCAGACAGATTTCTAGATCTCTTAACTAATACTTTAATAGAATCTAGAGATGTAGTTTTCTTTGAGGATAAGTTCCTTAAAGATAAAAACTTGACGCTTCTAGGTCTGTCAGTGACTAGTACTGTGACTACTATTAAGCCAGAACTAAGAATCTTTAACACTGAGCCCATAGACACTAGCAGTTTAGCATCTAAAAAGTTATCTAATAGAGAACGAGTGCCTAAAAAATTCGGTACAGACTTTATGACTTACTAAGTTGAAGTTGATCCATCTACCTATAAGGAAGCGATGTGATCTAGAGATTCTCTATTATGGAAAGAAGTCATAGATGATGAGATAAATTCTCTCCTGCAAAACCACACTTGAACCTTGTTAGAAACCAGGCCGGGGGTCCCACACGGGTAAAGGCCCGGCCCTGGCCGACTGTAGTCTAACATATCCACAACCAAATCTCTGTGCAAGGCTCCGAATTCACACACTGGAGATTTGGTTGGGGATGTGTCAGATTGCAGTCGGATAGAGTCGGGCCTTTACCCGTATGGGACCCCCGACCTGGTTTCTAAACGACCTTTGTTGACTTACCCAAAGGGCTCAGAAACATTGGAAGTAAGTGTGTCCTAAAAAGAAGGTTAATTCTGATGGAAGTATCGTCAAATACAAAATACAACAAGTTGCAAAAGGCTTCGCTCAAGTGAGTGGTATAAACTACTTTGATATATACTCACATGTTTGTCACATTGCGACAATTAGGATTCTTCTTGCGTTAGCATCTATTGAATATTTTACCGTTCATCAGATGGATGTTAACACCGTATTTCTTAATGGATATCTGATTGAGGAGATCTATATGCACAAACCTGAAGGGTTTATCATAGAAGAGCTAGAAAATAAGTTTTGTAAGCTGATTAAGTCACTCTACAAATTGAATCAAACACCAAAATTATGGCACGATAAATATGACACTTGTGTTAAAACCATGTGTTTCAAATCTAGCTTATCAGATAAATGTATTGTACGTAAGAATAAGTTCAAATAAAGTTGCAATTATATGTGTGTACGTTGATGACATGTTAATTTTGGGTACTGATCAGTCTGAGGTGGAAGACGTGAAAGTTACCTTGACCAGATAATTTAGCATGATAGACTTTAGGCGTGGTGAAAATCATCCTAGAATGTAAGTGAACTTCACTAAAAATGGTATTACCTTAAGTCAGAATCACTATATTAGAAATCTATTAGAAAAGTGAGGTTACGATAAGAGCAAAAAAGATTGAGACTCCATATAATTATTACAATAGACTGAAACCTAATGAAGGTTCATCTGTTAAACAGTTGGATTATTTCAAACTCATAAAAAGTCTCATGTATGCTACAACCTGCACTAAACCTGACATCGTCTTTACGGTCAGCATGTTGAGTAGATTCACGAGTAACCCTAGGAAGTACCACTAGGATGTATTAGAAAGGCTAATATGATACTTAAGTACACTGAGAAGTATGTTTTTTGTTACAATGGACATCCTCCTGTGCATGTTCTTAGGGGTATTCTGACGCCTCATGGTGCTCAGAAATTGGTGATAATAGATCCACTAGTGGTTTTGTGTTTACACTAGAAGGAGCTGCAGTATCTTAGTAGTCAAAGAGGTAGACGTGCATTGTACTATCCTCTATGAAATTAAAACTCTATGCTCTAGCTTCAGCAGGAAAAGAAGTAGAGTAGATAAAAGATCTGATAATGGACATTCTAACGACGAGTCTGAAAATGCACTCTATTTCGATTTATTATGACAATCAAGACACAAAGACCATTACAACAAATATGTTGTTCAATGAAAAACGAAGACAACTAAGATTGGAACAGACCTGTCTGACCTATCTTACAAGTCAGGTGATAATATTCCTATTGGATGTGAGATCAAAAGATAATGTAACAGATATCCTTACCAAGGGCTTATGTAATGGTTCTACAACTAAAATATCGGGAGAGATGAGATTAAAATCTATTTAATGGAACTTAATATTATCTTATGTTTTAAATTTTAGAACCGTAGTCTGCTTACATTCAAACATCTAGAGTGAGCACACTGAAGTATTTTAGATGTTATCTGATGAAAGCCAGAAATGAATATGTTGAAACCAAAAATTTGGTCTCTGTGGAGTTCGACCCTTGGGGAAGGGGTGACCTCACACCTACTACACTCAAGAGAACGTCACGGACCGAAGACTTGGGAAACTAGGAACAGACCCTCGGCTCTAGCGCGGAGGTCCCACCTCACACCCGGAAGGCTACCTGAGCTCTTCCCCTCCCTAGCCAATGCTCGAGCTAGGGTGCCTTGGAGGAGCCCTCTCTACTCTACCAAGGAGGAACTAAGGGAGGAGGAAGCCAAAAAAGATCCTCTCCAAAGGCACCCAAGGGGGTCTATTTATAGTTTTTCCCAAGCACATGACCCAAAATGACCGAAAAGCCCCTAGGGCTAAAAAGCTCCGGGCCAATAGGAAACAGCCACACCGGGGGGCAAAGAGGTAAAAACATCCCGGGGGCAAAACGGTAACGACTAGGCCCAAAGGGGGCCAAGGATGGGGAGAGCCCACATGCCAAACCGCAGGGCGGGCGAGACCCAGCCCCGGGCCGGTCTCGCCCCCCACCTGCCCGCGGGGCGGGCGAGACCCGGCCCCGGGCCGGTCTCGCCCCCACCAGCCCGCGGGGCGGGCGAGACCCGGCCCCGGGCCGGTCTCGCCCCCACCAGCCCGCGGGGCGGGCGAGACCCGGCCCCGGGCCGGTCTCGCCCCCACCAGCCCGCGGGGCGGGCGAGACCCGGCCCCGGGCCGGTCTCGCCCCCACCTGCCCGCGGGGCGGGCGAGACCCGGCCCCGGGCCGGTCTCGCCCCCACCAGCCCGCGGGGCGGGCGAGACCCGGCCCCGGCCGGTCTCGCCCCCACCAGCCCGCGGGGCGGGCGAGACCCGGCCCCGGGCCGGTCTCGCCCCTGCCTATCTGTTGCACCTGCCTCAAAGAAGGGGCCACCGGGGGGGGAGGTAAAATTTTTCCCCCCTACTAGTATATTCCCAAGCCAGAGCCAAAATTGGCCACCGAGAGTGCAAAATCTCCAAAAAGCTTAAAAACGCGTCCGGCTTGTTTGGGGCCCACTCTTCGCGAATACGGGGTTGTACAGAATAGTTGTTAGTCATTCCAAACTTAATGATTTACGCAATTATTTTTATTTAAAGACTGATTTAGGTATCATTCCAAAAAAAATATTGAAGTTGCTGATATGTGTCCTGATATTATGATTATTAGTTATATCATTTCAAACTTGATGATAATCTTAATGGTATAACACAATTGTGAAATGATTAATAATAACTTTAATAATCGAAGGAACATGATTTGATTTTATGAAACCAATTTTCTAATTTTTTGTAAATTAGATAGAGATATTGATTTGTGATTCTTTCTTCCTGGTTATTACGTTCTTTTACTGCTAAAACTAATCACTTTATCTTTAATATCAAATGTTTGAATTCATAGAGATTTATCTCATGACATTCATATTGTAACTGTTTGCAAATCAAAAAGAGAATGAATGTGAGAAAGTTGATTTCGACCTGGATGACGATGATGTGTTGCTTGTGTAAACTAGAGATAAGTCATCAGTTTGAGTTTTATTTATTGTTATGTTTGAAATCATGTGTTTGAGTTTAGATTTATCCGTACTCTAAAACTCATATTAACGTTTCTGAAAAACTCATATTTGTTGTTATTAACTCTTGTTTTAAGTGACCTATTTTGTGCTACCATTTATATACAATATAAGAGCAGATTGTTGAGGTATATTGATATAATGGTAACGAGTCCTTATTGAGTTCGGTTTGGATCCGTTAGACATTCAAAAACCTATCGTTGGTGATTTAAGATTACGCCTATAAATACCCTTGTTGGGGGCAACATGGAGGTTGTTCCAAACTTGACGGCGACACGGAATGCTTCGAGCGCATTAAAAGGGCGTTCATGAACGACGTAGTTCATAACCACGGCGGCGTTCACGAGTACTGCCACGACCATGCCAAAACAAACCTTAGACAGTATACTGAGCTATCTCGCAATATATATTAAAATGAAATTGTCTTCATTATTAACAATTGCATATAGTCGTTTACAAAAGGATCGGGCCCGAAAAGCCCGTCTGGGTCCGACCCGGAAAAAGCCCGGCTAGAGGCCGTGCTTGGGGACCTTACCGGGCCTATGGGTGCAAGTTGAGTTGAGCCGGCTCGTGAGCTCGATGAGCCTGCTCGAAAAAAGCTCGACTCGAGCTCGAGCCAGTGGAGCTCGAGTTCGAACTCGCCTGCTATTGTTCATGAGCTCGCGATCCGGCTCACAAGCTTTCTTTTGACTTTTTTCAAATATATATATATAAATATAAAAAATGGTTAATGAGCTAAAAGGCTCGTCAGCAGCTCGAGCTCGACTCGAGCTCGTGAGCTCGAAAGCTTGAGCTCAATATATTGGTCTCGCGCTCGAGCCATGCAAAATGAGCTCGTTAAGCTCGAGCTCGAGCTTGGGAATTTGGCCAAACTCGACTCGTTTACACCCATAACCGAACCTCCAATTTGACTTGATGACTGGCCCGAAGCATAGCCCGGGCCAGGCCCGGGCAAGCCCGGCCGCCGGGCCTAGCCTGGCCCCGACACCCAGCCCCACAAAAAACCCTGCCTCCTGAAAATACTATTTCCTAAAAAAAATTGTCTAGTACTGATATTTTATGCTTTATGCCCACGACTAAATTAAATAGTGCATATCTAAATACCATACGCGTGAAGAAACCAGCAATTTGAGAATAAGAAGACCATTAGTAGACCTGCAGGGGGCTTAAAGTGGAGGTTGTTTTTTTCCAAAAGTCAAATTAGTGATGGATATTCGCACACTTACATTAATGATGGCTTTGATGCTTCCCCTGTTGAGGACAAATTCTTCGCCGCCATCTTCCGACTCATCTTTGACCGACAGCAATATATCAACAAAGTCAACGGCAGAAGAAGAAGAAGAGGCATCGTGCGTCCCACGTGATCTCCTTCTGTTTAAGTCAACGGCGTGATCCTCCACAACTTGCTCGAGAAACCCGTCAAATTTTTTGAAGCAGCTGTTCACCCTCGCATTCAAC
This sequence comes from Platanthera guangdongensis, assembly GCA_039583875.1. Classification (NCBI taxonomy): domain Eukaryota; kingdom Viridiplantae; phylum Streptophyta; class Magnoliopsida; order Asparagales; family Orchidaceae; genus Platanthera; species Platanthera guangdongensis. The sequence continues at coordinate 13,574,276 of CM077166.1, read as the reverse complement.
CCCCCGAGCTGGTCCCAGAAAGCGAGCCAGGGCACGCAATCCTTCATCGTAAACGACTGCAGCAGCCCTCCCAGCTGCTTAAGCATCTCCCCAAAACCCTTCTCCTCCTGAGAACAATACTTCTTCCCCAGGGCCACCCTGCTTATGATGCAATTCGTCAGAGATATCATCTTCTCGCTGAGATTCACCGGCGAAGGCGCCGCCGCCCGTATCTCGGCCACAAGAAGCGCCACCTCTTCCTCCCGGACCTGCCGGAATGATTCCACCCTCTTTGCGCTTAACAGATGGAGGACGCAGATCCTCCTCACCTGCAGTTGAAGTAGTTTGTCTATAATAAATCAATTCTAATTATTTTATAGTGTAAATAGATATACTACTGCAAAAAAATGATCTTTTGGCAAGACAAAGTCATGATCATTATAATAAAAATAAATTAGTTTTGAGTATAAAATGTATCAATTTTTTTATGTGAGAGGAGCGTTTCCGAACGACAGTTTATGATCACCGTGTTTATGATCGTCACCACACCAAACAAAATCTAAATCTTTAATTTTGATATTTTGCACAACTCTAATATTGTTACTTTGCATCATTATAATGCAAGCTGCAAATCTGAAAATATTTGAAGATACAAAATATCAAAATTAAATATTAATAAATCAATATACAAAATAAATTTTATTGGAAAATGATTAGTAGCAAAGTCCCGCTATAAATTTAAAATAGTATTTTTTTTTCTATAATCTTATATTAGGATGATTTCTTTTAAAATTTAATGGAATTGTAAAACATAAAATATCAAATCTAGACAATTTTTTAAAGAAATCAAAATACTCTAATTAATATTCTATAAATATTTGTATCTAAAAGGTATTTAAAATCTCATGAATAATAATATAGCTGACCGACCTGTCTCCAGTACTCTCCATAGGGGGCGAAGGCCAGGTCACGGGATCCATAACTGAGATAGTGAATGATGGCGGATGATGGGCGGGTGGCGAAGGAACGGTCGTGATTCTTCAGGACTTGCTCGGCGATCTTTGCCGAGGAAATGATAACGGCGGGGACGACGCCGAGGTGGATGAGGAAGATGGGGCCGTATTTTTTGGAGAGTTCGGCGAGGGAGCGGTGGAAGAGACGGCCTATTTGGTGCATGTTGCCGAAGATGGGAATGGCCGGAGGAGACGGCGGCAGCTCCGTCGTTCTGGGTTTTCGACGACCACGGCCGCGAAAGATCGTTACGGAGATCAGCAGGAAGATGATGACGGCGCCGCCGCCGCCGATGAACATGGCTGGCGCCAGGGCAATGACTAATTAAGGAGGTATCGCGCGACGACTTAGGAGCTGGTTGCTTAATCTCTATATATTTATATACTGCTTATGGCCGGCAAGAGTAACCAACATTAATTGTTACGACTAATTAAAAGACCGGGTCAATATATAGGCTGTTCTTCTATTTTCATTGTTTAGTCGTTGTTTGACGCACCAGTGAAGGCGTCGCGGTTGACATTCACGTCATGGATTTGAGTCTTGAAACAGTCTCTTGAAAAAAAATATGCTAGGATATTTGGTTAATATGTCCGTACTTGTCAGGATCGACTCGAAACGATCCATTGGGTTACGATACATTCTCAAGATATTTTTTTCTAGAATTTCGCTCCCGTCTGTCCGTTTTCTCATTCTCCCGATCGGAAAATCTTCTCGTCGCCGCTCTGTAACAGGATAACATCACCTACAGGTATCCATCACCGCTGGAGAATCCAGTCAGCCAATCCTAGGACAGGAATCCAATTCAAAGCGGTAACCTTACAAGTATCCATCACCTACAGGTACCCTCTGCTTCTTGTCTCTGATTGTCTTTTGAAGAAGCGTCGTTTAGTTATCTTATCGGTAGATAAAGTGCTTGTTCTTGAGCGCGTAGCACGCTTGTTCTTGAGCGCGTAGGGCGCTTGTTGGCAAAGAACGTGCTGGGCTCTTGCTGGAGGAGAGCGCGTATGGTGCTTGCTAGAGGAGAGCACGTTGGGCGCTTGTTGTAGAAGAGCGCGCGGGGCGCTTGTAGGAGGAGAGCGTGCAGGGCGCTTGCTAGTGGAGAGCACGCTGGGAGCTTGTTGGAGAAGAGCGCGTGGAGCGTTGAGGAAGAGACCCGTGCAAGGGAGCAACTTGTGTGATAACGTGTGGGAGCTTGTAGGGGAGAGACGTGTGTGATAACGTGCAATGAGGCGGCGCGCGTGGGAGCGCGCAAGGAGGCGGCGCGCGCGGGAGCACGCAAGGAGGCGGCGCGCGCGTGAGCGCGTAAGGACTTGGAGCGCGGGGGAGCGCGTAAGGAGGCGAACGGGGAGAGAGAAATTCCGGGCGGAGCAGATGAAAATTTTCGAAGACGAAGGAGGTATTCAAAGAATGCTTGAATATCCTCGAAGGGGGAGAAGGAGATGAAAAAGATGAAGGAGGATGAAGAGAGAGGAAATCCGTAGGAGGATTTTTCCAAGAAGGAGAGAATGAATAAAAAGGGGGAAGAAGAGTCCTATTTATAGACTTCATGGGTGGTTATGGAGGTCATGCGGTTATTCGTAGTCCATAACCACCATGAGTACTATTAATATTTCCACTCATGACATAATATGCACATATAATATTTAATAATTATACTAACCGCAGACCAGTCTATTTTTAGCCGCACATTTCCCCACTACGAAAGATCAAGGGGGGTAGTTACATGGGTGGTTACCCACGTAATCGATGGCGGCGATCGAGGGAGCGCGATCGGACGGCGGAGGAAAGTCATGACGGACAACGACCGACGGCGACGGCGGCGGCGGCGAACGACAATGGCGGCGGTCGTGGAATCGGGAAATAACGGCGGCGGCGGCGTTGGGAGACGGCGGCGGCGGCCGCGGGAGAAACGGACGACGGCGGCGGTCGTGGAGTCGGGAAATAACGGCGGCGGCGGCCGCGGCGTAGGGAGACTGCGGCGGCGGCGGCCGCGGGAGAAACGGACGAGGACGGCAGTCGTGGAGTCGGGAAATAACGGCGGCGGCGGCCGTGAAGTTTAGAAATAATGGTGGTGACGGCCACGACATTTGAAGAGGGTGGCGACGGCGGCCACGGGAGAGAGGAGCGACGACGACGTTCGCGGGAGAGAGGGGCGACAGTCGTTATGTTGGAAGACGATGGCGGCGATGGCGGCCGCGGCGTTGGGTGACGTCGGCGGCGGCGGCCGCGGAGTTGAGAAATGATGATGACGACGGCCGTGACGCTAGGAAATGACAACGACGACGGCCGTTTGGAGACGACGGCGACAGCGTCCGAGAAAGAGAGGAGCGGCGACGACGACGGTCGTGGGAGAGAGGAGGGGGGACGCGCTGCCGGCACGAGCCAGCATCCCCTACGAAAACTGCCGCACCACCAAGGAGATGGTGCGGGCCGTGCGGCAGCTTGCCCCGGATCCCAGTTGGGGAGTGTTGTGCACTCCGCAACAGGGAGGCCAAATATAGGCGATGGCCAAGTCAGCGCCTAAAATAGACGCTGACTTGGTCTGCGCCCATTTCCAGCCAATGGGGATTTAATCCCCATTGGCTGGAAATCATCCCGTGCGCAGGCGGGAATCGAGATTCCTGCGCCCAGGAATTAATGCACGCGGAAGACTTTGAGTGCATGCGCGCACGGAATAAAGCTCGCGCGCGCATGCCGCGCGGGTGGATTTCAACGTGCCCGTGCGTGGCGCTCGTCCTGCGCAGATGAGAACGTGTTGCGCGCGTGGTTGACGATCGGGGTGCGCTTGCTCGGACTGCGGCTCGACCGGGAGCGGAAACAGGGACCCATCATGACTCATCATCTCTCATGTTAATTTCATCGAAGTTTCGACGAAGGTTTTGTTTCTTAATAGATATTACCTTCTCATCTCCTTGGAAGGCTTCCTTGAGTATATCCCAAGCGGCTTTGCCAGTGCGTGCTCTCATTATTCTTTGAAATATAGGAGACGTCACTGATTGTTGGAGAATAAGTAGTGTCATGGAGTTCTTTTTCTTTTCTCCTCTGGGTATTTCTGTTGCAGTCCCTTCTTTCTTTTTTCCGGTTGTTTGAGGGCCGTTTTTGACGATTTCACAAATCTCCTGTGATTCCAGGAGTGTCTACATCTTGATGGTCCAATGATCGTACATCTCCCCATTAAAGATTGGGGTTGTAGACAAAGGTGCCGAGAGGAGTAATGTATTAGATGAGGTAGATGATGAGCTCATATTGATAAAAAGAGGATGAGAGTTATTCTAGAACCTTGTGGCTCTGATACCACTGATGGAAAATTACATACTCATTATAGGGGGAAACAGTGAAAAAAAGAAAAAAACAAGAGAAAGCGTTGAGTAGAAAGCATGAAGATTCATTTCCTCCTTTTTAATTGAGAAGACTCGGTATAGTTCTATAGATGCAAGATAAAACAACACTTAGGCGCAGCGTTCCGGCCGGCCGTTTGGGGCAAACGCTGCCGGACAGCGGGTAAACAAACGCCATCCAGCGGCGTTTGCTCCGGCTGGACAGCGGGTAATCAAATTTCTTGACTCATCATGAAAGAGTCATGAAACCTCACTCGTGACCCGCATAGTAGCTCTACCACCCATTTATCGCATGTTTGCTTGAAGTCATGCGTGGTGCCGGACAAAGCATCATGGAAGTATACTCGGTCACCAAAGATACAGCTGCAACCACATTCTGATGATGGGCAAGCACATAATTTCTTCTTGTAATCTCCTGCACTTCAGTCGAATTTTCAGATTCATCGCTAGACATATTCTGTATGAGAAAAAAATTATCAACACTTACTATGAGAAATAAACTTCACAACATCATAAGCATAATAATGTCAACATCATTTATCAAAAAAATACACATCATAAAGATAATTTTGTCCACCACATAATAGTCTGCACTACAACATAAAAAACAAAACATAATCTGATGGCGAGAAATATATCAGAAGAGAACACAAAGATCTCCACTACCCCCCCCCCCCCACGGAGGAAGCGTTTACGTAGCCACTTTACGTTCAGCCCTTCTGGTAAGCACAAAAAGGTCTCCCTATGATTTTTGTCCATGAAATACGTGATTGCAAAATCATGGAACTCTTCATCAGACTGTACTTCCTGGTATGTAGCCAATTTGTCTATTGTCTGTCGGATGCTAAACTCGGAAGTTGTTTTTTTTGATGCCTCCTGGATGCATCGACTAATGGCTTTAGAAGACTCCGCCAAGTCTTCTAACACGGAAGTAATAACATTGTTTTTCCCTTTTTTCCGCTTCTTGACAGGTGCTGACGTGGCTGTGTTATCACGTGTCGCTGGATCACCAATGACATCAATGTCCTCCGGCTCACCTTCTGACATTCCTCTTTCGTCAACTGACTCGGGGATCTCGTTAATGGTGCTCGGGGTGCAAGCATGATGTCCTGTGGCGACAACAGAGCTGAACATCATATAAATATAGGACTTGTCAATCCAATAAAATCAAGAAGCGAGTTGTAGTTTACACGGTCGCCTACTCCAAAACTCTTTTCTCAAAATTCTTCATGGTATCATCGCTAGGTTGGTGATCCGGTGCTACTCTCCTCTTGCCGACTTTGGGTAGGATGGCTGATAAGACGGCCGTCGAGGCCACCAACCAAGGCGTGGATGCGATGTCTCCATACTACATTCATGCCTTGGTTAATCCAGGCCAAGTCTACGTAAATGAACTTCTACATGATGAAAACTATGGAGAATGGGTCAACGATATGAGCAACGCTTTGTTCGCAAGAACAAGATTGCTTTTGTTGATGACACTCTCACAATGCCAGCGGCGAATTCACCGGATCTAACTTATTGGATGTGGTGTAATGCTATGGTGAAAGGCTGGTTAAAGAGTGTCATGTATAAAGACGACAAAAGTAGCGTTCGCTACGCGAGAACGGCCAAAGAAATATGGGTTGATCTCGAAGAACTGTTCGGGAAGGGAAGTGCTTCAAGGGATTATGAAATAAAGCGAGAAATAACTCTCTTACGACAAGAAAAAATGTCAGTGTCTGCATACTACATAAAACTCAAAGGACTTTGGGACGAGGCACAATCCATATCGCCTTTGTCAAAATGTCTTTGCGGTGGGTGCAGTTGTGACATCCAAAAGCAACTCAGAACAATGAACGAGAAAGAACAACTCTATGATTTTCTCATCCGACTTGATGAGAATTTTGGAACCATTAAAACTCAGATTTTTAGCAATTAAGCCCATCTAAAGTCTGGGAAATGCCTATCATCTTGTGGCTGAGGATGAACAACAAAAGTAAATTTCAGGAGCTCTGAGTCCGACCGTGGAGGCAACGGCTTTTTAGGCACAAAGCTACAAAGGCAACAAGGATGTTGGAGATCAAAAATGGTGGAGGAAGGAGAAACCAAAATGCGGACATTGCAGCAAGATAAGACACATCACAGATGAGTGCTAAGAGATAATATGATATCCACCCGACTGACATAGAAAAACATGTGAAGGAGGCAAACGGGAGAAAGGAGGATGGGCGGAACACAAAGTTGTGCCAAGAGGGGCACAAGTCGAATCCTCCACGAGCCTAATACCTGGGTTAACACGAGAACAATGTGCGCAATTGATGCAGCAGTTGAACATTGAGCCACAAACATCAAAGGCAACAAATCAACATGTCGACCTGGTTGCAAACATGGTTGGTAAAAATGATTTTAATAAGCCCTGGATAATTGATTCTGGTGCCACCGAACACATAACTTGCTATGGCGAAACACTGGAAGAAAAGGTGGACAGCGCAAATAAGCTTTTTGTCAGAATTTCAAATGAAGATGCTATACCCGTAAAGAATATTGGAAGAATGAGTCTTCCTAATGAGATGAAAATAAATCATATGTGGAACATCTGTAATTTTAAATGCAACCTTCTTTCTGTTAGTAAGCTAACAAAGGATTTTAAGTGTGCACTAACTTTCATTTCAGATTTTTGTGTGATACAGGACTTATCTACCAACAACCTAATTGGAGCGGGTAGGCATTATGATGGCTTGTACTACCTTAAGCCATGCATTAAGCATGGTCGTGTGGCAATGCTAGTTAAAGGAAGAGTCACTTTAGAAGTATGACACGAGACTTGGTCATGCATTGAAAGAGAAAATACAAGAAATTCAATGAGTGTTCGATAATATTATATGTAAGAATATCATGCATTGTGATTCTTGTTTAAGAGCTAAACAAACCAGAATGTCTTTTACCATTAGTTCAATATAGTCCACTTCGTGTTTTGATCTAATCCATTGTGACATTTTGGGAACCTATAAAACCACGTCATTTTCTAGGGCGCATTACCTCCTCACCATTGTGGACGACTATAATAGAGGTGTTTGGGGTATACTTGATGAAACATAAACCTGAGTTAGTCATTGCCTGACCACATTTTGCAACATGATTGAAACTCAATTTGACAAGAGTTAAGAAAATAAGAACAGATAACGGTGCTAAATTTCAATCAAATTATATGCTCGACTACAATAAGAATCACATAATATATAGTTTATACAAACCTCATGCACTGACACACCGCAATAAAATGAAGTTGTGGAAAGAAAACACAGAAACATATTGGAAATGGCAAGGGCATTAAGGTTTGAAGCCAATCTCCCAATCAATTTTTGGGGTGAATGCGTTCTCATTGTCGCATACCTCATAAATAGATTGCCTTCAAAGTCATGGTGAATAAAACACCTTATGAACTTCTAGTACAAAGAAACTGACTTATGATCATCTAAGGGTTTTTGGGCATCTAGCCAATGCATATGATAATAAAAAGAAGGAAAATAAATTTGGTGAAAGTGAGAGACCTAGCATTTTTGTTGGTTACCCAATCAGACAAAAGGGCTATCATATTTGCGATATTGAAAACCACACGATATATACGTCTTGAGGCATAATTTTCTTTAAAAACATGTATCCCTACAAGCAGAGGGCAGAAGAGATGCAAAATCAAGAGGCACTGAAACAAGGGAAAGGAAGTGGAAATGTTGCTGATTTGGGACACATTGTAACGACCTCCTCAGCATACAGCTCGAAAGGACGGTCGTCGGCACCCCCAGCACCACGCTCGAAAGGGTTCAGCCTCAACAGGTCTGTAGACCATGCACCCAAACTCCTCTTTAGGCCCGCAAGCGGGTTGTTGAAGGTCGCAATCTTCTTTTGATGATGGAAAGTCAAGTTAAGCGCCCCTACAAGGACTTCCCAGGAAGTCACTCATCCCAAAATTACTTCAGCTCGAGCACGCTTAAATATGAAGTACTTTCGCATCTCATCACCAATTGAGCTGCAGCGTGTATTCTAATTTCTAGTCCTGTGATTGGTGACCTCCTGGGAAGTCCTCGTAGGGGCGCTAAACTTGACTTTACCTCATCAAAGTGAGGTTGCGATCTCCAATAACCTGCATGCGGGCCTACAAAAAGGTTGAGGTGCATGGTCTGCAGACCTGTTGAGGCTAAACCACTTTGAGCATGGTGCTGGGGGTGCCAGCGGCCGTCCTTTTAACATGTACGTTGGGGAGGTTGTTACAAAAAAGTGCACTTATTTTTGTAACGGCCTCTCCAGCCCACAGCTCGAAAGGACGGCCATCGACACCTCCAGCACCACACTCGAAAGTATTCAGCCTCAAATAGTTTGCAGACCATGCACCACAACCCTTTTCCATCCACAGGCGGGTTGTTGGAAGTTGCAACCTCCTTTCGATGAGAAATGATCCAGTTATGCTCCCATACGAGGATTTCTCAAGAGGTCACTCATCACAGAGCTACTTCAGCCCAAACACGCTTAACTATAAAGTTTTTTCACTTCTCATCACTAATTGAGTTGTAACTCAATCGGTGATGAGATGCAAAAGTATTTCATAGTTAAGCGTGTTCGGGATGAAGTAGTCTTGATATGGATGACCTCCTAGGAAGTCATCGTAGGGGCGCTTAACTTGATTTTCCCTCATCAAAGCGAGGTTGCGGCCTCCAACAACCCGCCTGCGAGCCTGGAGAGGGGTTGGGGTGTACTGTCTGCAGTCCTGTTGAGGCTGAACTCTTTCGAGCGTAGTGCTGGGGGTGCTGACGGTCGTCCTTTCGAGTCGTAGGCTGGGGAGGCCGTTACACACATAATGTGTAACACCCAAGGTTTCTCATAGTTGAAAATTTTCACAATTGTATTTTGGTGCTATCGCAGGCGATAGAGATATCGCCCGGTGATAGTGTTCAGAACAATGCAATTGCAAGTCGATAAAGTCGATTTGCTAACGCTGGCGATGTTGATACTGTTGGCGATAGTGATCAAGTTGATGAAGTCGATTTGATATCGCAAGTCGATAGTTTGATATTGTTGGCGATAGTGTGCCACGTGGCATGCTCCTACGTATCAGGTGATTAAGAGGTAGTTGTTAAGCGACACTGACTTGATCAAGCGGCCTCCACTGGAGCTATCGCGTCATGATACCAATATCACCCGCCGTTAACATTTCTTTAAGATTTCCCCCTGAAATCAAGGATGTTCGTTGTTATTGTCTTTGACATCCTATGGCTGAGTTTGCTCACAAATTTGATAAGGGGAGAAGCATTTTCTCTTCTCATTATTTTTTTCTCATTTCCTTTCTTCAAGCTAAATAAAGAAGAAGAGAAAGAAAAGGAGGAAGAAGAAGAGGGATGCTGGTCCAGCCATTAGAGAAGTTTTGGAGGAGGCCGAACTTGCGGTTAGAATTGCGAGTTGAGGCTAGATCTGCGGAGAGGAATGTGTGACGAGTGATTCCATCCAGATCAATTACAAGCTCATGAATCTGAAACGATCGAGAAGGGTAACGATCTTTCTCCTGATTACTATGACATGCTTGTCCTTTTGATATGCATAAGTTGCATGAAGGTTCCTCTACTAATGGTGGTAGGTGAGACTTTCAACGAGCAGATATAAATTATCCCCGATAGAAATTTCATATAGAGCTCGGATCGTTGTACATGCATAAACATGTTGTGTGAAGCTCATCTGGACAAGTTGGTCTGTATTGATGATGATTGATTTGCGTGCCAGAGAAGACTCCATGGAAAACGAGTAGATTTCAGAGTTTTGGGTACTGCAGGTTGTTGCAGAAGTATTAGAGAGTGTCTCCAGGAAACACGCAAGTTTGCAACGGAAACGTTGTTCTGTTTCTATCGTCCGCGATAGCGATATTGCTGGTGATGGTGCCGCTGACAGAGATCAGTAAGCAGTTGAATGTGTTGGGTGTGAACCGAGCCTGGGATAGATTGGTGGTCTGTCGATATCGCGCGACGATAGTGATGTCGCTGTCGATGAGAGAGTAGCTTGCTGTACAAGTTCTAATGTCTGAAGCTTTGAGGCTCGGAGGCGCACTTAGCACGCCTTACCCTCTACTTCTTGTCTCTGATTGTCTTTTGAAGAAGCGTCGTTTAGTTATCTTATCGGTAGATAAAGTGCTTGTTCTTGATCGCGTAGGGCGCTTGTTCTTGAGCGCGTAGGGCGCTTGTTGGCAAATAACGTGTTGGGCTTTTGCTGGAGGAGAGCGCGCGGGGCACTTGTTGAAGGAGTGCGCATAGGGTGCTTGCTAGAGGAGAGCACGTTGGGCGCTTGTTGTAGAAGAGCGCGCGGGGCGCTTGTAGGAGGAGAGCGTGCATGACGCTTGCTAGTGGAGAGCACGCTGGGCGCTTGTTGGAGAAGAGCGCGTGGAGCGCTGGGGAAGAGACCCGTGCAAGGGAGCAACTTGTGTGATAACGCGCGGGAGCGTGCAGGGGAGAGACGAGCGTGATAACGTGCAAGGAGGCGGCGCGCGTGAGAGCGCGCAAGGAGGCGGCGCGCGCGGGAGCACGCACGGAGGCGGCGCGCGCGGGAGCGCGCAAGGACTAGGAGCGCGGGGGAGCGCGTAAGGAGGCGACGAGGGAGAGAAATTCCGGGCGGAGAAGATGAAAATTTTCAAAGACGAAAGAGGCATTCAAAGAATGCTTGAAGATCCTCGAAGGGGGAGAAGGAGTTGAAGAAGATGAAGGAGGAAGAAGAGAGAGGAAATCCGTAGGAGGATTTTTCCAAGAAAGAGAGAATGAATAAAAAAGGGAAGAGGGATCCTATTTATAGGCTTCATGGGTGGTTATGGAGGTCATGCGGTTATTCACAGCTCATAACCACCATGAGTGTTATTAATAGGTTCACTCATGACATAATATGCACATATAAATTTAATAATTATACTAACCGCAAGCCAGTCTTTTTTTAGCCGCGCATTTCCCCACTACGAAAGATCAAGGGGAGTAGTTACATGGGTGGTTACCCACGTAATCGATGACGGCGATCGCGGGAGCGCGACCGGACGGCGGAGGAAAGTCATAACAGACAGCGGCCGACGGCGACGGCGAACGACAATGGCGGCGGTCGTGGAATCGGGAAATAACGGCGGCGCGGCGGCGTTGGGAGACGGCGGCGGCCGCGGGAGAAGTGGACGACGACGACGGTCGTGGAGTCGGGAAATAACGGCGGCGGTGGCCGCGGCGTAGGGAGACTGCGGCGGCGGCGGCCGCGGGAGAAACGGACGAGGACGGCAATCGTGGAGTCGGGAAATAACGGCGGCGGCGGCCGTGAAGTTTAGAAATAATGGCGGTGACGGCCGCGTCGTTGAAGATGGTGGCGACGGCGGCCACGGGAGAGAGGAGCGATGACGACGACGTTCGCGGGAGAGATGGGCGACGGTCGTGATGTTGGGAGACGATGGCGGCGACGGCGGCGGCGGAGTTGAGAAATGATGACGACGGCGGCCGTGGCGCTAGGAAATGACAACGACGGCGTCCGTTTGGAGACGACGGCAACAGCGTCCAAGAAAGAGAGGAGCGGCGACGATCGTGGGAGAGAGGAGGGGGGACGCGCTGCCGGCACGAGCCAGCATCCCCTACGGAAACTACCGCACCACCAAGGGGTGGTGCGGGCCGTGCGGCAGCTTGCCCCGGATCCCTGTTGGGGAGTGCACTCCCCAACAGGGAGGCCAAATATAGGCGCTGACCAAGCCAGCGCCTAAAATAGGCGCTGACTTGGTCTGCGCCCATTTTCAGCCGATGGGGATTTAATCCCCATTGGCTGGAAATCATCCCGCGCGTGCACGAACCAAGCTTTCTGCGCGCGCGGGAATCGAGATTCCTCCCAGGAATTTCTGCGCACGCAGGAATTTGAGCGCATGCGCACACGGAATAAACCTCGGGCGCACATGCCGCGCGTGAGGATTTCAACGTGCCCGTGCGTGGCACTCGTCCTGCGCAGATGGTAACGTGTTGCGGGTGTGGTTGATGATCGGGGTGCGCTTGCTCGGACTGCGGCTCGACCGGGAGCGGAAACAGGGAGCCCATCATGACTCATCATCTCTCATGTTAATTTCATCGAAGTTTCGACGAAGGTTTTGTTTTTTAATAGATATTACCTTCTATCTCTTTGGAAGGTTTCCTTGAGTATATCCCAAGCGGCTTTGGCAGTGCGTGCTCCCATTATTCTTTGAGATATATGAGACGTCACTGATTGTTGTAGAATAAATAGTGTCATGGAGTTCTTTTTCTTTCTCCTCTGGGTATTTCTGTTGCAGTCCCTTCTTTCTCTTTGCGGTTGTTTGAGGGCCATTTTTGACGATTTCACAAATCTCATGTGATTCCAGGAGTGTCTCCATCTTGATGGCCTAATGATCGTACATCTCCCCATTAAATATTAGGGTTGTAGATAAAGGTGCCGAGAAGAATAATGTAGTAGATGAGGTAGATGATGATCTCATATTAATAGAAAGGGGATGAGAGTTGTCCTAGAACCTTGTGGCTCTGATACCACTGATGGAAAATTACATACTCATTATAGGGGAAAACAGTGAAAAAAAGAAAAAAACAAGAGAGCGTTGAGTAGAAAGCATGAAGATCATTTCCTCCTTTTTAATTGAGAAGACTCGGTATAGTTCTATAGATGCAAGATAAAACAACACTTAGGCGCAGCGTTCCGGCCGGCCGTTTGGGGCAAACGCTGCCGGACAGCGGGTAAACAAACATCCGCCGGCGATGTTTGCTCCGGCTGGACCCACCGCGCCCTGAGAAACGGGGCAAAAAGTCATGTTTCGATCAGCAGCTTCACCCCACCAGTTCAAGCAGCAGCCCGTCTCCTCCCGCCCCGTCTCCACCCACAGCGCCAAATGAAGCTTTAATAGCTTTTAACAACAAACGGCTTGATGCTTGCAATACTTCAAAATGGCTCTTTGAACTTATGATTCAATTACTCCAGTTAATTAAGCTCGAGTGTAACTGCAGTGCTTTATTTTGCAGGTAATGAAAAGTTTCCGACTCAATGCTTTGGATTCAGACGTTGAGTGGACCGCTGGTTCAGTTCCTCTAATAGCCCGCTGGGATGGCTGTGAATGCGGTGTTGTAGACGACGGCGGCTAACGCCGGGAGTTGCTGGAGGCGGCGAGGCCGGCGATGATGACAGTTGCTGCAGCGATGGCGGCAGCTGCCGCGGCAATGGAGGCGATGGCGCGGTGATGACGACGATGGCAACGACGGCGGCGGTTATGCTGCGTGCGGTTACGCCGTTTGTGGGCTCTATGGGTTCGGTCGAACCAGTTCGGGGGAACCCATCAATTATATTTAACGGTATTGTTGATGCGCGGAAACGGCACCGGGGGCACAGCTATCACCGAGGGGGTGTTTGGCCTCGCAGGCTAGGTGAGGAGGAAGGAGAAGGTTGCGGAGGTAGGGGAGAGGCTTGAGAGAAGAGGCGAGCCTTGATCAACAGAGAGGGTTGATCAAGAGAGGAAAAGGAGGGAGAGCAGGAGCGGTCGAACAGACAGTAATCGCAACGGTTGCGCTTGCAGGTTGGTTGCCGAGAAGAGCTGAGCTGAGGGCGAGGCTTGCTAAGCAGAGGAGAGAAGAGGGGGCCGCTAGCAGCGACAACAACACACTTCGCCCGTCGCGGCCTAAATGTCACTCCTGCGACAGACTTTCCTTTGATTAAAAGCTAGAGATTACAAGCTTACAAGTACACCTTTACAACAAAATCATTAAAGGGGTACAAGGAGAAGCTGACGGCTAAAGGAGAAGAAAGTGCCAGAAAACAGAGTGGAGAAGCTGCCAGAGACTAAGTAAAAGAGTCTGTCAGCTGCTGGAGGACTGAGAAACTGAGTCTACAGAGTCTGCTGGCAAGCTGCTGAAGAGCTGTGAAGGACTGCGCGGACAGGAAATCCGAGTCCGCAGAGCTTGCTGGAAGGATGATGACGGACTGCGCGGACTGGAAAACGGAGTCCGCAGGGGCTGCTGGCAAGACTTGTCTCCACCTCCAGCCTCCTTGAATGAGAGGCTTCAGGGGTATTTATAGGCCCATGGAAGTTCATGAAGAAGCGGGGCCCAGTGACATCAGCATGACGACCTGCGCGAACTCCGCGGACTGAGAATTTGCGTCCGCCATTGTTGAGTGAAGCAGCAGGCTGCAGGAGGCCCTGGAGAGAACCGGAGGCCACCCCCTTGCGGGCGGCCTGGGCGGACTCCGGGAGGAGTCCGCCCGGCAGGCCGGAGGCCGCCCCCTAGCGGGCGGCCTGGGCGGACTCCGGGTGGAGTCCGCCCGGCAGGCCGGAGGCCGAGCGGGCGGCCTGGGCGGACTCCGGGTGGAGTCCGCCTGGCGGGTGCCGGGGCCGCCCCCTCGCGGGCGGCCTGGGCGGACTCCGGGAGGAGTCCTCCCGGCGGATGCCGGGGCCGCCCCCTAGCGGCGGCCTGGGCGGACTCCGGGTGGGGTCCGCCACCTAGCGGGCGGCCTGAGCGAACTCCGGGTGGAGTCCACCCGGCGGATGCCGGGGCCGCCCCCTAGCGGGCGGCCGGGGCGGACTCCGGGAGGAGTCCGCCCGGCGGTCGGGCAGAGGCCGCCCTTGGTCGGCGGCCTCGGCGGACGACGGCAGGAGGCCGCCGCCCCTCGGGCAGCAGGGAGGTCGCCCCTGGTGGGCGGCCTCAGCGGACGGAGGCAAGAGACCGCCGCCCCTTGGGCTGACTAGGAGGTCGCTCCTGGTGGTGCTGTTGGCCGACTCCTGGAAGGAAAAGCACTGCACGATTAGCGGACCTAACCGCATGTCCCGCGCGGGTGAGTCATGGGAATAGCCCGCCGTCCTGCAGGGCACGCGGTTGCTAGGAAACCTCGGCGGACAGGGAAAACTGTCCGCCTACGTTGGGACTTGTCGCGATCGAAAGGGAGATCTAAGGGTCGCGACTACCCTGCTGGCCACCTTGGGAAGGATCGCCGATTTCTGGGTTAACAGGTACCAAGACCGGATATCACCTATACCTTAAATATATTAAGCCAATTTGTTGATTGCCCGCAGCAAGAACATATGTAGGCGGCAGAAAGAGTCCTCCGGTGCCTAAAATCGGCATGTGAGCAAGGAATAATGCAATCAACAACCAATGATCTCACACTAAAGGCATATTGTGATGCAGATTGGGGAGGTTGTCCCACGACACGAAGATCTCGCAGTGACAACTTCATCACATTGGGAGGGTCGCCAATCTCATGGAGAACAAAGAAACAAACCGTTGTGGCCAAGTCTTTGGCAGAGGCAGAATATAGAATCATGACCACCAACGTTAGTGAACTTTGTATGGTTGCGGTGGTTATTGGGCGATTTACAAACTCCTCAATTAGAGCCAACAACATTGTTTTGTGACAGCCAAACGACGTTTCATATTACCGCAAACCCGGTATTTTACGAAAGAACAAAACACGTTGAGATGGATTGCTACATTGTTCGAGAAATTGCACCAACAAAAATATCGACAAGCATCAAACTTGCAGATATATTCACAAAGGCACTGGGAAAACAAAAATTCATGAATTTGATAGAGAAGTTGGGCATTTATCCAACTTGAGGAAGAGTGAAGAATTGGAAAGTCCAAGATTGGAATCCTCGGTCATGACAATGCATTCAAATACAACCGTTGGGGTCTCTCTGTTATAGGAATTGTCCTTATTCACGTCCATCAGTGCTTTCCAATTCTCTACAGCCATATATGGAATGTTATTATATGACTTTGTAAATTCTCTGCATAGTTAGTAGTAGGCCCATTCATGTATAAATATATGACTTGTCAATGAAATAAAATCAAGAAAGCGTGCTGTAGTTTACAAAGCCACGTTCTCCAAAATTCCTTTCTCAAAATTCTTCGGCAATTAAATTTGGCGATTGTTAACCGTAATTAGTTATTGCTAGTCGCACCCCAAAATCTCCTAATTTTCACGTTTTTTTGAAATACGTCTTGTAAATGCAATTTTAGGAAAAGTGCTCGACACAAAAGTTGTAGATCTCATGGAGATCTACAACTTTCATGTTGAGCACTTTCCCTAAAAATACAAGTACAAGACGTATTTTGGAAATTTGCCCAGTTTTTGTGTCTTTCCAAATACGCCTTGTACATGCAATTTCAGGAATATTGTTCAACACGAAAGTTCTAGATCTCCTGAAATTGCATGTACAAGACGTATTTCAAAAAAGCGCGAAAAGTTAGGAGATTTTGTGGTGCGACTAGCCAATAACGAATTTGCGGTTAACAATCCCTTATATTTTTATAGTAAATTAAAAGGGAAAATACTATTTGGTTAAATATTCTTTTTCCATTTTACCCCTCTTAATTATAAAAATTTCAATTTTTAAAATTTATGTTTATTCTTTTATATTTTTGTAAATGTGATCTCCTATAAAAAAAATATGTTCTTCCACCGCTCACGAATCTCGTGCACACCGCAAAAAATGAGCGATGAGCGGAGTGTAACACTCAGGAAATGCGAAAGATGGGAGCGTCATCGCGCCGGGACAATATCGCTGCCGGGATAATGTCGCGTAAGGCAAGGAGGCCCGCGCGCACTCTCACGGTTGAGGTATTCTCGTGATTGCCTATAGGGACAGAGCCCTGTGCCTGTCACTCATATAAAAAAAAATAACAAATAAGTTCATCCTGATGACCGGACAATTCCTATGGGAGGGCCGTTGCGCAGAGGATGCTCTGTGCACTTGGCAACCCCTATGGATCCAATCATTATGTCAGTAGGTTAGGGTGGAGTTCGCGCAATCTCGCTCGTCCGATTGAAATCCAACTGGCGAGCGAGATTGCATTTTTTAATATTTTAATTTTTTCTTTTTTTATCTTTTAGTGCGCGAGAAGTCCAGCCGTTGGATTGATGGAGTGAGAGGTTCTCGCGCCCTTGGATTCAACTCCATCCTGGAGTTCCCGCACAAACTCCAGAGGATCCGGATCCGTTATTTACTAGCCTAAAGAGTGCATACCTACCAGTTATTGTTGTTGAGAGCGAATAAACAAAATGTGTAAGGCGTTGTTTTGGTCATGTGCTACATAGAGAACTTAACTTTGTTCTCATGAAATTATGCTTCAATCAGGCCCATAAAGGTTTCAACATCTCTCTGGTCATTAACACCCATAAATGTTAGAAGTTGTTTTTGGGCGCTAATATTTGCAGACCCATAATCGATATTTGCAGCTCTTGGATATTTGCAACCCTCAAATCGATATTTGCAGGCCCAATGGATATTTGCAGCCCTTTTTTTAAAAAAATTAAAATTGATTTTCTTTAACTTTTTTCCTCCTACTAATTATTAATATGAAATAAAGCAAAAAATACAAATATATCATTGAAACAAAATCTAAATTTTATCTTTCAAACAATTTTTTGAAAATTAAAAATGACATTTCGAATTGTTTTCAATTCTCATTGAAAATCTTGAATTGGTTTTAGTGATACTATATTGATAAATAATATTTTTGCCCCCTGCAAGGCGGCAAGTATTTTGAGTTCGCTCTCTTATGCTTGATGTCACTAGTTGGAAATCATCCATCTATATTATATTATACATCGGCATATTCATTTATATACTGACATAATTTTTAGTTTACATGCAAAAATATAAGTGAAAAAGAAATAAAAATGATAGTATTTAACCAATTTTTAATACATATAAGAGTGAAATATTAATTTATTTTATATTTATATGTTAATATGTATATGTATATAATATAGTTTACTAACAAAACAGAAAAGCCAATTGGCTTGGTGGTTCAACACTGTGGCAGCTTTGTAGATGGTAGGGGTTCGAATCCTCACTCTCAATATTTTGTATATTAAATTATTCTCTTTGGTCCGCCCGGTTTAGTAAACCCGTGCCCGGTTCCCGGCTCACCGGCCCGCCCACCCGATTTTCCTGTTCTTGGGCGGTCCTTTATTCTACCGGGTCACTAGCCTTGACCGGACCGGGCGGTGGTCCGACCAGCGGCCCGACCGGTTGGACCGGTACGCTTTGCAGAGGAGAAATCGTAAGATGGGGCTGCAATTAGGATCTTCTATTTATGTTATTAAATTACATGGATTTTTAAAAAAATAGGCCTGCAAATATCCATTTTAGGCCTGCAAATATCAGCGTCCTTGTTTTTTGTTTTGTCAATTTTAACATGAAATGCTTTCATCTGTGCAAATAGTTTTCCTTTTTTTTCATACTGTGAGCAACGTTACTAGCATAGTTCTCATTTATCAAGCATTATTTTTAGGTGATTGTTATGAGCAAATTAATTTTGAATAGGTGCAAATTAATTTTATGAACAATTCAAAAATTTATATGTACAAATCAAATTGTTACGTGTAAATCAATATAATTTTTTTAAATTTTTTTTATCAAAATATGAACAAATAGTTTAACAACAACATTATAAAATTTAGCGTATTACAAAAGTTTTAAATTTAACATAAATTTTTTTTTAATGATGAATGCAACTTTTCGACATTCTTTTTCTTGGCTAGAGAAATACGAAAACAAATGATAAAAATGAGAAATATAAAAAAGAAAGGTATAAATCTACGGCTTCCTTCAGATCAAGGGAGTTGAAGATGAGCGAGAATGTTTGACACAAATAAATCTAGAGCTCCCGCAGTGGTCAGAAGCGAGGATGTGTGGTAGGTGTCATCGCGTAAGGCTTGCGGTAGGCGTTGGTGGCGATGTCGGCGACAGCGGTGGCGGCGGCGAAAAGAGAGGAGTCGGCGGTGGTGGTGGTGTCGTCGCATATGTCTCACTGCTGTCGACATGATGGGAAAATGATTTGCCTCTATCAATTTTACCGTAACATTTAAAATAATTGTTTAAAAAAATTTATTTTTTATTTATTCATAACAATTATCTATTTTTATTTCACTTCACTGCATTTTCCATCATAATTTCACACCGCTCTATTTGCCGCTACAATTTTCCCGCTCCATTTGGCAAATAATAAGTAAAGATTAAACATTTGAATTCCTTTTATAATAAAAGTTGCAATGTAATGAAGATGCGTGTCGCTCCTTTTCCATAAGCAGATATACGCGCGTGACCAGGCGTTGTGGCGTGGCTGCTGCCTGTCAGCAGATGCGGAATGCGTTTGCTAGTGCGGCACGGTTTGGAATCCGATTTATTTTAGCATTAAATAATGTTATCTTAATCTGACCGAGATGATGGAGAATTTGTCGGCAACCGAACTGCATTAAATCCGTGTAGTAAATGCAGGCTCCCATGCCGCCCCCTTGACCGGTTGCTTTAATAATTATATGAGCGATATCCTAAATATTTATGAATATACTATAAATACAAAATAATACCATTTAAAATGTCTAATTTCTGAGGCCTCTTATAAGGCTATGGACAGCCCATCCCATTATCTCCTCTTTTCCTGCCACAATCTTCTTTGGCTCTGTTTGGGACAGCTCTGGCGGCTGAAGAAGCTCTTTTCCAGCCGCCAGAGCAGGTATTGGATCTATTTGGGACAGCTTCCCAATAAAATCACTTTTTTAAAAATAGCTCTGGGAGCTATTTTTCGGAAGCAGTCCCCCCCTACGTTTCAGTAAATCCCGATTCTCCTTCCGCGAAATCCCGCGTCTGCCCCATTCCCGATTCTCCTTCCGCCTCTTTCTCGATCCCGATCCCGATCCCGATCCCGCGGCTACTCCGCATTCCCGATCGCAGTCGCCTCTCCTTCCGCCTTCTCTCGATCGCAGACGCCGCCGCCTTCTCCCCGATCGCAGACGCCGACGCCTTCTCCCGATCGCAGACGTCGCCGCCGAACCTCCAGCTCGCAGCAGTAGCCGCCGCCTGTAACCGATCGCACGAACCCTAGCGTTTCCGGCGACGGAATCCAGCCTCTCCTCCTCCCCCAGCGCCGGCAAGGTGGTACTCCTCTGCCGCTCCTTCTTCCTCCTCTCCGGAGACAACAACGAGGAGGTTCTTCCTCCAGCGTCCACAAGACTTTCTTCATTCTCTGTGGCTCATTTTCTTCTTCCGGTTAGGTATACCAAATTCCTTCTCTCATACCAAATTTCTTTATATGATTTGGGTATGTATATGAATGTGTATGTGTGTGTGTGTTTTTTTTTGGTTTAGGGTTGTATGTATGTGTGTTTGTGTGTATGTGTGTATGTATGTATGTTTGTTTGTGTGTGTATGTGTGTGTGTTTTTTTTGGGTTTGGGTATGCATATGAAAAGTGTATGGTTGTATGTGTGTGTGTGTGTATTATGTGTGTATGTGTATATGAGTGTGTGTGGTTGTGTGTTTTTTTTTTGTTGGGTTTGGGTATGTATAAGAAAAGTGTATGGTTGTATGTGTGCGTGCGTGTATTATGTATGTGTGTGTGTGTATGTGTATATGAGTGTGTATGGTTGTGTGTGTGTGTGTGTTTTTTTTTTGTGTTTGGGTATGTATATGAAAAGTGTATGCTTGTATGTGTGTGTGTGTGTGTATTATGTGTGTGTGTGTGTGTGTGTGTATGTGTATATGAGTGTGTATGGTTGTGTGTGGTTGTGTGTGTTTTTTTTTTGGGTTTGGGTATGTATATGAAAAGTGTATGGTTGTATGTGTGTGTGTGTATTATGTGTGTATTATGTGTGTATGTGTATATGAGTGTGTGTGGTTGTTTTTTTTTTGTTGGGTTTGGGTATGTATAAGAAAAGTGTATGGTTGTATGTGTGTGTGTGTGTGTGTATTATGTGTGTGTGTGTGTGTGTGTGTGTGTATGTGTATATGAGTGTGAATGGTTGTGTGTGTGTGTGTGTGTTTTTTTTTTGTGTTTGGGTATGTATATGAAAAGTGTATGCTTGTATGTGTGTGTGTGTATTATGTGTGTGTGTGTGTATGTGTATATGAGTGTGCATGGTTGTGTGTGGTTGTGTGTTTTTTTTGGGGTTTGGATATGTATATGAAAAGTGTATGGTTGTATGTGTGTGTGTGTGTATTATGTGTGTATTATGTGTGTATGTGTATATGAGTGTGTGTGGTTGTGTGTGTTTTTTTTTTGGGTTTGGGTATGTATAAGAAAAGTGTATGATTGTATGTGTGTGTGTGTGTGTATTATGTGTGTGTGTGTGTGTGTGTGTGTGTGTGTGTGTGTGTGTGTGTGTGTGTATGTGTATATGAGTGTGTATGGTTGTGTGTGGTTGTGTGTTTTTTTTGGGTTTGGGTATGTATATGAAAAGTGTATGGTTGTATGTGTGTGTGTGTGTGTATTATGTGTGTATTATGTGTGTATGTGTATATGAGTGTGTGTGGTTGTGTTTTTTTTTGGGGTTTGGGTATGTATAAGAAAAGTGTATGGTTGTATGTGTGTGTGTGTGTATTATGTGTGTGTGTGTATGTGTATATGAGTGTGTATGGTTGTGTGTGGTTGTGTGTTTTTTTTTGGTTTGGGTATGTATATGAAAAGTGTATGGTTGTATGTGTGTGTGTGTGTATTATGTGTGTATGTGTATATGAGTGTGTGTGGTTGTGTGTTTTTTTTTTGGGTTTGGGTATGTATAAGAAAAGTGTATGGTTGTATGTGTGTGTGTGTATTATGTGTGTGTGTGTGTGTGTGTGTGTGTGTGTGTGTGTGTGTATGTGTATATGAGTGTGTATGGTTGTGTGTGGTTGTGTGTTTTTTTTGGGTTTGGGTATGTATATGAAAAGTGTATGGTTGTATGTGTGTGTGTGTGTATTATGTGTGTATTATGTGTGTATGTGTATATGAGTGTGTGTGGTTGTGTGTTTTTTTGGGGGTTTGGGTATGTATATATGTGTGTATGTCAGTGTTTGTTTGTCTATGTGTGTGTTTGTTTACTTTTGAATGTGTATGAGTGTGAATGTGTGTGTGTGTTTGTGTTTGTTTTTTTGGTTGTACATGTGTATTATTAGTAGTTCTTATTTTAATTTGATTAGTTTATAGTACAATGGTAAAACCAAAGGAAGGAGGAATCGTAGCGAGTTGGGAGTCAGGTGAAGTGACTTTATTTTGTGATCTCTGCAAAAAAGAGATTGGTTTGGGGAATCGGCCAACCACCCACTTCAGCAAAGAAGGGTGGAAAAATCTGATTACAGGGTTTAAAAACGCACGGGGAAAAACTACGATCGAATGCAAATGAAAAATAAATGGGATCATCTGAAGAAGGATTGGAAGTTATGGAAGGAACTGAAACATGATGAGACTGGTTTAGGCTGGGATCCAGAGAAGAGAACTATTGCTGCCTTAGAGGAATGGTATCCCAGAAGATATGAGGGTTTGGTGGATTATGAAGGCTTACGAGAAGAGGGCTCAGTGATACGAGCTTACCTTGATCGAAATCTCCTTTTATGTTTTGCATGTAAAACACTATAATGTTTATGTTTACTTTTTAATGTCGTCCATCTATTTTGAGTACTACTAGATTACATTGTAATAGTTTTTTTGTTATCGTCTTCGCATATATATAATGTTTATGTTTTATTGTGCTTCGAATGCAGGTACTAATAATGGAAGCGCATGACTCCTCCCCTGAAGATTCTGGGGATTCAACCAGTCTTTCGCCAGAGCGGAGACAATATATAGAATACTGCAGTGTAGTTATGTCATCGATCGAGAGGATGAATTATCATGTTCGAGATACACGTCCATGCACGACATCTACCCAAACTGGTTCGAAATGGATCAAAGAGTTACTAGAAGGACATCCAGATAGAATACATGACGCATTTAGGATGTCTAAACGCATTTTCGTAGATTTACTCCATAAACTAGAAGCAGATGCTGAACTTCAAGGATCACAGCGGACGTCTTCAAGAGAAATCCTAGGGATTACATTGTATATCTTAGCACAAGGAGGTTCCGTTAGATTGACGAAAGAACGGTTCCAGCACTCGACCGAAAAAATAAGTAGATATTTTTCGAAAGGGATTAGATCTCTTTGTTACTGTCAATTGATGCTATAAAGCCTACTGACTGTCAATTCAGAGAGATTCCGGGTGAGATAAGGTATGATCCTCGTTACATGCCATTTTTCAAGGATTGCGTTGGTGCCATTGACGGTACACATGTTGATGCGAGGATACCCGTAGAAGATCAAGTACGATACATAGGACGTCATGGCACGATGACCCAAAATGTAATGGCAGTCTGTGATTTTAACATGTGTTTTACATTTGCCCTCGCTGGATGGGAAGGATCTGCTCATGACAGTCGCATCTTTGCACGGGCATTGGCCGACGATAGATTGCACTTTTCGCATCCCCCACAAGGTATCATAATCAATATGTTTACATTCATTCAAATTATTTGTATTTCATAATGTTTACCTGCTTAACAAACCAAATAAATGCAGGTAAATATTATTTAGTGGATGCTGGTTACCCGTTAAAGAAGGGTTATCTGAAGTCGTATCTAGAAACAAGATATCACTTGACTGACTTTGCCCGTGGGAGTCGGCCTGTACAAGGAAGGCAAGAACATTTCAATAAGGCGCATTCATCTCTTCGCAGTGTGATCGAGCGAACGTTTGGAGTGTGGAAAAAGAAGTGGCACATTTTGAGCAAAATGCCACAGTACAACTTCAAGAAACAACGTTCCATTGTGCTAGCGACAATGACCATACATAACTTCATTCGGAGACATCCTTCTCGCTGGGACCCTGAGTTTAATGCTTGTGATGCTGATGAGTCTTCTTTCGTTCCCTCAGAGGCTGAGGAACCTGCGGCAGATGATGAAATTGAAAGCGATATGCGTGATGCTGCTGGAGAAGAACATATGTCTACAGTACGAGATAATATTGCCGAAGAGATATCCAGCGCGCGCAGGTAAAAATTCGATCCAACGCTTACTATAAATTGAAAGGGTTAAAAATATCAAAAGTTTGATTCATATCAATTTATTTTCGAACAGGTGATCGAAAGGATTGAAAAAAGGAGTCGCCGGATGTTGCAAGATCTTTTTTTTCTATTTGCTACAAATATGTAAAAGACACATGTTATCAGTTATTTTTAAATATTTATGTATTTTCGTTTTTTAAAAAACAGCTTCCAAAAGCTGTTTCTCCAAACAGAAAAAGAGAAAATCGCTCTTCAAAGCGCACTTCTGCACATAACACCCAAACACTCTGCAGCTTTTCAAAACTGCTCCCCAGAAATCTATTTCAAAACAGCTCTATCCGGACAGCAGCTTTTCAATCCGCCAGAGCTGTCCCAAACAGAGCCTTTATCTTCTGTGAGGTCCCCTTCGCGGCCTCCCAAACTCCGTTCATCATCTGCTTCGCCTTTTCTCCCACGCTCTGCACCGTCTCAGTCCTCCCGGCTGCGCTACTAGGAGGCCAACGCTTTCTCTTCGGCCTGGCTCAAATCACCTTCTCTCGGCGCAGAAGTCTGCAGCGATATGCATAGAATCATTTGATCTTGTTCTGTTTTTTTCATATAATTACAGATTTTGCCGATTTCTAATGGAGAATTTGAGAGGAAAAAAATCATCAGTGCTATATAAAACTAAAGAGAAAGTCGGGATCATGTTCTTTTTTGTTTCGTTGCTTGCAAATATTGAAATACGAATGTCTATTGAGCTCTAATCCAACTATCTGCTATTATTTCAATGTAGTGGTGCTGAATCCTCTTTGGTTTTTGTGATAATAACTAATGCCTTTAAGGTGAGGAAATCCCTGAAAGAGAGCGGTGGTTGCTTTGGCAGTGATAATCGTGGTGGGTGTGAAGAACGGAGAGTGCGAATTTAGGGTTTAGTTTGTTCATGTACAAGCAATGATGGAAAGGAGAAGCCCAACTCTTGCATTTCAAGAATAGAAGTAGAGCTAGGATCTATTTTTGATTGTTTCATTTCTGATTTTTTGTGCTCTACTTCTATTATATTGTATTTTCCTAGTACTTGATTTGAAGTAATTTTGTTCCTATCCGTGAAATTATGTTTTTGTTTTTGTTGTTTTTCATGTAGGATAAAATGGATCAAGAATATACATTGTTGGTTTTGAGTGACTCAAATAAAGGCAGTGACATAAATGTTGGGATGCATTTTATTACTGAGAGTGTCGTTTTGACTTCATACTGTTTTTTGGACTCAACTATTTTGTGTAAATAACTGTTTAAAGTATTTATTTTTAGCGCTAATATTTGTAAAAATTGTTTGGAGACTTAAATGAATTTACTAATACTTGATTTGCAAATAGCAATTTGGTGTGTACATAGTGTAAATGGGTTGTATATAGCGATATTGGGTTGTACATAATTGTTGGCTGACCATATCCAAACTTGATGTGTCCATAACACGGCTCATAATTATAAGCACTATTGATATTTCTTCATAATAATATAATATAGTTTTTTTATATAATTATGAGATACCCAGCGGTGCCGGGACTCCAGACGATCACAGACTGAGCGTTGGGTCCGGCGAGGAAAAAGTGCCGCAAATGCACTTTACCGTGCAGTGCTATACTCTGTTTATCAATCAATTTTTGAAATGTTGAGGCCCGTCGTACAGCCCAAGTAAGAGTCGCGTGCGGGAGCGTGTAAGGAAGGGATGCTTGTGGGAGCACGCAAGGAAGAGGCGCGCGGAAGCATGTAAGGAAGAGGAAAGGAGGAGAGAGAAACTCGTATGACGAGAAGAGAGAGAAAATGCGTAGAAGGATTTTCCAGCCGAGGAAGTGATAAAAATGAGGAGGGGTCTATTTATACATTTTAAGAGAGACAAGCGGTAATTTTCCCCTGTAACCACCGGCCGGACGAATAGAATTTCTCCGTTTAGAGCACACGAATCACCATATTTACGCAAATGACGAGACCTCCCCGGCCGGAAAAATAATCGCCCTTGCCGAAAAATAACCGCTCCTCCCGCGAGGGAGGAGTGGCCGGCAAGAGCGGCAACCGGAGAGGGCCGGGGGCCAAGGTCGGGCGGCCAATATGGCCGCTCGGCCTCGGTGAAGAGGAGGACGCCCCTCAACGGGGGAGGCGGCGGAAAATGGGCGGCCGGATGGCCGCCCTTTTTCGGCGGAAGGGAGGTCGTCCCTTAACGGGGGCGGCGGCGGGAAATGGGTGGCCGGATGGACGCCCGTTTTCGGCAGAAGGGAGACCTCCCCTTAATGGGGGCGGTGACGGGAAACGGGCGGCCAGATGGCCGCCCGCTTTTGGTGGAAGGGAGGCCTCCCCTTAACTGGGGCGGCGGCGGGAAACGGGCGGCCGGATGGCTGTCTGCTTTCGGCGGAAGGGAGGCCGCCCCTTAACGGGGGCCCGGGGGGAAACGGGCCGCCTTTTAGCGGCGACGGGATCCGCGGCCGGAGAGGGGCGGCCGGAGAGAAGCCGCGACGGCGATGGCGGGGAAGACGACGGAGGTCCCCGTGGCGATGGTGGTTATGGCGAGGAAGACGAAGGCGGTTGGCGAGATGGCGGCGGTTGCCGCAGCAGATTCAACGGTAGTGGGGTTGACTGTCAACCCCACTTTCTCCATCAAAGGAGATGGGCAGCTTGGCTTGCCGCAAACCGGATCATATCAAGGTGACCACATCATTTGCCCGCCCAAGTTTCCGCAGCTCAGAGCCGAAGTGAATGGAGGGCGGGGAATTTTCCATAAGTCGCATGCATGGTCAACTTGTTGTAAGACTGGAGGTGAAGATCCACATAACGGTGTTGAAGCGTTGTTGTGGCGTGCCCGATCTCGTCACCGGAGATCATTCCAAGGATGAGTGAGGGGCTCCGGTGTTGATGTAGATTGGGCGTGGCTCTATCTTTATTATTGCTTTGCGCATTTGCGTTATGTAGTGGCTTCACACTTTGTTGGATGATCTTTGGTTGCTCTTTGAGCACCGCTTGACTGTCTTTTCACCATTCTGGCCTTGCACCTTCGTTGGGGTTGATGATCGAGCTTTAGCAGTGTTGAAAACATCGTTCTGCGTAAGCAAACCTATTCTTCTTCTTAGATGTTGATGGTTGGAGGGAGAGGTTCAGACGACGCCCAGTCCACTACTTGGGCAAAGGGCGGATGGTTTCCTGCAAGCGTGAGTGTGTCGTTGTTGGTCTCGACTTTGATGACCTTTTTGAGGACGAGCTTGTTGCGTATGTCATTGATGAGGAGGAGATGTCTCCTCGGTTTACTGTACGTAGTACGATCTTGTGTACTTGTTGCCCTAGTGGCATGCTTGATCTCATATCATGCGCTGGATTGCGGGCTTCTGCTTTCTTCTACATTTCGTTGTTAGCTTTATGCTCTTTCTTGCAACGTCTGTTGTTTTGCTTTCGGTGACTTGTCTTCGGTACACATTCCTTTGGAGTTTGAAGAGGAGTAGACTCCAACTTTGTTGTTTCTTACTTTGGTTGTACTTGCTGTTGAAGCCAGGAAAAATCTCAACCTCAGAATTCGGACCAAAGCCACCTAAGGTTAACGTTACAGAGATCAGATCAGACGACTAGGGTGACTAGTATGAAGAACCAGGTCAAACAGGACCCCAGATGTTGCGGCAGGAAGGTCTCACCACGTACCCGGATGCTCAAAAGGAGCAGCCCCTTCTCAACCAAAGATGGTCGAACTGGGTACGAGCGAAGCTAGCTGATGACGAAGTCGCAAGGTCGCGACTTGATCTCTAAGGAAATGAAATCCAAAGACTCGGCTAGTACCTCAAAAGTGGAGCTCGCAAGTATCCTGCAGAGGATTTCAAGTGTCTCACCTCGTACCACTACAACAAATTCATTATACGGTGACATTTTTTTATGTCTTTAGTGACGATTTTTAAGCGTCGCGATAGTTTTCGTGACGTTCATAAAAACGTCACAAAATCGTCGTGATTGTGGCCGTCACCGTAGCTCATTGCGACGCTTTCATAAAAAAATGTCACGATTTGCAATTACTCTATCGTGACATTTTAAAAAAACGTCATGATAAATAATTGATCTATCGTGACGCTTTCTAAAAAACGTCGAGGAAATATTAACTCTACCACTACGTTTTTGCAAAATGTCACTGTATTAAAAACTCTACAATAACGTTTTTCGAAAAAAAACGTCGCAACTTTTTGCATTTTAAGAAAAAAACTTTAAACAAATAGAAGTTTATGATAATTAAAAGTAAATGTGCATCTAATATTTAAATTAAAAAATATAAATGTTATTATTTTATAAACTTACTTTTGATAAATATTTGAAGTATTTTTTGACATTGATATTAAGATATGTTAAAGAAATTTCTTGCAACTTGTTCCAAATAGTATTTCTCTAATTATAACAAAAAGTAATAAAAAAATAACTGACAAATAAAAGAAGATTAATGTACACAAATTGACACCAGTCCAAATTATATTAAGGAATTGTTCCAAAAATTTTTTTACTGATTAACATACATTACATGATTATCTACAATGATGTGATAAAGCAAAACAAGATTAAAGCTTCCTCTCTGGTGAAGATCTTCATTGAGGGCTTCATTCTCCACTACTTTTGAGGATCTTGACGAAATTCCATGATGAACCTGATCAATTGCAAATCAACTATAAGATGTTATACGATTAACATGTATACTGGTATACCCCTGCTTGGGCAACGTCTTGTTCTCAGAAAGTTGAATAGAGTCGATTTTGTTTTAGTTAACTATGAATCAAAAGGCATGCAGTCAGTAAGGAAGCTTGACCACTTGTTTTGATTATTCCAATGTTGCAGTAAAATCTTCTTAAGGCTCTGTTTGGTATGGCGACGGTGTTCATGAATGAGGTGGTTATGAACCATTGTTCGTGAACACCCAGTCTCACCTAAGGAGCTTTAACCGTTGTCATGCCAAACAATCATTCAATGACGATGGTGTTTTTTGCCCAATTCACCGGAGTAAAAACACCTTGCCAAATGGAGCTTAAGTGTTAAAAAATTATCACAAGAAATTTTAAGTTGCTTATAGGTGTAGAGAATATGGAATAGTGGAATAACATCATACATTAATAATATAATTCAAAACAAATATAGGACAGTGAAATGGATACATTCAATAGCTCACCACTATGGTTTGACTTTCTCCAACTACCAAACAACAAATTCATTGCTACTATGACTTGATTTGAACATCAACCTCTCATTTCTTTTCAAGTTCAGACAGACAACCTGAATCAATGTATAAAATTTGTAAAGTCGATATCCAAGTTGACTTTGACGAAATGAAAAGTTATAAAACAACTAAAAATTATCATTTAGAACACGAAGGGAAATAATTACAATGATGAAAACATAAGCTTTATGTTGTTGCCCTCATACAAGAGTCCAGCACCAGAAAACTTTGATAAAGAATGTCCAAAATGAGGTGAAGTGCTTGAAGTATACTGTCTTTTCATGAATGCACAATATACTTTCAAATATAAGTAGTGCATCAAAATAGGCCTGTTTGCTTGGAGTTGAAGAAGGGTGAAGTGAAAAATGAGAGATCTAAAACCACTTCAGCTAAGGTAGAACTTTCCGTGAAATTATAACTCTTCCCAAATGCTCCAGAGCTACTCTTAAGTGGACAAATTTGATACTATCACCATCCTACAAAACATTATCCATATGCACATGGACACATACATTGATTTATGTGATACCATATAGAAACATTAATGAACATCTGTATAGCAAAACAAGGCATATATACAAAGATATATCGGATCACAAAAAATATTATATGCATAGTTCCTAATTTTACTGTGTAGCTTAGACAAACTAGTTGGCTAAGAAATTTTCAATTTCCAAGCTTTCCAGCAAGAATCAAATGAATGTGATAATTTTGGCTCCAAATGCACAATTTTATATAGATTCTACCAGATAAAAACAAATTTAAATATCTGTCTCTAAGCATTGCAAAATGAAGGCCCCACAACTCTAACGAGCCCTCAAGAAAATCCGAAAGGGCAAGATAAGGAAACCCAAGCCCTCAAAGGCCCAAATCGCACCTGTAACGACGAAATTCTTCCCTGCCGCTCAGATCTTCGGGGTTGAAGGAGCTCGGGGATGCGGACATCTCAGCTTCCATTCGAGAGCAGCAGAAAGCCCAGACCCAACACCCGTTGTGTCTGTTGCGCCTAAAAACTTGGATTGGAATATGCTTCTCATGGAAACTGTGTGTGGCTACTTCAAAAATATGCCATTTCAAATTACGAAAAAGAAGAAGAGATCGATATACTTACCAATGGACAGGGGCCTTTCGGGAAAGGGAGAGGCAAGGAGCTTGCACGCCGAGGAAGGGAGGAGAAAAACCTGTCGATCGTGAGCGAGGTGGCTGTCGATCGGCACAAATCGGCGGCGAGAGTGGCGAGGGGGATGTGATCGGGACAAATTAGAGGTGAGAGTCACAAGGGCTGTCGGCCGGCAGAAATGGGAGAGAATGGCGAGGGTGTTAGGTTAGAAGCCTGGGAGAGAATGAATTTTTTTTATTAAAAAACCAGCCCTATGGCCCTTACTCACCTTTACATTTAAAAATGTGGTGTGAAATGTTCTCAAATTTTTTCCCGCACAAATTAAGCTCATGCCGCCAAATGAAAAAACTTTTGTAAAAAATACATCAACAGCCACGTTTTTTCATCTATAAGAACCGTCGTTTGGAGTGCATTATATTGAATTAAAACCTAAAAATAAAGTTTGGAGGGGGGGGGGGGGAATATTTTAAGGGCGCTGATATTTGCAGGCCTTAAAAGGATATTTGCAGGCCCATTTTTTAAAAATCCACCTAATTTATAACATAAATAAAAGATCATAATTGCAGCCCCATCTTATGATTTCTCATCTACAAAGCTCGGACCGGTCCAACCGGTCGGGCCGCTGGTTGGACCACCGCCCGGTCCGGTCAAGGCTAGTGACCGGGTTGAACAAAGGACCGCCCAAGAACCAGAAAATCGGGTGGGCGGGCCGGTGAGCAGGGAACCGGGCTCGGGTTTATCAAATCGGGCGGGCCAAAGAGAATAATTTAATATCCAAAATGTTGAGGGTGTGAGGATTTGAACCCCTGCCATCTAGAAAGCTGTCATAGTGTTGAACCACCAAGCCAATTGGCTTTGCTGTTTTATTATTAAAATATATTATATACATATACATATTAACATAAATATAAAATAAATTAATATTTCACTCTTATATGTATTAAAAATTGGTTAAATACTCTCATTTTTATTCCTTTTTCAATTATATTTGGTGATTGTTAACCGCAACCCGTTATTTTGTTAGTCGCACCCCAAAATTTTCCAAATTTTCGCGCCTTTTTTAAATACGTCTTGTACATGCAATATCAGGAAAAGTGTTCAACACGAAAGTTGTAGATCTCATCGATATCTATAACTTTCGTGTTGAACACTTTTCCTGAAATTGCATGTACAAGGCTTATTTTGAAAAATCACAAATAATTGTTAGATTTTGGGGTGCGACTAGCTAATTACGGGTTGCGGCTAACAATCGGCTTATATTTTTGCATATAAACTAAAAATTATGTCAATATATAAATGAATATGCCGATGTATCATATAATATAGATGGATGGTTTTCAACTGGTGACATCAAGCATGAGAGAGAGAACTCAAAATAGTTGCGGTCTTGCAGGGGGCAAAAGTATTATTTATCAATCTAGTATCACTAAAACCAATTCAAGATTTTCAATGTGAATTGAAAACAATTCGAAATGTCATTTTTAATTTTCAAAAAATTGTTTGAAAGATAAAATTTAGATTTTGTTTCAATGATATAATTATATTTTTTGCTTTATTTCATATTAATAATTAGTAGGAGGAAAAAAGTTAAAGAAAATCAATTTTAATTTTTTTTTAAAAAGGGCTGCAAATATCCATTGGGCCTGCAAATATCGATTTGGGGGTTGCAAATATCCAAGGGCTGCAAATATCGATTATGGGCCTGCAAATATCAGCGCTCTATTTTAATTTCCCTCCAAAACTTTACTATTTTCATCTATATAAATTTTTATATTTTAATTATGAGATTAGATTAAAAAGTAAGTCTTTTAAATTGCAATGTTAATATATTAAAAAAATTTGGGCCCGGGCACTAACCTCAAACACTACCAGGGGGTGCTGCCCACTTGATCTCTGTCCACAGATCAGTGGTACCCCCAAAAACTCTTCGTAGGGAATATTAGACACAAGGTTGCAGCGAAACCTCAAAAATTTTGTGTAGGGTCATTTCGTACGATATATATTAAGTTCTCAAAAACCTCACAACTCTTAGTAGGGGCATTTGATTTGATACGAGGTTTGGATATCGCATCTTGACATTATTTATCTAAATGTAAACATGATGTCATGCACTTCATGCTCGATTAATAAATGACATGATTGTAATGAAAATATTTTGAACTTTTTGATAACAATTTTTTTTTATAAAAATCCTATGTTTTAATGACGTTTTAAAAATAATCGTCACTAAAACTGAACATTTATATTGACGTTTTTTCATGAAAAACGTGGCTAATATTATTATTGGTATTAGCGATGTTTTTTTTATAAAAAGCGTTGCTAAATAGAAAACAAACGGTGACGCTTTTCCAAATGTCGCAATAAAAATGTTACTGTAAAGTGCATATCTTGTAGTGTACCCCTGGGGTCCTATTTATATGCAAATCACAGGGGGGTCATATTTATACCCCACCCCCCGGGCGACTAGGCGACTTCCAGAGGAACTCGCACGGGCTGGGCGAGTATCTCGCCTAGTCGTCTACCTGTCGAGTATGCGAGGGGAGCTCGTCTATACTCGCTCAGGCCTTCCACGATCTTGTAAGCTGACTTTGACTCATGTCTTGACTTGTTGTCCTTGACTTCTGCTGACCTGGCCGTGGTAGGACTCATTCTCGACGAATATGGGTTGTACACTTGCGTTGTATGCGCGTTTGTTGATTGGCTATTGTATTCTTATATTATCATAGCAGCTGCATGTGCTTGGCCTTGGACTGATTGTTACCCTGCCGTTTTGAGCTCTTGTGAATTTTTTCATGTTGGCGCCGCTTTCTTTGCGCGGGAACTTCGAGGCACTTCTTTGAGGTTGACTGTTGAAGGACTATACCCAGATGGTCCCGCGACCTACTACCGGGGCAAAGGGTAAATGCTTCAAGCCAGATAGTGAGAGGTCAGGTTCACCAGGCCGGGGGATGTCGTTGAGTGTGGCGTGTTGGAATTATTGAAGTAAAAGTGGGGGTTGAGTAGGCAGACCGCGCGGCCCGGTCGGATAGTCTGGCGGACTGGTGTGCGGTCTGAATTTGCGGCCTGGTGGTTTGTCCTTGGAGGTAGCCGCGCGGATAGGATGTTTATCCGCAGGTGTTGCGGACTGGGTTGGAGTCCGCGGAGTTCGCTCTATGCCGCATGGCCGCCTTTTCGCGGCGACGGGGAGGCACGGCCGGAGAGGGGCGGCCGGAGAGAGGCCGCAACGGCATTGGCGGGGAAGACGAGACGGTGCCAGCGGCGATGGCGGTTATGGCGAGGAAGACGAAGGCGGTTGGCGCTACGGCGGCGGTTGCCGCGACGGTTTCGGCGATAGTGAGGCTGACTTGGTCAACCCCACTTCCTCCATCAAAGGAGGTGGGCGGCTTGGCTAGTCGCAAACCGGATCATTTCAGAGGGACGAAATCAAGACTAATTTCAAAAAGTACGAAATCTTAAAGACCTATTTCAAGCAAATAAAATTTTAAGAACTTATTTTAAATCATCTCTAAAACTCATGAGAAAAAGATCCTCTCCATATATTTCACTCCAAATGAATAGCATCAATTTCACCATTAAAGATCCGTATGGCATCGTGTTGGTGGTCGTAAACGTATCCGTGTTCGTGACCGCTATCATCGTGCCAAACGGAGACTAAAATTTTATCTAAGTTGATTCAACTCGTTCAGTAATATTTTTTTACTTTCATATCTTCAAAAATTTCACACCCGCTGATAAGTGTAATAAAACGAGATGTAAATCAAGAAACCAAATGACAAGAATTCTGATCCAACATAAGAAATTAATATGAAATTGCTATCTACGGCACGACCATACCAGTCAAAACAATTCAATTCAACATCAGAATTTAATAAGAAATTGATATCTGAGCATCCCTATTTAATAAACAATAATTCTATGTACACCTAAATTTCACCTAAATATCACAAAAAGTGGGCCCCACACACAGTAAAATAATCTAATTCCTGCTTTTTGTGTGTTTTAGAGGTGTGAAAAAAAAGCCAAATAATATATTTTATTATGTATGTGTCCCACTTTTTGTGACTTTTAGGTAAAATTTAGGTATCTGTAGTTCCGTCCTTTAATAAAAGTGATTCTTAACCGTATCTCAAAATTTTATTATTTTTTAGGTTTTTTCAAAATACGTGTTGTACATGCAATTTCAGCAAAAGTGTTCAAAGCGTATTTTTAAAAGACGTAAAATCTGAGCATATTTCCAATGTACGCCTTGTACATGCATTTTTAGTAAAAGTGATCAACACGAAAGTTGTAGATATCGACGAGATCTACAACTTTTGTGTTGAGCACGTTTCCTAAAATTGCATGTACAAAGCGTATTTCAAAAAGGTGTGAAAAATTAGGAGATTTTGGAGGAGGACTAGCTAATAACGAATTGCGGTTAACAATCACATTAATAAATTACCAATTTCTCCTCCCACACTCCGAACAGTACGAACCGCCCCCCTCTATAAATTATGAACCCCCAACACACCGAGCAGCAGCAAGCACATTTCCTTTCATAAACAAGATGAAGGCAAATCTCATCAGTCTCTTGCTTCTCGCCGCTCTTCTGCTGAGCTTCGCCCCGACCCCCATGCTGGGGGCGAGCTGCAGCGTCACAGATCTAATCCCATGCTCCAGGGCTATCTTCAACGGAGACACGCCGACTTCGGCGTGCTGCGCCAAGCTTAAGCAGCAGCAGCCGTGCTTCTGCGAGTACCTGAGGAACCCCAATCTGAGGGGCTACATCAACTCTCCAAACGCAAAGCAAGTGTCGTCTTACTGCAAAGTGCCCTTCCCTAATAACTGCTGACGGCCACTCCAGCCTGTTAATAATAAGTGAAAGTCTGATAAACGCGATCCACGTTCAGTTCAGATGCTCCAGTAATAAGCTATAAATAAAGTGCAGGGCAGCATCAATCAGGTCTTGATTATCTGCAGCACATCATCATGAAGTAATAGTATTTCTTAGATATATTATAAGATATATATAGTTTTCGTTAATGTTATAATTGGTTAGCACAGTCATCAAGATGTTTTATTTGCACGCCCTAAAGTTTAATATAAATGTATTTGATGGCTTATGTGTTAACATGCGTCCCAATCTCTTCAGCTTCACTATTATTAAGCTAAGTCGTTTGATATTAGCACTGTATTTTTGGCTATCTGCAAGCGTTTTTAAAAAAGTTGGCTCTCCGCAAGCCTTTTGTTTTTCCATTTCTTTCAGAAACAAAAAGATTAGACTCAATATTCTTACTTTTAGAAGGATTTACTAGCAAAATTTAACTAAAAATGTTTTTTAAATATATGGCAAGGGTAAAAGATGATTTTCTGAAGCAGGACTTAAATTTTAAGATTAGGCGATTAACAATGGCTTAGCCAGAGATTGTGAGCGACGATAGGGGTATAAAAGTCGGGGACCACTGTCTGAATTATTGAGCAACTTGATTCCGTAATTAATGAAAAATATTCAAGTTAGAAGGCAGGAGCGGGAACCCATGTGATCACGTGAGCTGTTACTATTAATCAATGATAACTGCAAGTCGACGTCAAAAGTTAGTCATACTTTCCTGTGAGGGTTTGGTGCCGATTAGGGCTGGGCATATTATTCAAAACTCGAAAGTCGCTCGA
Organism: Platanthera guangdongensis; assembly: GCA_039583875.1. Taxonomy (NCBI): domain Eukaryota; kingdom Viridiplantae; phylum Streptophyta; class Magnoliopsida; order Asparagales; family Orchidaceae; genus Platanthera; species Platanthera guangdongensis. The sequence continues at coordinate 13,538,131 of CM077166.1, read as the reverse complement.
AAATCGTTCGAAAATTGAGCCGATTCAGAATCGGTTTAAATTGATTCGACTCGATTTGAGTCGATTCAATTTGACTTGAATCGGATTTCGAGTCGATTTCGAGGCAGCCCTGAATCGCTCGAAATATGATTCGAATCAACTCGAATTAATTTAAAAAATTATGTATATATTTATATATTCTTATTTTAAGATTAAAAATAACAAAATTTAAACCTAAATAAAAATAATGAATGTTTTAAGTGTTTTATTTGCTAAATTTATAGGTTGTCTAATTTAATTTTGAACAAATTAGAAATAAAACGAAAAATTACTCAATTTCGAGCCGACTTGATTCGATTTCGAGCTGACCCGATTTGATTTTGAGCAGACTCGATTCAATTTCGAGTCGATCTAAAATCGCTCGAACTCGACTCGATATCAGCCCTAGTGCCGATGATGGGAGAAATAACCAAATTTTTTTTTGGGTGATTGTTATGTGCAAACCTATTTTGAATAGGAGTAAACCAAATTTTAAAATTTAAAATATTAAATAAGCAATTTTTTTAAAGGCGTGAAATAGATAGGGGCAAACCAAATCGAACCACTTTTTTTGCATGCTCTGGTGTCAGTCGTCGGAGGCGCCTCTCCTATGTCTGTCCGTAACTCCGGTAACTGCACTCGGACAAAGATTGGCTTAAAGCCAGCTCTGGTAAGGATCAAAGGTTTTTACTGTCTCGGCAAAATGTCATGTGTAAATTGCCACGGGACGAGCGGTTTGGGCATCTAAAGATGTCTGATTTCTTGGGCAACGCCATTAAAGCGGTGTCAAGCGACCTGTTGCCTTATCTTCCTAGTGAGGTGTGTGGACGTTGTGGTGAGGACGATGATGCAGATAGGGAATGAGGGGAGAGAGGTGACTGTGAGCATATATAATTTCTTGGTTTGCCCGCATAATTGGTTTGCACATATAATTTCTTGGTTTGCCCGCATAATTGGTTTGCTCATATCCAAAATCGATTTGTCCATAACAATTACCTTTTTTTTGGTTTCGGGAAGGAAATTTCATCCATCAATTTTAAATCTAACAATTCAAAATAAGCCATATAATTTGAAATTCGATCATGCACTTATCAATATTCGAGCAAAGAGTAGATGAGAGGTCCAGATTTCTCCCGTGCGCGCCTTACCTTTGTGCGCCGAGGGCACGAAAAATTTATGGAGTCATCGTGATTTTGACATGTGCACAATCAAGTTCAAAGATGGTTCAGTATAAATGATCACCTAGGAAATCGTAAAACCCTCACATTGGATATATCATATCTGCTCGTCTAAATATCATTTTTGATATCTCGACGAACAAAAGAGATCCTCTGCACGAGCAAAGTGCAGGGGTTCATAATGTTTACATGAGATTTGTACAATCCATATTTGTCGAGAGTGGAACCACTTAGAGTCAGGTCAGCAAGAAGAAAGTCAGCAGGTCAAGACAGAGGTCAGAGTCAGCGTTCAAGACTGTTGAAGGCTTGGCGAGAATGACGAGCTCTCATCGCATACTCGTCAGGTAGGCGACTAAGGTAGATACTCGCCCAAGCCGGGTGAGTTCCCCCAGAGGTCGCCAACTCGCGGGTCGGGGTTGGGATATAGATAAGACCCCCTAGTTTTCCTATAAATATGACCCAAATGGTACAAGGATTTGGATCTCAAAATCTGGCAAAAGATCTTAACTAGTCCTTTTTCCGGACTTCTAACCGTGCGACAGTGATCAACTTCTTGGTCTTCATCCTCTGATAGTCGACATCTAGTGTCCACCTTGTATTCTGTTCGGCCATCTTTGATTGTGGAGGAGACGCTTCTTTCAAGCATCTGGGTACGCTTCCCTGCCAAATCACTTGGGGTCCTTCTAGTTTTTCCTTCAATTTTCATGTTCTAGTCTGCTTAAGCCGTCGAGTCCGACTTCTGAACCGCTAACCTTAGGCTGCATTGATTCGAATTTTTGGAGTTAAAATTTTTCCGGCTTCAACACTTTGGTGCAGTGAGTGTGGTTCGTATCCAAGGAGGAAAGTTTTGCGAGTAGGCGAGATGGTAGATGCATGCGAGAATGGAGAGATAGTCGACAACTCGGCAGGAGGAGGCGGATTTGTGACCGTAGTGGTTTTTGAGGAGTTCGCACGGAGGATCGAGAGGGCCAAACTCACAGGGTTCCTTCCTCAAGCGGATGTCACGATGACCTTGCCTCGTCGCATGACTCCATCGATGGAAGAGGAGCCACCCAAATGAGCAGGGAAGAAGCGAGTGGAAGAGGAGCCAGAGCGACTAGTGCAGTCATGACACTGCCTGACGAGCTACCAGGGCTTCAGGGTTAGAGATGTTGAAAATAAGGCGAGGTTCCAGGATGCTCGACAAGGTGGCGAGTATGGAGGAGATACTTGCAAGTATGTGGTCCATCATTGTCGAGGAGGGAGGAACCCTTTCTGCGATGAAGTGTTAGCAGCCCCAGTTCCTAAAGGCTTCAGAGTCAGTCCCGAACTACTATTTTGGAAAAGATGACCCAGTCAAGCATCTCCAGTGGTTCGAGGATGTGGTGTCCATCCGTAATATAACAGACGCGTTCAAGTACAGATTCTTCTTCATCACCTTCGAATGGAATGCCAGAAACCGGTTCCACCAGCTGTCGAGAGGTTCCATCCATTGCTTTGAAAATCTACGCGGGGGTCTGATGGCGAGGTTTGCAAACTACTCTCTTCAAAATCCTGCAGGGGAAGTAGGGGAGGCTTGTCCACTAGATCGACCTATTCCAGGAGGTTCTTCTTGACATTGAGGATGTGGATGGCCGCTTTACCTTGCAACTAACCCTAACATTAGACCTGAAGCGGGGTATCTTCAGCATGAAGATCAGCCCAAAGCCCTAGTGTTCTACGAAGACTTGATCGAGAGTGCAAACAAGTTTTTTTAAAGGGAAGAGAAGAAAGTCAATTTCTTAGCCAAAAAGCCAGGGTTATCCCGGGGATACAAGAAAGAATGGGAGAAGACCGAGGAGGAGAGAAGAGCTCAGGAGGGTGGAAGAGCCTTGGTGGAAGGAGTGGCCTCACCGGCAGGAGGAGAGGAGGCCCGCAGCGGCTCCAGAGAGAAGAGACGAGGTACGACGATTAGGTTCCACCCCCTTGGAGTGAGGAGATGACCTAAGAACTTTCCCCTTTTTGCTCCGAAGACGCACTTTGCTGGGTTGTACCGCATCTTATACTTCCACAGAGTTGCGAAGGTCTCCAACAGATCCTTAGTTCGCTCCGTGATGCTCCTACTCTTGACCTGGAGGTCATCCACATATACATTTAGATTCCGCACATTTTGTTTCTTAAAGACTTGATTCATCATTCTTTGGTAGGTCGCACCTGCATTCTTAAGCCCAAAGGGTATCATCTTGTAAATGTGACAATCATCGCTAGTGATGAAGGAGACGTGGCGACAGTTTGAGGGATGTATCCGGATCTGGTTATACCCTGAAAATGCATCAAAGAAACTCATCACAGGAAAATCGATGACTGAATCAACCAACGCGTCAATTCGAGGCAAGGGAGAACAATCATTTGGGCAAAAATTTTTCAACATTGAAAAATCAATACTTAATTTCCAGCCCCCTCCGACTAACGCAGTCATTACAACATTAGAGACTCAACATAGGTATTGGATATCTGAAAAAAAGCCCGTCTATAGCAGGTTCTTCACCTCCTCCCAGATATATTCAGCCAACGCAACGACGCTCTTTCTCTGCTTCTAACGGATGGGGGAAACCTTCGGATCAAGGTAAAGGCGATGGCAGACAACCTCTATATCGATTCCTGACATCTCTGCGGCACTTCAGACAAAGATGCCTACATTTTCTTGTAGACAGACAACCATCTTTACCTTCCCCTTTGCGTCAGGGATCCTCCAATCTCCAGCAATCCAGGCTCTCCTCCCACGAAGATCACCTCCACTTCCTTCAGCTCCTTCGCATCTCTCAGCCCATCCTACCTTTCTAGGATCTTCTCCAGCCTCTCCACATCCTCCATCCAGCTGATGGTACTGATGACACTAAGACAACACTCTTGGGCGGCTTTAGGATCTCCTCGGACCCTTACTTGGACGTCGTCTCTACAGTACTTCAGACACTAATGATATGCTGATGGAACTACCTTGAAGTAGTGTGTGAGGGGTCTTTCAAAGATCGCGCTATAGTAGCTTGACACATCCACGATGACGAACGTACATCGGATCGAGGTGCCACCAACGGTCACAAGAAAATCCACTCCTCCTTCCACTTTCTTCTCTCCAGAAAATTCAAAGAGGGGTCCGTCAGCAGCCAGGACCCTGGAAGCCTCCACATGCAGCCCGATGAAGGTTCTCTTGAAGATGATATTCACAGAGCTCCCGTTGTCCGCTAAGATTCGGTCAACGGTGAAGTCCTCAATGACGGCTTGGACGACGAGGGCATCATGAAAGGGGTTCTCATTCAGTAACATGTCCTGCTCAGAAAAAGTGATCTCTCCCAACGGCGGCGGTGCTTGAGAGATCGAGGCGACGCTCTTGCAGTAAATCTGATAGAGACTTCCCTTGCGTGAAGCTCCAAGCCCGTCTCTTTCATTGATCACTCCTACTTACCCTCCTCCCTGTCCTTGGACCACCTCTCCGCGACCTCCTTGGTCGACCCAATCCTCGTTCCTCCTCCTCCCTAAATCATGAAACACTATCGGTCCTACGGGGGCCTCTTGCCTCAACTGCTCCCTCTCAACTGCTCCTCCTTCTTGTTTCCCAAAACCTGGGGCAAACCAAGGTTCCATGCCCCTCTACTCAATACAGATCGTAGTAAAGGGGGATCTCTTCAGCCTAGTTCCTTACTAGTTGGGTCCTCCTGCGATGCATATTTCCTTGTCGGACAATGACCATTGCCTTCTCCTAAGCTCTTCCCTGCCTATTCTCTAGCTGGTTTTTGTTCCTTCTCCCGGTTTTGGTACTGAGGTCTTCCCGGTGACCATGGCCGATTCACAGGATACTGGAATCACCATGCCTCCTCCCTTCTTTTCGGAGCCGCTACGGGCCTCCTCTCCTCCTGCCTGCGAGGCCTCACTTGCCTCCTCTGCTCCTCCACCCTCTTGGTCTCTTCCCTTCCCCTCGACTCCTCTCTCCTTCGCTTTTCATGCCTCCCCGACACTACTCTGGTTCTCACTCTTGAAGGTCCTCCTCTCTCCCTATCTCCCAGGATCTCCCCATCCAGTCTTGCCAAGAAGTTAGAGTTCTTATCCTCCCCTTGCACGAATTTTTTTGCCCATTCTATCATCTCATCAAAGCATCTTGGGGCCTTAGACTCGATTTCCTGGTCATGGAGTCCTTGATTTAGGCTGAACTTCAGGGCCAACTGCGGGGTGAAGTCATCCACCTCCTTGACTTCAAGAACTTCCTCCTGAAATCAGTCAATGTAGTGGCCAAGACTCTTGTGCTGCCTGTAACGGTCCAAAACGTGAAATGACCCAAACTAATAATAAAATTTACTACTAAATGCCCCTTATGATGATCATATTAAAATCAGTGACACTATTAGCTATCTTAGTTGATTTTGAATATGTGTCTTCTTTCGTATTGGATAACGAAATTTTATGACAGTTTTATGTTGCGAGACTCCCCCGTGTTCTCAAACCCAGGTGACTGGTGCATATACACAGTCTCTTGGAGATCGTCATTGAGAAAAACATTTTTCATATTCAATTGATGAAGGGGTCATTGACGATGCACAACAAGAGAGATCAGAATCCGTACAGTACTTAGTTTGGCCATCGGAGAGAACGTTTAGTCATAGTCGAGGCCATGTTGTTGAGTGAAGCCTCAGGCCACCAGACGGGCTTTGAGACGATTCACCGTTTCATCAGGAGCATGTTTGATTGTAAAGACTCATTTGCAGCTAACACAAGACTGATCAGAAGGGAGAGGAACAAGGTCCCAAGTCCGGTTAGCCCAGAGAGCTGTCATTTTGTCGTCCATGGCCGGACGCCAGTGTATGTCATCTCCGAAAGTCTATATATGGTCTCAAACAATGCTCTCGCGCTTGGTTTGATAACTTTAATAAGGTGGTTCGCGAGATGGGATTCACTCGGAGTTCTGCTGATTTCTTTCTTTTACTCGTCATCAAGCAACATGCACTGTTCTTCTTCTTGTGTACAAAGGGTTAGCGTGTGTAGCCAGCTTTTATGTTAAAATTATTGGGCTTGGAGTTATGATCTGATAATTTTGGGCCAACCAGTGTTTTATTTCCCTAAAGAGGCCCGGACTGGGGAAGCTTAATCTATTCTTAATGTGTCTTACTATTAAAAAGGGGTTTATTGGCTTTGTTTAAATGAGAGGCGGTGGTTTTATTTTTGGTTTAGATCTGTCCGAGGCAGCTTTCTCATTATTTCTTGTGCTTTCTAGGAGAGTTTGGCGCGCCGACGTGAGTTAGGGCTTGTCTTCGTTTCAGTTTGTTTTGGCGGTAGCGGTGACAAAAGGAGTTGTGGGAATAAAGCTGTGAGAATGGAACTGCTCAGAATGGAGAAATAATTTGGGAAAATAGCGGTGACAGAGCTGTTCACAACGGAGAAACAGTTTGGTAAAACAGCGGTGACGTTTCTGTTTCATTTTATTATAAAAATAAATTATAATTATTTTAATTAAAATGAATTATAATTAATATTATGAATCATAAAATAATAATAATAATACTAATTATAATTATACTAATAAAAAATAATACTAATACTAATACTACTAATTAAAATTTATTATGAATTATAAATAATATGAATAATAATAATAATAATAATATAATAATTGTCATCATCGCTAACAAGAAATAGGCCATCATCGCCATGGCAACGGAGCTCCGGGGGTGGGGGGGAGGGCTTCTCGCCGGCAGGGGCAGCTTTTCTCCGGCGGGATGGGGGCAGTGGAGCTCCGGGAAAAAACTGCGATGGTGGCTACTCCTCCCCTCGCTCCGCCCCTCGCCGATGTACAGGGCTCCGTTCGCGTTGGCAACGCCGGCATTGGAAAGTTAATCCCAGGAGCTGTGGGAAACCTCCGTTGGCAACGGAAAAAAGCAAGCTGCGTTCACGATGGAACGTCAAAACAAACTGTTGGGAAAAATAAACCGCGTTGCGGTCGGAACTCAATGGACTGAAAACGTGCAAACAAACTGAGCCTTCAACTGCGATTCTCCTGCCGCTACATCATTTTCTCTGGTCATTCATATTGGGAGATCGTGCGGAGGCCGATGCCTTCTCCTCTCTGGGTATTCACCGCCATTTTTGTACTTTGGTGCTCATGTCTAGTGGTGACTTGATTCTATTTCCACTGTGTGCTCTTTATCTTTCTTGACTATTGTTTCCATTTCTACTGGCTACAAAGAATTTGATGAAATCAGAAGCTTTTCAGTTAGGGTTTTAAATTAATTTAAGGATTTGAGTTCTTTCTCCTCTTATTCGTTTTAAAAGAATTACCACAATAATTGGTCAGCTATATTGTTTTTTGTAGTTGTCTGGTTATAGTTGCTGGCCTGTAGTGGCTGGTTTTGGGTTTTCTATTTCTGGATCCATAAATGGTTTGGTAGGTTGGCCGGCTATTGAGCTTTGTTTTATCTGTTCGCGGTGGAGAAAAATGTTATATTGGGCTGGAGATTTTTATTATTTTTATAGCCAACTACTGCTGCACTTTGCTTTATTGTGAGTAGGGTTCAGTGGATGATTTTGAAGAGTTTGTTTTACATGTGGATTTCCTTTTTGACCTGCAAGTTTTATGGCATGGACCTACCTATTACTAATTTTATTTACATATTTTTGGGGCTTTACTCTATCTATTGGCCGGCTATTGTTATTGAACATATTGAATATTCACTTGGGTGTTGGCTGTTAAGTATGATGAATTACAATGGTGTTTAGTTTTTTTTTTACTATAGTAGCTTCCAAGTGAAGACGTAACTATAAAGAGGTGCAATCCCGATGGAAAAACGTCTAATGAAACGATTGCTAATCACAAATATCACGAAGGATGACATCTCCAAATAAACGCGACAATGACATGAGTTGCGATACAAGAATAACTGATGGTGAGAGCTATCATGTAAATTATGCTTTATTTCGTTATGTGCACCGTTACTTTAAATATTGCCTATGAAAGCATTGATTCATTTTATATCACTGAAAATTATTATCGTTATTGTGTATGGCCTTGTACGAAGAAAAATAAACGATTACTATTCTGAGGGGATTAATGAATAAACCAACCTTATATATATTAAAGAATTGCATACACAAACAGAAATGAAAATACATCGATGCATGGTAATGTTAAGGGTATGACTGAAATGGAATGTGCATGAATGATAATGATGATTTACCAAATCAGTCGGTCGAAAGGTATAGACGCGTGTGGAACGTACTGATTTGGACACTGTAGACCCTGAGGGGTCAGATTGAAATACTGATACTGATACCGTTACAGTTACCCTTAATAGTACTTAATAAAAGATGAAATCTCAACACAAGAACTTATACAGTTATACTGATTTATAAACATACATTGATACATATCTCAAAACATAGAAATTTATATGGTGATACGGTTACACTGATATATAACTTAACTTATACTGTTACCTGTTTAGTGATACATTGTCATTGACGTACCCCTACAGTTTTTTATAGTTTTTCTTACATTCTACCATGCTGTTAGATAAATGTGTTATACAAATACTGTTTCATAGTTTGCTCACTTGTATTATTATACAGATGCAATGTGGCAGAGTGTTCTTCCTTATACTGACACTATGATAGATATTGTTGCTTATATCGTTTTATTTCTATTAACATGTTCATACAATTATACTTGTTAACCCAGAAATCGGCGATCCTTCCCAAGATGGTCAGCTGGCTCATCGTGACCCTTAGATTATCCCTTTCGATCGCGATGGGTCCCAGCGTAGGCGGACAGTCTTCCTTATCCGCCTAGGTCTCCTAGCAACCGCGTGCCCTGCGGGACGGCGAGCTATTCCCATGGCTCACCCTCGCGGGACATGCGGTTAGGTCCGCTAATCGTGCAGTCTTTTCCTTGCAGGAGTCCGCCAACAGCAGTACCAGTAGCGGCCTCCTATTTCTCTCGAGGGGCGGTGGTCTCCTACCGCCGTCCGCCGAGGACGCCCGCCTGGGGCGACCTCCCTGCTGCCCGAGGGCGGCGGCCTCCTGCCGCCGTCCGCCGAGGCCGCCCACCCCGGGCGGCCTCTGCCCGTCAGCCGGGCGGACTCCCCCTGGAGTCCGCCCAGGCCGCCCGCTAGGGGGCGGCCCCGGCTCCTGCCGGGCGGACTCCCCCTAGAGTCCGCCCAGGCCGCCCGCTAGGGGGCGGCCCGGCTCCTGCCGGGCGGACTCCCCCTGGAGTCCGCCCAGGCCGCCCGCTAGGGGGCGGCCCCGGCTCCTGCCGGGCGGACTCCCCCTGGAGTCCGCCCAGGCCGCCCGCTAGGGGGCGGCCCCGGCTCCTGCCGGGCGGACTCCCCCTGGAGTCCGCCCAGGCCGCCCGCTAGGGGGCGGCCCCGGCTCCTGCCGGGCGGACTCCCCCTGGAGTCCGCCCAGGCCGCCCGCTAGGGGGCGGCCCCGGCTCCTGCCGGGCGGACTCCCCCTGGAGTCCGCCCAGGCCGCCCGCTAGGGGGCGGCCCCGGCTCCTGCCGGGCGGACTCCCCCTGGAGTCCGCCCAGGCCGCCCGCTAGGGGGCGGCCCCGGCTCCTGCCGGGCGGACTCCCCCTGGAGTCCGCCCAGGCCGCCCGCTAGGGGGCGGCCTCCGGCCTGCGGGCGGACTCCTCCCGGAGTCCGCCCAGGTCGCCCGCTAGGGGGCGACCTCCAGTTCTCTGCAGGTGGGTCCTTCCGACTGCTTCATCGCTCGACAGTGGCGGACGCAAAATCTCTGTCCGCGGAGTCCGCGCAGGTCGTCATGCTGATGTCACTGGGCCCCGCTTCTAGAAGAACTCCCCTGGGCCTATAAATAGCCCATGGTGCCTCTCATTCTGGATCAGCTGATCATCCAGGAAGATCCTGCAAGTCCTGCCAGCAAGCCCTGCGGACTCCGTTTTCCAGTCCGCGCAGTCCGTCGTCGCCTTCTCCAGCAAGCTCTGCGGACTCAGTTTCCTGTCCGCACAGCTCTCCAGCAGCTCTTCAGCAGCTTGCCAGCAGACTCTGCAGGCTCAGTTTCTCAGTCCTCCAGCAGCTAGCAGACTATTTTACTTAGTCTCTGGCAGCTTCTCCTCTGCTTTCTGGCAATTTCTTCTCTCTTAGCCGCCAGCTTCTCCTTGTACCCCTTTATTGATTTGTTGCAAAGGTGTACTTGTAAGCTTGTAATCTCAGCTATTAATAAAAGGAAAGCCCGTCGCAGGAGTGGCATTTAGGCCGCGGCGGGCGAAGTGTGTTGTTGCCGCTGCTAGCGGCCCCCCTTATTCTTCTCTCTGCTCAGCAAGTCTTGCTCCTCTGCTCAGCAGACTTCTTCTCAGCTCAGCTCTCCTCGGCAACCAACCTGCAAGCACAACCGTCCCATTAGCCGTCTGCTCGACAGCTCCTGGTCAACCTCCTTCTCCTCTCTGGATCAACCCGCTCTGTTGGTCAAGCTTCTCTCCTCTATCCCCGCAACCCTCTTTGACAAGCCGTTTGCTCCACTCTCGAGCACTCAGAGGCTTCCTTCCTTTCCTCCTTTCCTCCTCTCCTAGCTTGTGAGATCGAACACCCCCTCCGTGTTAGCTGGCTGGTGCCCCGCGACGTTTTCGCGCATCAACAATACTGTTACTTAACAGTTTCATTACACGTACATCAAATGGTTAGTACAGACATATGTTTATTGCTTTGCTTAATCTTTCATATTATAAGTACAATAATTAAAAGGAAATCACCTCACTTAGTCATATTTTATGACTAAGTCCGTCGCCAATTTTGTCTAGGTACCTGACGTGACTTTGGGTACGCAAAGTAAAGAGAAGTGGATTGCAAGGAAACAGAAACAACTCGTTAAATGATACAATGTATGAGGTACGTTTTTTATATGTGTTTTATTTTGTGCTTACTAGCCTTACTTCAGCCTAAGACGAATGTCTTAAAAGTAGTTCAGATACAGAATTCTTGTGGGGTCAAAATGGGGCCTCACACTGCCCCTGCACGATCTTGAAGAGAGTGGTTGCTTCTTTCTTCCTCTTCTTGGACGTCGCGAACCTTGCCATCAGGCCCCGAAGCAGGTCTTTAAAGTGGTAGGTGGAACCAGTCTCTTGTCTTCCCTGCGAAGGTGATGAAGAAGAACCTGCATTTGAATGCATCAGTCATGTTGCGGATTGACACCACATCCTTGAAACATTGGATATGCCTGATCAGATCATCTTTACCGAAGTAGTAGTTCAAGACGGGCTCTTTGTGTTGACGGCAATGATGTTTGACCAAGTCAAATGATTATTAATATATATATATATATATATATATATATATATATATATATTACAATGAAAAGTAGACAGAATTGAAATGGCGTTGAAATGAATGGATGCTGACGTGAAACAACTTTAATTATGGGGACATCTGGCGTGAATTCATTGCTTGCCAATTTCTATAAATAGGAATGCATTCAGAAGGCAAAAATAAGAATGCGCATGAACAGGAATTGCTTCTTGAGGCTGCGGTTTCTTATATGCTAATCGCGAGTGCAACAACGTAAAAAAACCGAAGTCCTGTGCGCGAAGCTTACAAAAGCTCAGTCTCCTGTTGTTGCGGACAGAAATAGTGAACAACTCCACTTGGCGAACAAGATCTTGGCGGACAGCAATTCCTGTCAACTGTACAAGAAAAGGTGGCAGGCTGTTTTTACAGTACAAGCAAAGCAGCAGCAGCGCTTTTCAAATTTATGCGGACTGCTCTTGCGGATTGCTCCTTGCGAACTGTTTCTTGCAGGCTAAACTTTGCGGACAGCAAGCTTGGGCGATTAAGCTTGAGGTGCATCGGATTGTATTCGTGATCAAACTTGTTTGCAAGTTTTTAGCGTGCGTTTGTTGTAGTGAAGTTGTGTTGAGTTGTAACTCAAAGGACTTGTGTTGTAACTTTATAAATCTTTAATATAAAAGGAAAGTTTGTTTGTTTGTCTATTGATGTTCTGTTAAACGCTTCCAACAGTGGTATCAGAGCGAGGTTCCGACCCTTGATTGTAACTCAGAAGAGTTAAAAGGATCGAAGCAATGGAGATGGTAAATGCTATGCCGGGTCAAGTTCCCAAGTTGACGAAGATGAACTATGAGAACTGGAGCATTCAGATGAGAGTGTTGCTAGCATCAAAGGGCTTTGGGAGATAGTTGAGGACGGTTATGAAGAGCTAACTGCGGAAGCAGATGCAGCGTTAACTCACGCCCAGAGGACTGCACTGCGAGAAGCAAGGAAGAGAGATAAGAAGGCTTTGTTCTTGCTATATCAAGGGGTTGACGAAGCAACCTTTGAGAAAATCTCGGATGCTAAAAGTTCTAAAGAAGCATGGGAGACCTTGCAACGCTCCTTGCAAGGAGTTGACAAGGCAAAGAAGGTGAAGCTGCAATCTCTCCGAGCAGAGTATGAAGTAACAAAGATGCAAAACTCTGAGAAGGTTGGTGACTATGTGACTAGTCTGCGGACGCTTGCAAACGAAATGAAACGCAATGGAGTGACAATTGATGATGTGAGTTTCATGGAGAAACTTCTGCGATCGATGTCAAAGAAGTTCAACTATATAGTAGTGGCGATAGAAGAGTCGAAGGATCTCACTCAGATATCTGTTGATGAACTCATAGACTCTCTGCAAGCACATGAATACCGCATGCTACAAGATGAAGAGTCAAGTGGCTTAGAGAAAGCACTTCAGACTCGGCTGAACTTTGGAGGGAGTTCAGGAAGAGGAGGTGGCCAGCGAGGTCGAGGCTACCAAGGCAGAGGAATAGGAAGAAAAGGATGAAGTCATCAGAACTTCCAGAGAGAGGCGGAGCAACCTCAAGGTAGAGAGCAAGAAGGAAGAGGTCGTGGAAGAGGCCGAGGCAGAGACCGTGGTGGAATGGCACAAGTCCAATGTTACAACTGTAACAGGTTTGGGCACATGAGTTATAACTGCAGACTTTCGAGGAGGAATGAGGAGACCAACCACTATGCTGAAGAAAGAAACACTGGTGGTGATCCAATGATGTTATTGACTTACAGAGGAGCTAAAGGAGGTAGAAATGAAGTTTGGTACTTGGATACAGGAGCGAGCAACCATATGTGTGGCGAGAATGAGTTGTTCACTAACCTTGAACCAAGTGATGGTGATGTTAGCTTTGGTGATGCTTCAAAGATCTCAGTAGAAGGCAAATGGTTGATAGTGGTCACCCTAAATGGTGAGAAGGTGCATCTTAATGATGTGTTCTATGTTCCTGGCTTGAAGAGTAACATCTTAAACCTTGGACAGTTGGTGGAGAAAGGTTACTGCATTCAGTTGAAGGATGGTTTGTTGGCTATAAAGAACCAGCAAGGAAAAGAGGTGGTGAAAGTAAATATGACTGTTGGAACCTACTTTCCGGTCCCTCCTAAAGTTCGAAACAGGATGCAGCTCACACGTACTCTCCCTGCGCTACCCTCCTGACGAGAGTCGAAAGCCTGGAAATAGACCGAGGGGGCTCAGCTCGGAGGTCCCACCTCTTACCCGGAAGAACTGAAGGTCTTCCCCTCCCTAGCCAGTGCTGAGCTAGGTGCCTGTGAGGAAGATAGTGGAAAGGTTCAACCCCCATCTCTCAGGCACCTTATCGGTCTATTTATAAGCCTCTGAATCTGATCTGCAAATATCACTTCTAAATTAACCTGAAATGACCAAAACACCCTGGGTTGGGTCTACCAATAGCCAAACTCCGCTGCTCTGGAGGGCTATACGCAGCCCTCCAGGGGTAGAAGTGTAAAATCACCTAGGGCACAAAGGTAAAATTCCTCTTGGGGGTAAAAAGGTAAAGACATCTCTTCCCACATGTGGCGAGTGGGGAAAGAACTAAAGGGCGAGACGACCACCCTGTCCGTCCCGCTGGCCTCTTGCCTTGTGGGACATCTCGCCTTCTAGGAGGTCTCGCCTACTAAAAGGTCTCGCCTACTTCAGAGGTCTCGCCTACTTTAGAGGTCTCGCCTACACCTGTCGCCTCTTGCAGGTGGGCATCCTCTCAACATGTCAGTCCCCCTTTCTCGCTTGCTGGACTACCTCTCGCGAGCCCAAGGTTGTACAATGACGACGAATCGTCTCTTTACGTTGGAGATGGATGTCGAAGAGACGTCATGCCTAGCAAGAACTGATGTGGAAGAAAAAGCCTGGTTGTGGCACCATAGGATGGGTCACTTAGGCTTCAGTGGTCTGAAGCTTCTGTCACATGCAAAGATGTTGGAAGGTTTGCCTAAGATCTTACCTCCATAGAAGATCTATAAAGCTTGTACGAAGGGAAAGCAGAAGCAGCAGAGTTACTTTTTTGTAGACAGTGGTATTTGAAATTTGATGAGATAGTTACTTTTTTTGTTTTGTAGAAAATAAGGTAGACCGTTGTATATATCTCAAGATCAGTGGGTGCAAATTCATCTTCTAAATTCTTTATGTAGATGACATCTTGCTTGCAAGCAGTGATTTGACGTTATTGCATGAATCTAAGCAGTTTCTGTCAAAACACTTTGATATGAAAGATCTTGGAGAAGCATCCTTCATTCTAGTAATTGAGATCATTAGGCACCGATCTCACCATACATTGACACTCTCTCAGAAAACCTACATCGAGCGTGTACTTGAGAGATTTAACATGCTCGGTTGTAAGTCTGGTGACGTACCTGTGCTTAAAGGTGATCAGCCCAGCTTATCACAATGCCCCAGGAACGATATAGAGAGAGCGCATGAAGAATATACCTTACGCTGGTGCGGTAGGCAGTTTAATGTATGCCCAAGTCTGTACCAGACCGGACATTGCCTTCGCAGTAGGACTTTTAGGCAGATATCAGTCAAACTCAGGACCTGATCATTGGGTGGCTGCTAAGGAAGTCTTAAGGTATCTGAAGGGAACTAAGGATGTTAAGTTGGTCTATCATAAAGTTCAAAACCTTGAGTTAGTGGGGTATACGGATTCTGATTTTACCGGGTGTGAGGATGTTAGAAAGTCTACTTCAGGATATATATTTAATTTTGCTGGTAGTGCCGTCTCGTGGAAGAGTGTCAAACAAACACTCATAACTTCATCCACAATGCATGCGTAGTTCGTCGCTCTCTTTGGAGCTTCGATTCACGCAGTGTGGCTTAAGAATTTTATTACAGAGTTAAAGGTTGTCGATTCTATAGCTGGACCCATCCGGATGTACTGTGATAACATCTCTGCAGTTATGTTGTCGATGAACAATAAAAGTATCGCAGGGTCCAAACATGTGAAAATTAAATTCTTGATTGTTAAGGAATTCGTCAAGAAGGGTGACATTTTAGTTGAGCATTTAGGGACATATGACATGTTAGCTGATCCACTTACTAAAGGACTTCACCCTAACGTGTTTCAGAAACATGTTATTAATATGAGGCTTAAAGAGTCGATTAATGCGTTTGATTAGTGGGAGGCTACATGAAGCTCTAATTCAGTTTTATGTCATTTACATTGCACTTTATTTAGTTCATTAATAATTAAAGAATATTCATTCAACAATATTATTAAGTTTCAATATTTGTTGAATTTATGTGACACGACACACTTCATACAAAGTCTCATGACTTATGTCAGTCGAAGCATAAGACCCTAGGGCACTTCATTTGAATTATGACCTGTAGTATGTATTTTGACGCATGAATTTTGAAACATTAAGGTTAAACATACTTGTTCTTTTGAACACTTAAGAACTTCTCGCAGCATGGCTTAGTGCATTCATTTGAGAAGTTTGGTTGACCACCAAATTAGAACAACCTTCATGTGCACATTTTCAGCTTGTTGTTCTATGTTTTATTTGACCGCGCTTTGTCCATGTCGATTAGATCTGTAAGCTGCTGTGACCATGGAAGGTCCCGTGTCGCTCAATGATGCGGTTGTCGCCATGATTCAGAGTGAAGGATTTGGTTGGACCGGATTGACGTGGGAGTGGACACAATATCGCGTTCGTTAATTGGTAACCTTAAGTTTAGTGAATATTTTAGCGGAATGTCATAAATTACGATGAATACAAGTCCAAGTGGGAGAATGTTGGAAATTTTCTCGTTAAGTGGACTCGATTCATCGAGACGTCCCGTTAGAGTTGTACGCGAATATTTGGTCTATTCAGACTCTTACGAGTGCGAGTTAGTTCAGTCGCGCGAACGATTGAAGCCTGTGATAGGTGGGCCCGATCATATCGTAAATTCAGTCGCAAGCTCGGTCTCACCCTGGGCACGAAGTTTTTGACATAAACATGAAATTTGATTTATTTCATGAGGTTACATTTCAATTGATTTGGAGAATTAATGAGATTTATTGCCTCATTAATATTTGGTAACGCCAAATTTTGAGCATTCCCTATTAAGGCTCGTTTTAGTAACATAAACTAATTACCCGGCCAAAAGTAGGGAACAAGCTAGGCGTGAAAAGAAACCCGACTCTCTTCTCCCTTTTGGTTTTCCTGATAACTGCCGCAGTTTTTTCTACATTCGCCCCTTTCGTATCTCCACCCCCGGCAAGGGCCTTCAGCGGCACTAGAGAGGAGTCGCCGTCTTCACCTTCTCTCGTCATCAAGCGGTATCAGGAAGCCCTAGTTCGCTGGATACGATCTCCAGCGGCCGGCCCAAAACCTTTTCACCTCCGGCGAACTTCGGGATCGAACAAGATTCCATCACGGTTGCCGGCGAGCTGCATAATCTTCTTCCTTCATTGAGAAAGTTGTTTGGCGATTTGGAGGTTAACCGATCTACAACGTCAATGCCGGAGTGGATCATTTTGCCATCTGGAGGTTTCCGCACTTTATTTACTGTTTTATCTAGCTCGCTTAATTTTGTGTTCTTAATTTAGAAAAATAAATTCAGTTAAAATCGTTCCATTAGTTCTATATGTCACTGCATTTGTTATTAACTTGGATAATATTATTTTTGCTGTAGCAACACATACAAAATAAATTTTATAACACAGACGAGTTGTCCAGGGAGTTGCGTAGTTTGCGCGGACTGGCTGTCTAGTCCGCCGAGTCCGGCAGCTGTCATCTTTACCATGGCTGCGGGCTCAGGATATGTGGGCTGAAGTTGTCCGCATGCGCGTGCGGGCTGGAGCTGAGTCTCCTGTGTGCGGACTGATGTTTGTCCGCAGGTGTGCGGACTGTTGTTCTATCTGCAGAGTCTGCCTGGTTGGCGACCTTGTCTTGGTGGTCGGCGACTTGGCTTGTGTTCTTGTTGTGATGGTGCGACCTTAGCAGGTTAGCTTTGGTCTTGTCGCGACGGCTTGTTCTTGTGTCTGCAGCTTGGCGGATACACTTGGTGTTCGCCGCGAGTTAGAGCGGTTATTCTATCGGCTCGGGTGGTGACCACACTCCTCTCCACGCATATAAATAGGACCCCCCTTTCACATCATAGATACTGAGTGAACAGTAAGTGAACTCGTGAGAGGTTGCTGCAGTTAGAGTTTTCTATCCGCGCAGTTTGAAGTGTTTGACTGGTTTGTGCTATGCAGGTTGTGCGAATTGCGCTGAGTAGTCAGGTACTTGGTTCTGACTTCGGTCCGGGTTAGTGGGGATTCTGCGGTTTCAACCGGCGGTTAGAAACATGTTGCGGCTTGCGATCAGACGGTCTCTCTTGTAGGAAATCCGGGGTGCCGAGAAGCAGAAATCCGAATATCGAATAACAAACACAGAACAAAAACAGAGCAGTCACAAACACAAGATGTTACAGAGGTTCACCCAAAACCGGGCTACATCCTCTCTCCCCTTCTTCTTCCTTCTTGTATTCACCAAAAAGAAACAGATTACAAAGGTTGCAAGGATCAAATCCGATCCTACCTCTTCTCCTCTCTTCTGGACAAGAAAACCATAGAAGAATACCTTCTGGATCGATCTCAACGAGATACCTCGTATCGCCTCCAAAGAACACGCCGCCACAGACTGCAATGAATCCCTAACCCTAAATCGGGAAAAAACAACGTATATAAACGTCTGCCGGCAACCACGATCGTCGACCCAAAAGGCCGGTCGACGATCGCGACCGTCGACCCAAGGATCGGTCGACGATCATCGATCGTCGAACCATAGCGTTCGACGATCGCCGATCCAAAGAATTCCCATCAGAAAAATTTGGTCCGGGGGCGTTGCCCCCGAGCCCCCACCGGGGACGCTGTCCCCTGGACCCGGTGTGAGAAACAAGAGGACCGGAAGTGTTCCACAACCCAACATCTCTTCTGTAACTTGTTTCTCTGTTCAAAAAGCTGCCCGCCTCTGAGCGGATTGTTCAGTTCGGTGGCAGCAGTCCGCGTGATCTGGCGGCTAGGCGACCTTGCGGTCAGGCAGCTTGCAGTTCAGCGGGCAGAGTTCTTTTCGGCACTGGAATAACGGGCAGTGCACGCGGCTTGTTGCGGTTTTGCGACCAGGCGGCTTCAGCGGACTCCATAGCGGTTAACAGCAAGGCCGGCGGTTACTCCTTGAGTACGCGCGGCTTGTTTTTTGCTTTGTATTTTTCATGCTTCCATCGGATACATTGACAATCATGTCTCGTCATGTATGTCTTGCTCTGTAAAGATTTTTGATAAGTACAAGTTTCTTTCTCTTCTGATTATTTTTGACCCCTCCCCTATCTCAAATATTTACATGAACTTCATCAATTTTGTGGCTAGAAAAAAATTATGAGATTCTTGTGTGTTGGATTGAAATTAATCGCGTGAGAACTTCAAATCCCATCCTGAAACTGTCCGTACATGCTATCAGAATACAATAATTATAGGGTAAGACATTAATGAATGGAGACAAATCAATCCCTATCTAGATAAGGTTCCTGAAATCTGATTCAAATCTAATCAGCATACGAATATATATAACCAGTTATTAAAGGGAGCTGATATTTGGACTATAATTTTGGTTATTCCCACTAAGCGATATTCGAAAATACTATTCTCAGAAACTCGCTATTCGCAAACAAAGGGTTACACTCATTTTTTTAACTTGATAAAAATAATGATTAAAAACTTTTCATTATAAAAATAAGTCAAAAACTACATTCAAAACTATAGTTTCATAGGCCAAACATATATCATACTCCAAACCAATTATTTAGAGTTGAGGGACCGCCTCCCTCTTGATGGAGTCAAGTCCCTTTTATAATATATTTGGGATGCAATTAGTCCATTCCGTCATGATCCTATCATCTAAATGGGGATCACATGGGGGAACCGCCACGCGCGATCCGCATGAGCGGGATTGCCTTCCCGGAACCGTCCGAGGGTCGATCGATGGGATCGACCCCTCTATCCCGCCGGCGGGAGGCCGGCTTAAGCCGGCCCAATTTCTGGCCGGCCGGGAGCCGCACCTTGCGGTCGGGAGCCGCACCTCGCGGCTGCGCCACCCCGACCGGAGGGGGGCCTTCCCTCCCCTCCCGCGGCCACCGCGGGAGGTGCTGGGTGCGGCCGACCGCGCCCCACCCCTTGGCGGGGAGGTCTCGCCCCCCCCCCCCTCTCGAGCCGGCTCCGGCCGGCCGCACCCAGTGGCTAAACCGGCGCCGCACCCAGTGGCTAGCCGGCGCCACGTCCGAGGGCTAGCGTTGGGGTCGCGCCACATCACAAGAATTCGCCCCCCACACTAACGCTCCACAGTAGCCGCAGAATCCAATGCACAGTGTCATACTCGCGCACCCATACAGGGAGGATGCAAAAGGCAACGAGCTTCTGCGCAAACGCGGCACACAAAACACCGAGTAAGAGGGTGTTTCCACAACGCACCACAAAGCGACACGTAACCAGCATGGGCAATGCACAAGCAGGAATCACCGCCCAGACATCCACCCACGAAACCTTCAGCCCGCAAAGCCGACACGGTTTGTTCTGAAAACGCCGGCGCTTACATCAAGGCCCAACCAAGGGGTTATTTTACGTTGCAAGCAAAAGTAACTTGTGACACGCGCATACTAAAATGATCTTAAGTCCATAACCCCAAGATGGAATGGTCAAGCTTAAAAATTTCTAGATTCGTCGCCTTACGAATCACGACCTCCGAAAATTTGAGGTCATTTAATGGGGTTCCCCCTGAAATTCCCGAGTCAACCCAAGAGGGTCTCGGACCGAGCATGCTTGGGAAGAGCCAAAACGACCGGACAAGTCACGTGTGACGCGCCACCCTCCCCAAGGCCTAGATGCTCAAAGCTGAACCCACGCGCAAACACGGGCAGCACCCCCATGCGTGCATAACCAGTCCACGGGGCACGAGGGGTGGGGGGGCAGCCTGCGCGGTTGCGCTCCACGTGCGCAGTCGCGCCCCATGTGCGCGGCGGCACTTCGCGTGCGCCTGCGACCCGCGCTGCGCTGGCCATTGGCGGCCTTCGTCGTCGCAGGGCAGTCCGCCCGGGCCGCCCGAACTGCCGGGGGGCACTTTCATATTTTCACTAAATTTGGTGATCTAGGTGACCAAAATGGAGTCACGCCATTCTGCATCACAAATTCCGCTCTAGCGCAATTACCGACGTATCTTTCAGGAAAATTATAAATAGACCACAAGACATTCATTTGAAGAGAAGCAACTTCAGATGCTAGAATGAATTCTGAGGTTTTCTGGCGAGATCGTGAACTTATGTCGATCCTCCACTCAGGAATTCACTTCGCTCTTCTCATAGCGCAAAAGCTCCAACATGCTTTAAGGCTCCGTGGACGTAGCCAAATTTTCAGGCCGGAACGCTTCCATCGAGGTTCCGTGAACTTATCCAAATTTCCAGTCTGGAACACTTCCATCGCGGTTCCGTAAACTTAGACAAATTTCTACGCCGGGGTGTTTGCATCGAGGCTCCGAGTACTTATTTTCTTTTTCATCTTTTTTGCACTTTGTGCTTGTAAGTTGTAACAGAGAGGTGATCTGTCACCCTCCGATGAATCATCTCATACCCTTGTAAACTTTAACGAGATAGTGGATTTTGGCCCAACATAGATCTGACCACGTGATTTTTCTCCATTTATGGGTTTTCCACGCAAAAAAAATATATATATTGTCATTTGCTATTGTTTTTCTTTGATTGTTTGCGCATCTGGTCCGACTACGAGCTAAAGCGGTCCGATTCTCTAGATTGGGGAAAAACTGGGCGACCCGCACGACCATTTTTGTCGAAACTCAACAGATCTTAAACATCGCGCCAAACACAAACAATAGTTACGTACATGTATCATTCCTTCTTTCTCGCGCGGGTAGGATTCCGAGCGTTCAATCCTTGATCCAACGACGCCTAAAAAATAGATAAAACAAATCTCAGTGCACTAAATGCAAAGCACGATGCAAGGTCCGACCCATCATTAAGCACGACGCCGATACAGGGCTACAACCCATGCCACCCCAACCCATCTCCGAGATGTTTCTCAGCACGACGGGTTGTTTAGAACCCGGGGATTCGAACCTGCGCCTCCTTAACATGGGAGGAACTAGGATTTTTGCACCGCCCGGGCACAATAGATTTTTTTTGCCCTAAATCAAAAAAATAAATTTAAATCTAAGCGAACACAAATTTAAAGAACTACACCCTGTTTCATTAACCCTAAATCAAAATTTTGAAAAAAAACCCAACAATCGAGTATCTATAAAGTAGAAAGTAAGAGGGAAAAATTCTTGAGTGATTTATTCTTCCACATAAGGGGTTTTAAATAGGATTACAACATGACTCAAAGACAATCTCCGTGAGCCCTAGCAGGTCGTGGTCGCGGAAGGACGGGTCGGGGAAGGGGGGAGAACAGTGGCGGAAACGAAAAAAAATTTATTTTAGGTTTTAGATGAATGCCTCTGATACCAAGTAGAAAGTAAGAGGGAAAATTTCTCGAGTGATTTATTCTTCCACATAAGGGGCTTTAAATAGGATTACAACATGACTCAAAGACACCGATAGCCGGTGTGGGACTAAACACAAATACACCTAAATACTCTAATAACCCGACATTGGCCCGATAATTCCAACATACAACTCTATGATTTCATTTAAATATAAGTAATCAACCTGATTTCTGATAAATTTCAGACTTCATCATCACCAACAGAACTGATTTCATCTAGTTGGAGATTGGAGAGGGAAGAGAAATAGTAATGAATGGTGAAGAGCACTTACAGAGTTAGTTGACAACTTAAATCTGAAGAACAGAAGAAGGAAAGCAATCGAATCGAATGGTCCACTGGAGAAGGCTTCTTCTCAGAATCGCAGTGAAGACTCAGAGCAGTTTTCTGAAAATGGCTAGGGTGGAGAAATAGGAAACGCCATAAAAAGCTTTTCACGCAAATGGAGCTAAGCGGCAGTTGTCAGCGTCCTTTCTCCCTCTTCACAGCAGGCATGCTAGCGTCCTTTCTCTCCTTTCAACCTTTGCACAGCGGGAAAAGAATGCCTAAAATGTCTGTCAAGGAAGACTTTTTCACACAAATGAAACCATTTAAGCCAGAAGCCTCTGCCAACCGCAACCCAAGGAAGACTTTTTCCAAAAACACGCCTGGGCACGTGCCCGGGCGTGTCTCTACTTAGTTCTGCCCGTGCTCCTTAACAAGACACCTTCAACAGCCTTCATCACCAACTGAGTTACAGCTCAGTTGTTGATGAGAACTGTTAAAGGTTTCTTATCAAGAGTTGAAGGTTCGAAACCTAGCGCCAACAACACACTGTGCTGAGAAACAGGCTGGAGAGGTGTTGGGGTTGTGCGGGCTGCCGGGCCGGGCTGCAACCCTGTAGCGGTGCCAGATGGGTCGATCCCATTAAAGCTCACGAGTTGAGTCAAGGCTTGGGCCGTTACAAGGTATGGGTAATGCACACCCAAAAAAATTCGCCAAACATAGCTTTAATTTATCAAATCAAGTTCCTTTCCATTTCTGACGAAATGGTCAGGATTCATTTTAGGGTCCAGATTTAATGTATGATGATCTAAAAAGTTCAATCATCCCATTATTTTATATTTTTCTTTTACACATAATAGTCTACACCATTTAATGTATTGTAGGTGAGTCTTGTCCATCAGAACTTCAAATAAATTTTTGTCAAAAAATGAGAAGATTCGGAACTTAATTTTTTCCTGTTTTTCCAAAATATTTTCTCCTAATATTTTTTTTTTGTCCGAATCATCATCTATATAGCGACCTTATTTTATATCGCTGTTGCTTCTTCCCCAACTATATGCCGGAAAATAACTAAATATTTAGAATACCTCTGTTTTTAATCTTTATACTATAAGCAAACTCCAAAAGAGTCATGGTGTAACATTCGTTTTCCCAAAATATCCCTCAGTCATGATGTAACATTTTAATACTAAAATACCCTTCATTTTTTTTATTTCTCTACTCATTTGTATAGCTTTTTTTGTCATTTGATGATAAATTTTATTATTTTGTTACTCATTTGCATAGTTTTTCTATCTTTCTACTCGCCGCCCCACCATTGTTGCCGCCCTCGCCAATGTCGCCGCACCCCACCCCCGCCCCAAATGTCGCGCCCCCAATCATTGTCGCCGCTCCCGATCAATGTCGCCGCTCCCGACCAATGTCGCCGCCCCTGACCAATGTCGCCGCCCCCGACCAATGTCGCCGCCCCCGACAAATGTCGCCGCCCCCGACAAATATCTCCGCCTCAAACCAATGTCGTCACCCCGCACGGGGTCTCCCGTGCACGACTGCTTGTTATTATATATGCATCGTTCCACGAGAAAATGCATCAGGAGTCCCTTCCTGAAAGAATGTTTTAATCATTTTATGTAATAATGAAGGGTTTTTTTCTCCATAAATGCTTCTCTTCAAACAACGTGCTTCTTAATTCCTTCCAAAGAATTGCATGCATGCATGTTCATGCACGCATTCAAAAAGACACGTCGATTGAATGCGAAGAGTTGTTTGACAAATATATATATAAACCTCTCCTTGATCAAGTCTTCGATCGTCTACTATTAAAATACTTGTACTGAATATACATACTATGAACGCCGCCATTGCTAAGTTGGTGCCTCTCGGCTTTCCTGAGAAATATATACGTGAAACTGTTAATGAGATCATCCAGGTTAACAATCCTTTTTATTCTTCTTCTTTCTTCTAAGTTTTATGTGTACTTCCTCCAGGTTAACTGTCCTTATTCTCACTTTGAAATCAAATAGGTAATGTCATTCAGATTTATTTATACTCAGGATCCTCTCCATTTCGTTAGAAATGGAGGGGATCCATTTCACGGACATGATGGAGTTCGTTTTGATCCAACGGGTTCAACATTTCTCAATCTTTTATATTTTGTTTTAGTCAAAAAAATCTTGTCCATAGAATAACATTGGGACTTATCTTGTCCACACAATGCTGAAATGGATCCCCTCCATTTCAAATGAAATGGTGAGGATTTGGATCCTCCCATATAGGGCCGAGCGTGGGCAGCCATCCACATTGAAATTTAAAAATGCTATCTAAATAGATTTATCATGACAGATACATTATAAACTAATATAAAAAAAGAAAATTATATAAGTTAAAATGTTTTTCTCGACATAGTTGGGAAAAGTACTTTTTAATAATTTAGAGGTTAGAATTCAATTCCTACCAATCACATTTTTTATATAAACAAGGTTGCTATGCAGTATTTAAATATTTTTTATAAACAAAATTCTTATTATATTGTTATTTAAAATAATATTAAAATTAGTTTGTTGTTATATTAATGTTTAATTTTTTGTTATAAACAAATTCGTTGTTATATTTTTGTGAAAATATTTTATAAATAATCTATTGTTATGTGTTTTTATATTTTATTTATAAATAAGTTCGTTGTTATGTTGCTTCTTAATGTTTTTTTAAACAAGTTTGTTATTATATTGTTATTTATTTTTTATATAAACAAATTAGATGTTTAAAGTTTTTGTATATAAAAAAGTGTTTGTATATAAACAAGTTTTTTGTTAAGTTATTGTGTGAAACGTTTAAAATATTTAAAAATGATGTTGATATTCAAATAATCCATAAAAAATGATGAATTGAGGTATATGATGTCCTTTTTTTTCAAATTGATCAACTATTTTAAATAATTACATGATATTAATGTAATATAGACAATATATTAATGTAATTAGACATTTAAAAGGAAGACTGAGTCGATTTATTTTATCAACATATTTATAATAGTATATATGCACATTCATGCATTAATTGTTGATGAAGTGTAAGATTTTATGCAGACATTTGCTGGTGATGCTGCCATGGCTTGGAGATTAATTGAAGACGACAATTACAGTATGGTCATCAACATGATTCAGTACAGGCTCCTCAAGGATAAGTAAAAAAAAAAGACAATGCATGATGATCTTCTTCTTCATCATCAGCAGAATCACAGTTACATATGGTGTAATAGTAGTGGACTTAAAAAAAGGTTTATTTGAAATATAAACAAGCGTTTGTTTGCTTTATGATTAGTGTGATGTTATATTTTGCGAGTATGAAGTGGTTGTGTACTGGCTGGATTTAAATACTACTAAATAATTAACTATTTTATAAATAAGTTCATTGGGTAATATTTTTAATTTTTCCAATTTGCTTGTTGTTGATCATTTGTTGTTGTGAATTGTGATAATGTTGGAAATGCAATCCGGATTTTCCAAAGAAAACAAGAGAAAATTCTAGTGACTAGCTAGAAAATGATCCGGATTTACCAAATTGCATATTAAGGTAACCCTTGGAATGAACAGCCATATTCACTTTAATTACTATTTGACTGTTGAAAATCTGGACTGTAGCTTCTGCAACCCTAGCTCTATATAAATCACCCATGGAGATATACATGGGCTGCAACAAATTAAACAAGATGCATGTTGGCAAATTGTTATTTTATACAATAACAAGGTTGTTGGAGATTGACTTGGTTGACCGGGTCAACAAGTCAAAAGTTTTTTTTGGATTATTTTATGTTTTGCATTATGATGAGAGAGAGTTCTCTAGTTTTTCCTTTGCCTATATAAAGGCTCATTGTACATTTTTCAAAAGTAATGAATAGAGAGAAAACTTTCCCAAGTCTTAGTGTGAGTTTTGAGAGAGGAGCGCTGCAGCGCTGGAGCGAGATCTAACCGGGCGGTTAGAAGTAGAAGCCGCGCGGTTTGGCGAACTCGCCGCGAGAGGTGGTGCTCAAGGTTTGCGCACTCGCGGTCTGTGTGGTGATCTCGCCCGTATCAGCTCGCGGGTAGGTGAGCAGCTCGCGGTTTGGTGATCCCGCATGAGAGGTTCAGAGAAGGAGTGGTCGTGGCTTGATCTCACCGCGAGAAGGAGAGGTTGCGGTTTGAGTGCTCGCGTGTGGAGGTCTCGCCAGTCGGTCCCGCCGCGTCGGTCTCGCCGTGCCAGCTCGCTTGGGTGGTGCTCGCGTGTGAAGGCGGGAGCTCGCCGAGTGGAGGAGGCAAGCCGCGCGGGTAGGCGGTTTGGTGTGGTCGTCTCGCGGAAGGCTGGTCGCCCGAGTGGGGTACTCGCCTAGCAGAAGGGAGGTCGCGCGGTCTGTGTGGTTTGTGGTGGCGGTCTCGCACTTTGGTTTTGAGTTTTTGGTGTTAAGCGAAGTCGGTTGTGGAGTTGAGGTTGTGCGGGAACCCATACACGTTTCCAACAAGTGGTATCAGAGGGAGGTTGATCCACTGGGAGTTGACTAGGAAGGATAAGTGACAAGGAGAGATGGAGATGGGAAGTGGAATGCCGGGGCAAGTCCCCAAGTTGACCAAGACCAATTATGGGAATTGGAGTATACAAATGCGAGTGCTACTCGCCTCCAAAGAGTTATGAGAGATAGTTGAAGAGGGATTCGACGTGTTAGCTGCTGGTGCCCCGCGACGTTTTCGCGCATCAACATTGAGGGAAGCAAAGAAGCGGGACAAGAAGGTCTTATTTCTATTGTACCAAGGAGTTGATGAGGCGACGTTTGAGAAGATCTCAGATGCTGGGACATTCAAGGAGGCTTGGGAGATACTACAACGCTCCATGCAGGGAGTTGATAAAGCAAAGAAAGTAAAGTTGCAATCCCTCCGAGCCCAGTATGAGGTGATGAGGATGCAAATCTCAAAGAAGGTTGGTGACTACGTGACCCGTCTGCGGACGCTTACGAATGAGATGAAGAGGAATGGAGAGGTGACTGATGATGTTAGCTTCATGGAGAAGCTCCTGCGGTCTATGTCCAAGAAGTTCAGGCACGTGGTAGTAGCCATAGAGGAGTCGAAGGATCTCACCGAGATGGCGGTAGATAAACTTGTTGGCTCGGTGCAAGCTCATGAGTACCGAATGCTGCAAGATGATGAGGAGTCGAGTGGCTTGGGGAAAGCACTCCAGACTCAGCTGAACTTTGGGGAGAGCTCAGGAAGAGGAGGCCAACGTGTCTGAGGCTACCAAGGAAGAGGTAGAGGAGGAAGATGTGGAAGAGACTTCGAGAGAAATCAGTATAACCAGAAGGAGGCAGAGCAACCTCAGGGTTGGAGACACAATGGAGGAGGAAGAGGAAGAGGCCCTAATCTATTTTTTTTGAATAAGGCAAAATACTCAATCCAGTCCCTAACTTTTATCTCATTCAAGATTTCAGTCCCTAATCTATTTTTTTGAAGATTTCAATCCCCAACGTTTTATAGTTTTTGATTTCAGTCCCAAACCTTTCAAATTAGGTCCTTTACTTAACATTTTTCATTACATGTAACGGAAAGCTGGAAAAAAAGCTTTTAAACGAAATCTGAAAATAAATTTAGAGCAATGTTATTGTCACACCAGATTATTTTATTTTCACACCAACATGTTATTGTCACACCAAATTTTAAAATCGATATTGACACACCAAAATGGCTATGATTTTACTCTCCTTTGTATATGTTATTTTGACACCAAAATTACTATTGATTAATAACAAAAAATCATTAATAGTTTGTCTTGTTCAAAACCGAACTAAATGGTCTCGATTTTTACACACCTCAAATCGAAACAAATCGGAAATATATACATATATAGTTCTCTTTTAGATTTGTTCAAATATGCTTACAAAAAATTTTAGACTCCATGAACTCATCTCAAAATGTCCAACCTTTTATGCACCCAATAATATGCACAACAAGATCTTTCATGCTCATGATATGAATAAATTTTAGAACATCCCTAAATTACTGTTTATGCACAGTGAGTGTTGGTGTAAAATAAATCTTCTCCTTAAAAATCTTAGAGATATTGCAAGCAACCAAAGGTCATCATCTTCCCTTTTTTTAGCTGTTTATATCCACAAAAACAAAATTCATACAAAGACTAAATAGCAGACTAGTTCAATCGATCTAAAAATAAATAGTGATTCTTACTCGATCGGGATTTCTACATGTTGTTCTTACAATATATAACATGTAAAAAATCGTTCTGCAAATTGGAAGGGAAAGAAAATGAAGAAAAGATTTGCATATATAGATACAAAAATATGAGGTATCAGGATTAATATGAGGATGAAGAGGGGAGGAGGAGGATCCTTACTCCATTTGAAAGACACTATCGGATTGATAAGAAACAGCGGCCGGGAAGGAGGGGAAATGGCGGCCGGGGAAGCACTGGTCTACCTAGGGCTTCAAATGAATGGTGGACGGCACTTTAATAAAGGTCATTGTCCATCGTCCGCCGTTCATCACGATTTGAGGAAGATGCACGGTTTGGCGTCGTTCGGTGGTGTTCGGCGTCGGGGAGGAGGAGAGCACGGCTTGGCGTCGACGTCGTTCGGCGGAAGGAGAGGAAGATCGCAGTATTGCAGAGATCGGGTTTGACGTCGTTCGACGGAAGGGGAAGAGAGAAACAGACCGGTGTGCGGTTAACGGAGGTGAGCATGGTTTTTTGTGATTTTTAAAGTTAGAATTGGTGTGTCAATAGCGTAAATCGGTGTGCTTATAACATTGCTCTAAATTTAAATGTCCGTCTTTTCTCTCCCGATCTTCAGTACAGATTATCATGATCTTCTGCTGTGATTTCTTGGGCAAGCAAGTTTCTTTCTTCGAATATACATAAGCTTCAATGTCGATCAAGTATACAGGTCTTTCCTCTATAGATCGATGTTTCTTCTCCCTTCATCGCATACAACATAGAGGAACATGAAACACATATGGGAGCACTGCAAACGCTGTCATCGTTGCTATCTCGACACCAAATCTCCCCAAATCTGGTGGCGGAGGACAGCGCAGAGGTCGTCGTTGCCGCAGAGACTGAAGAGTTGATTGAAGCAGCAGAGCAACAGTTTTTCCCATGATTAATAAGTACCTTTTAGTAATATAATTATGGTAAAATACTCTCCATTATTCACGGTAGACCGCTGTTCACTAACGGAAAAGCTAACTCCGTTTTTCTTGGGACTAATATAAAAAGTTACGAAAGGTTGGGGACTGAAATCCTGAAAAATAAAGATAAGGGACTGAAATCCTGAAAAATAAAGATAAGGGACTGAAATCTTAAATGATGTAAAAGTTAGGGACTGAATTATGTGTTTCGCCTAAAAATAATAATAATAACCACACTAGCTAGCTTAATATTGTTATTTTAAATGTAAATTGTGCAAATATTCAAAAAACTTTGAGATTGTTGACACATATACGCCCGTAGAAGGAGCCTAAAAAAGTTTGAGAGCAATGTTAATTAACTAGCACTCCATTGCTGGCTAATAGCACTCAGAAAAAAAAATCCAATACACATGCATTAAACTCAATACTTTGGTTGCATAGTAGCAGCTCCAGCATTTTGTTGGAAGCAGTTATAGCAGGCACAACAACTTGAGAGGGGCAAAACAACCATTATATTATATCAACTAAATGATACAAAAGTTACAAATTTGACTTCACAAATTACAACTTCACTACAAGTTACAAACATGTTGGAAGTGTGTATGGGTTCCCGCACAAACTCAACTCCACAAACTGATTCCACTAATCGCCAAATATCACAAGATGCAACCCTGCGAGACCGCCCGCACGAACCGCCTAGCCGCGCGGTTTGCAGCTCGGCAAGAACTTCCTCTCGCCGCCGAGACCACTCACACTAGCCTTTTACCCGCGCGAGCTCACCACCACTAAGCCCGCGAGACGCCAACAACCCGCTTGGCAACACCGTCAACCCGCGCGGCAAGGCTACTTCTCGCACGCGCAAACACACTGCTCTCGCTCAGCAGCGAGATCAACAAACCGCCCGGGCTACCACCTCTGGCCGCTCGGCTAGAAGACTATACACTCCTGCTAGCGCTGCAGCGCTTCTCAACTAAAACTGGAAATGAGGAGGAATTTCACTATCACATCAAACTCAAATGAACTACATGCAGGGGCGGAGCTATCTAGGGACCTGTGGGGTCCCGTGCCCCCACGCATTTTTCGGTCCAGTTCAGTGAACCGTAGGTCCGCAACCGAGTTCCCAAAACCCTAAGTCTGGAGTC
The DNA here is from genome assembly GCA_039583875.1 of Platanthera guangdongensis. Lineage (NCBI taxonomy): Eukaryota > Viridiplantae > Streptophyta > Magnoliopsida > Asparagales > Orchidaceae > Platanthera > Platanthera guangdongensis. The sequence continues at coordinate 13,507,567 of CM077166.1, read as the reverse complement.
GACCCCGCGGGCCGCGTCATTTTCTCCCGACTACTGATTCTAAGTATCTTGTGCCCCCACGCTCCAATATTTCTGGCTCCGCCACTGTCTACATTCATGCCTATTTATAGGCTAACAAAACTAACTACCTTCTCTCTCCTATTAAATACACATTCTCTCCTATTAATTACTCATACATAAAATAATATAAAAGTACAAATTTTGACTTGGTCAACAAAGACAAAATCCAACAAAACAAACACTACTCCACTACACAAGCTCACACACTAAAACTCGCCAACAAAATATTTCTTGGATGTCACCGGAATTGTTGTCCGCAGAAGCTGTCCGCAAAACAAGATTTCTGCAGCTTTGGTTTGCTGTCCGCAAAACAGTCCGCAACTTAAAGTTCACAAGAACTTTCTGCCACCTTTGCATGCATGTTTCTATTCACCAATAGAAGATCACCACCTCTGCAAAACTTTTCAAAGTTTCCGCTTGTTGCCACTCCTTTTCCTGTTCGCAGGAAGTTTGCCGCAACTCGCTCAGGTTCACACGCTCTGCAAAAACCAGTCCACAGTTTTTGCTGTTCACCCTTTTTTTTTCTTCGGCTCCAAAAATCTTTCGCCTCACATCATACCTTTATATAGTCAAGGCAAGCAAATAAAAAAACACCACGTGGCAACACAATCCTATCCCGTTATTAATATCAAGCTGCCACAATTTAAAGTGATAATATATAATATATATAACCATTTATTAATATATATAAATATATATATATTATAAGATTTCTTCCGCACACCATTTCCGCCAATTCAAATCGAGCCTTTGACTTCGGTCAATGACAATAATTCCGCAAACACGTTTGCCCTAATCCCGACCATGAGCTACCTCCCCAACTCTCTTCTCACTATATCACTCTGATCGACTGCATCCGGCGTGTCGGCCCTGCTCGTAACTTCTCCTCCGCCGCGTAAATGGCGACAGCGTGCTCTCTACTATCTCGCATTCCGAGATCCAACAAAGAAAATTGTTTTCGATGGCTGGACCATCATTCAGCCCTTTTAGCTGTCTACATCTGCTTTGGCGCCGACATCTCGGCAGATGCAGGTTAGATCTTCGAGCTCGTTGCGGAAGGGGCAGTGCCTCCTTCAAATTCGGCTTGACGGGAACAAACATGGTGTATATAGTTGAAGACGACATAGATATTTGAAGCACATGTAACCCCCGATTACTTCTCTGCGATGGGAAATCATAGGCTAAGATTAATTAGTCACACACTGTCTACCCAAACGATCCACTCGTGCTTATAATTGGCCCGGATTTTTGAATGGAAAATGAGTGTAGTTGTTTAACATGGTATCAGAGCTAGATTCACGCTAGGAGGGGGGGGGGGAGTATATAAGGTGTTGGAAGTGACAATGAGCACACAACACAAGAATGAGAGCAAAATACTTCTCTATTATATCAACTAGAAGTTACAAAACAAGTTACAAACTCGACTTCACAAATACAATGACTCAACACAACAAACACACTACTCAAAGAGGGTATTACAAACTCCACTACCAGCGACACTAGAGCTGCTTCCCCCAAAACCAGTTCGCCAAGAGCTATTCGTAGCCTTGGTGTTGGCAAGGAGTTGTTCCTAAGAACTTCAAAAATCTGTCCGGTAGGAACAGTCCGCTAAAGCAATTCTTAAAAAACAGTCCACAAAAAAACTGTTCGCCACCTTTGCATGCAGTGATGTCACTTGCCCGGGAGGAGTTCACCTATAGGAGACCGATGCCTGTCACTTTGCTAAGCTTCTTGTTCGCAAAATACAAACCACAGTTTTGCTTTATCTCCGCTCTTATTTTCATGTCTATTTATAGGTATTGCCAACAAATGAGATAATGTCATGTATCCCCAAATAATTAACGTTCGTTTTAATACATGCATGCATTTCACGCCGACCCCAAAACTTGCCATCGTTAGCCAATGACCGGTCAATTTTCAATTTAAAATATATATGTAAGGTTATATATCATCTCTTTTGGTCTTTGACTTCGGTCAAACCAAACATCACCACCAACAATCTCCCCCCTCAAACACGGAAACACATGCCGAGTTCGCTTTTGTGTTTTAGAAACGTTTCAGTTTTCAACGCTTTCGTGAATATGTCTGCAATCTGCTCTCCTGTGAGACAGTAAACTAACTCTACCACATTTTGCTGCACTTGCTCGCAAATAAAGTGATACTTCGTCTCAATGTGTTTGTTGCGTGCATTCAGCATTGGATTTTTTGCAAGTTGAATCGCAGACATATTATTAACATACACCATCACAGGACCCTCTTGTGGATGATGTAACTCATGAAGGAGATTTTTCAGCCAAATCACCTGACAGGTACAGGTTGTCGCTGCAATGTACTCAGCTTCACAAGTCGACAGAGCAATCGTTGCCTGCTTCTTTGAATTTCATGCGAACACAGCTGTTCCAACATGAAAAACATATCTGAAAGTGCTCTTCTAGTCATTCACGTCTCATCTGTAATCATTGTTGGAGTACTCGACCAACTTCAACTCTTCTGCAGTTGAGTACATCAAACCATGATCTCTCGTCTCATTCACGTACCTCAAGATTCTCTTCATTGCTGTGAAGTGATCTTGTTTCGGCTCCTACATGTATCTACTGACTACTCCAACAACATACATGATGTCAGGTCTAGTGAAAGTCAAATAGCGTGGACTTCCAACTAAACTCTTGAACGGTGTAGAGTCAATTGCTTCCTCCTTCGAATCCTTCCTCATCTTAATTCCTGGATTTGCAGGAGTGGAGATAGCTTTGCTATTCTCCATTCGGAACTTCTTTAGAATCTCCTCCGCATATTTCTTCTGAGAAATGAATATCTCATCTTTACTCTATTGTACTTCAATGTCCAAGAAGTAAGTAAGTTCATACAGATCTGTCATCTCAAAATCCATCATCGTCTTCTTAAACTCTTTAAACATAAAAAGGTTGTTGTCAGTGAATATCATGTCGGCAACATACAGGCATACGATCATGATATCTCCATTTTTCTCCACCTTTGTGTAGAGTGCATACCCATACGGGCTCTTCATGTACTTGATCGTTCTTTTGAAAGTATACATCTATTCTTTTATTCCACAAACGATGCGCTTTATTTAACCTGTACAATGTCTTCTTCAACTTGTAAACCTTCTCCTCTTGGCCTTTCACTTCATATTCAGGCGACTGCTGGACATACACATCTTCTTACAAATGACCATTCAAAAATGCAGACTTGATATCCATTTGACAGATCTTCCAATTATATTGAGCTGTTAGTGCAATGATCAGTCTGATAGTATTAATTTGCGCCACTGGAGCAAAGACCTCGTCATAGTCCACTCCTTGGACTTGTTTGTAGCCTTTTATGACAAGACTTGCCTCGTGCTTCTCCACTTCACCATCCCTGTTAGTCTTCACTTTGTACACCATTTCACTCCTATGGGCTTGTGACCTGCTAGCAGAGTGACTAACTCTCAAGTATCATTTTTCTTGATGGATGTTATCTCTTCATACATCGTCTTCCTTCATATCTTCTCTTGAGCAACTTCATCATACAAGCATGGCTCACAATATGCTAAAAGATAATATAAAAAAAGTTAGCATGAATCAGCTTCATCTCCTTGTAGATCTCCTCTAAGCTTCTCATCCTAGGTTGAGGACTTTCAGAACTACTCCTACCAGTGCTTGTTCCACTAGGACTGCTCTGGTTAGTGTTTACTCTACTAGAGTAGGGAGTAGAAGCTCCCCCTGAATCTTTGCTCGGTTGTGATCGTGGTTCAACTCCACCATCCTCATCTTCAGCATCATGACCTCCTTTATATCATCATCATAGAACATTCTCTTGATGCTTCTTTATTTCTCATCCCAGCTCCAACAACTGTCTTCTTCAAACAAAACATCTCTAGAGATGATCGTCTTCTTCTTCGCTGGATTGTATATCTTGTAAGCTTTACTCATTGAAGCGTAGCCCACAAAGATGCACTACTCGTTCTTATCCTCTAGCTTCTTCCTCTTCTAGTCAGGGATGTGACCATATATTACACACCCAAAGACTCTCAAGTGTTATACACTTAGCTTCCATCCACTCCATGCCTCATATTTCTTGTACTTCACACTCTTCTTCGGATATCTATTTAACAAGTACACAACACATTGTACTACTTCAGCCCAGAACATTTTCGAAAACTTCTTGCCCTTTACCATACTCTTTGTCATGTTTTGAATCGTCAACTTCTTTCTCTCAGCAACTCCGTTCACCTGAGATGAGTATGTCGCAGCCAACTGATGAGCAATCTCACGCTCTTCGTAGAATGAATCAAACAACTTTGAGGTAGACTCCCCACCTTGATCAGTTTTAAGTACCTTTAGATATTGTCCACTCTCCTCTGTCATTGCCTTGAACTTGTCAAACCCAACACATCCGACTAAAGTCATCAGTGAAGGTGATATAGTATTTGCTTCCACCAACTGATGCAATATCGAACGGACCAGCAATGTCTGAATGAACCAGTTCAAGTTGTTTCATTGCTCTTCGACACTTGCCACCTTCAAACATCTATCTCTTTTTCTTGTCATTCATACAAGCTTCACAGATCTTCTGTGGTGGTAAGATCTTAGGCAAACCTTCTACAATCTTCGCATATGACAGAAGCTTCAGACTACTGAAGCCTAAGTGACCCATCATGCGGTGTCACAACCAAGATTCTTCATCGTCTTTAGTTCTTGCTAAGTATGTCCTCTCCTTGGCATCCATCTTCAACGTAAAAGAGGTGATTCATCGTCATCTTTACTTTCACCTGCTCTTTTCCTCGATGGTTTTGTATAGCCAAAGAACTATCTTTCAACTGAATGCAGTAGTCTTTCTCCACCAACTGTATAAGGCTTAAGATGTTACTCTTCAAGCCTAGGGCATAGAATACATCATTGAGATGCACATTCTCTCTATTGAGGGTGACCACTATCAGTCTTTTGCCTTCTGTCGAGATCTTCGAAGCATCACCAAAGCTAACCTTACCAACACTTGGTTTGAGGTTAGTGAAAATCTCCTTCTCACCATACATGTGGTTGCTGGCTTTCGTATCCAAATACCGAACTTCATTTCCTCCTGCTTCAGTACCTCTGTAAGTCAAGAACATCATTGGATCACCACTTGTGTTGTCTGCTTTTACATAGTGATTAGCTTCCTTTGTCATCCTCGGTCTTCTACAGTCATAGCTCATGTTCCCAAACTTGTTATAGTTGTAATATTGAACTTAGGTCATTCCACCACGACCTCTTACTCTTCCTATTCCTTCTTGCCCTCTTGCTTGAGATTGCTCCACCTCTCTCTGGAAGTTCTAATGTCTTCCTCCTCTCTTCCTCTACCTATACCTTGGTAACCTCGGTATCCTGGTCGTCTCCTCTTCCTGAACTCTCTCCAAAATTAAGTTGAGTCTGAAGTGTTTTCTCTAAGCCACTTGACTCTTCATCTTATAACATATGATATTCATGAGCTTGTAGAGAGCCTATGAGTTCATTAATAGACATTTGAGTTAAGTCATTTGACTCCTCTATCGACACCACCACGTAGTTAAACTTCTTGACATCGATCGTAGAAGTTTCTCCATGAAACTCACATCATCATTTGTCTCATTATTGCGGTTTATTTTATTTTCAAGCGTTAGCAGACGAGTCATGTAGTCGTCAACCTTCTCAGAGTTCTGCATCTTGCTAACTTCATACTCTGCTTGAACAGATTGTAGCTTCACATTCTTTGCCTTATCAACACCTTGCAAGGAGCGTTGTAAGGTCTCCCGTGCCTCTTTAGAACTCCTAACATATGAGATCTTCTTAAAGGTTCCTTCATCAACCCATTGATATAATAAGAACGAATCCTTCTTCTCTCTCTTCCTTGCCTGCCTTAGTGTCGTCCTCTGGGCGTTAGTCAATGCCGCCTCCGCTTCAGCAGTTAGATCTTCATAACCATTTTCCACTATTTCCTACAACTCCTTTGAGGCAAGTAACACTCTCGTCTGGATACTCCATATCGCATAAATAGTCTTCGTCAACTTGGGAACTTGACCCGGCATAGTATTTATGCCCACAACTGCTCTGCATTGTTACGAGCGTTTCCATTAATGAAAGCTGCAGTTTAATATATAAGAATTCATTAAATAAATAAAACTAAGCTTCTGCATTTATCTATTATTAATAAGGCTCATCTTAGTTCTCTCCGTCACGCCGAAATCGCGTATTCTCTCCGTCACGCACAAATTCCTGAAATCGCCTCCGCCGCGTGTTTCTCTCGCTTACGCCGCCTCTGCCAGCAGGAACCGCCGCCTTCGCCGCCCTCCTGCCGCGTGCCGCCTTCACGCGTGCCCCGTCCTTCAACATCCACCGCACCGCGCCGTGCTTCTGCCGCGTGCAGCCTCGCCGCGGGCACTGCCCCGATGTTCCAAAAAAAACCCCGCCGCTGCCAGCATACCCCGCCGCGTGCCCCGTCGTCCTGCCGCGTGCCCTCCCAGCTGCCCTCGCCGCTCACCTCCTTCTGCTGACACCTCTCTCCTCAGCTATTTCCTCATCCGGTACCTCTCTTCAGCCTGGACCTTCGCACAGGAGAATCCTCTACCCGCATCTTTGCGCCTGCTTCTATTTCCTGCTGCTTGACTACCAAAATCCGCACGATCGGCAGGTCTCCACCGGCAGCTCTCTGCTCAAGCTTCCCACTGTGAGTTCCTCCCCCGTTTCTTCTGCTGTGAGGATATCAAGTTTAACAATTTTTCACCCCTTTTTCTGTAATGACAGCATAACAAATTTCCATTGTGTTTGCTTTGTTTCTCGACTGTGTTTCTCCTTGAACATTAGTTTTTGCCTACAATTGCAGATTATCTAAATCAAACTGTAGTTAATTAATTGTGCAGCAGTTACGAAAATATGGAATGCTCTCATAATTCTTCTAAGGGTACGCCGACTCAAGGAAACTACCACCAAACTATTAAAAAGATTTAACGTATTTGTTATATAATGATAACAACTTACTTTGGGTAGGTCAACCCCTCCTCAGTCCGCAATCTTGGCGCGGACTCAGTCAGTAGTGGCGGACTCCTTCCAGCCCGCCATGCATCAGATCCTCCAGAAGGCAGTCCCAGTCTGCATACCTCGCGCGGACTCGCCGGACCCCGCGGGCACCCTCCTGCTCGCACCCCTTCCAGCTCGCTCAGTTCAGCAGTGGCGGACTCAGCGGATTCTCCTTGCAGTCCGCCGCTTGTCCTCCAGCATCCGCCACCCCAGCAGTAGGCGGACAGTCCCAGCTCAGCAGTGACGGACTCCGCGAACCCGCATCGCAGTCCGCCACTAAGTCTCCCTTTTTGCCGACAGCAGCTCCGGCTTCAGTACCAAGTCCAAGTCCGTGCGGTCTAGTGCGGACTTGGCGGAATCCGTTTCCATCTCGCTCAAGTTACCATCTCACCGGGGGTAACGTCACCGCAAGCCGTTACCTCCTCGGGCCTATAAATAGCCCCCCATGCCTCTCATATAGGGGAGGTCTCATCATCGCCAAGGTGCTCACGCCCGAAGTCAGCCAGCCAGCCCTCATGCGGACTCCGTTTCTCAGACCGCACCCGTCTCTGCGCCTTTAGTCGCGCGGCCTGCCAGCCTGTGGTTCTCCAGTCCGTGCGGTCTCCCGTTTCCCTTAACCGCGCGGCCTGCCGGCTTCGCTCTTCAGTCTGCGTGGCCTCTTATGGCATTCTTCTTCCTTAGCCGCCAGCTTCCTTCTTGTACCCTTTATTGCTTTGTTGTAAAGGTGTATTAGCAAGTTGTAACTCTCGCTATTAATCAAAGGAAAGCGCGTCACAAGAGTGGCGTTTAAGCCGCGGCGGGCGAAGTCTGTTGTTGCCGCTGCTAGCGGCCCCCTCTCTTTCCCTTCTTCCTAGCTCAGCTCAGCTCCCTCGGCAACCAACCTGCAAGCACAACCGTCATATTAACTGTCTGCTCGACAGCTCCTAATCAACCTCCTTCTCTTATCAGCCTTCCCGGCTGCTCTCAGCACCCTCTCCTCTATCCCCGCAACCTCCTTGACAAGTGTTTGCTCCACTCTCGAGCACTCAGAAGCTTCCTCCATCCCTCTTCCTCTCCTAACATGTGAGACCGAACACACCCTCTTCCTCTTCCTCTACTTTCCTTTTGCAGGAAAATAGACAGGCAGCGCCAAACTCCTAAGGAGAGGCTTCAGGTTCTATCTCTCCTTGCCCCATTCTCTTTCCGTTGGGGTGGACTCAGCGGATTCTTCTTGCAGTCCGCCGCTTGTCCTCCAGCATTCGCCACCCCAGCAGTAGGCGGACAGTCCCAGCTCAGCAGTGACGGACTCCGCGAACCCGCATCGCAGTCCGCCACTAAGTCTCCTTTTTTGCCTACAGCAGCTCCGGCTTCAGTACTAAGTCCCAGTCCGCGCGGTCTAGTGCGGAATCGGCGGACTCCGTCTCCATCTCGCTGAAGTTACCGTCTCACCGGGGGTAACGTCACCGCAAGCCATTACCTCCTCGGGCCTATAAATAGCCCCCCATGCCTCTCATATAGGGGAGGTCTCATCATCGCCAAGGTGCTCACGCCCGAAGTCAGCCAGCCAGCCCTCCTGCGGACTCCGTTTCTCAGACCGCACCCGTCTCTGTGCCTTTAGTCGCGCGGCCTGCCAGCCTGTGGTTCTCCAGTCCGCGCGGTCTCCCATTTCCCTTAACCCCGTGGCCTGCCGGCTTCGCTCTTCAGTCCGCGCGGCCTCTTCTGGCATTCTTCTTCCTTAGCCGCCAGCTTCCTTCTTATACCCTTTATTGCTTTGTTGTAAAGCTGTATTAGCAAGTTGTAACTCTCGCTATTAATCAAAGGAAAGCCCGTCGCAAGAGTGGCGTTTAAGCCGCGTCGGGCGAAAGTTTGTTGTTGTCGCTGCTAGCGGCCCCCTCTCTTTCCCTTCTTCCTAGCTCAGCTTAGCTCCCTCGGCAACCAACCTGCAAGCACAACCGTCATATTAACCGTCTGCTCGACAGCTCCTGATCAACCTCATTCTCTCATCAGCCTTCTCGGCTGCTCTCAGCACCCTCTCCTCTATCCCCGCAACCTCCTTGACAAGCGTTTGCTCCACTCTCGAGCACTCAGAAGCTTCCTCCATCCGTCTTCCTCTCCTAGCTTGTGAGACCGAACACACCCCCTCCGTGTTAGCTGCCCGGTGCCGTTTTCGTGCATCAACATGCGCCTGCCGAGGGGACCCTACTCTGCAAATACAGGGTTGTACACAATCCCCACTCTTTTTGAGGTTGGCACAAACTAGAAAAAAAACATCCAACCCAACGTATTCGCTGAGTGGCCTTTTCTCGCGGTTTGAACGATTACAAGGCCTCTCTGATGGGTCAACCTGTCATGCCAGCTAATGAGAGCCTAGGTGACGAGACAGCCTCGGGCTGAAAATACTTAGCCTCCCGAGGGGTCAACCTGTCATGCCAGCTAATGGGAGCCTGGGTGACGAGACAGCCTCGGGGTGAAAATACTTAGCCTCCCAAGGGGTCAACCTGTCATGCCAGCTAATGGGAGCCTGGGTGACGAGACAGCCTCGGGGTGAAAATACTTAGCCTCCGGAAGGGGTCAACCTGTCATGCCAGCGAATGGGAGCCTGGGTGACGAGACAGCCTCGGGGTGAAGGAACATGGGCATCCACGAGAGGTACGCCTGCCCTGCTAGCTAGTGAGAGCCTGGACAGCGGGACCGTCTCGGAGCAAAAAAAAGAACTTACTCTCGCCGAGGCACATTCGACCCAACCAGCTAGTGAGAGCATGGATGAAGAGATCCTCTCGGGGGTAGGACTTTCTCTCCCCGAGGCACATTCGACCCAACCAGCTTGTGGGAGCCTGGATGAGGAGATCCTCTCGGGGGTGGGACTTGCTCTCCCCGAGGCACATTCCACCCAACCAGCTAGTGGGAGCTTGGATGAGCAGATCCTCTCGGGGTGGGACTTGCTCTCCCCGAGGCACATTCGACCCGACCAGCTAGTGAGAGCCTGGATGAGGAGATCCTCTTGGGGGTGGGACTTGCTCTCCCCGAGGCATATTCGACCTAACCAGTTAGTGGGAGCCTGGATGAGGAGATCCTCTCGGGGGTGGGGCTTGAACTCCACCGAGGCACATTCGACCTAACCAGCTAGTGAGAGCCTGGATGAGGAGATCCTCTCGGGGGTGGGACCTGCTCTCCCCGAGGCACATTCGACCCAACCAGCTAGTGGGATCCTGGATGAGGAGATCCTCTCTGGGTGGGACTTGCTCTCCCCGAGGCACATTCGACCCAACCAGCTAGTGGGAGCTGTTGAAGTTGGTGACCGGGCGGTCTGGCAGTCCGGCTTGGCTGGTTGATGACCGCGTGATTTTGGAGTTACCCTTCAGCGGTTTGGTTGCTGTGTGTTGCTGTCTGAGGTCCAAGCGGTCTAGCGGTTTGTATCTGACGACTTGGAGACTGGGCGATCTAGCGGTCTCCCATGACGATCTCTCTTTGGTAGTTGTCGAGCGGTTAGCCCTTCTGTCTAACCGCGCGGCTTGGACGGTTTGTGTCTGTATAGTCCGCCTGTGTCCTGTAATTTTTTAGTCCCACATCTCTTATTTGTATTCTCTCTTCTCTCCTCCATTCTATATGAGGGAGGTCATACCTTTGTAATAGATACCTTTTTCGGATAATAAAGTTTCAGTTAAACTACTTCCGATTTGTTTTTGTTCGTCTTTTACATGGTATCAGAGGACTCGATCTTCTCCTCCTGATCCTGTGCGTCTTCCCTCTCCGCGCGGCTTGCTTCGCCCGTTTGCGCCCTGTCCGCGCTGCTTCTTTCTCTCCTTATCGTTGCCCTCTGTGTGCGCGACCTATGTGTTACCTGTGCTAAGTCGCCGCAACCTTTCGTCGTGACCTGTTGCCTTGTTTGGTCCTTGCTTCTGTTCGAGCAGACTGTCTTCTAGCCGCTCTACTTCTATCCCTCTGCTTGAGTCTACGGCTTGGTCGTGGCTTTTCTGGCCGCTGGTGTCTGCCATTGTGACCGCTGCAGCTATTCTTCTTCCTATTCGCATGGCTTGTTTCCTAACCGCACGGATTCCCGTTGTTTGCTCCTATGGCTCTTTTTGATGCTTCTACTGCCACCACCCCTGTCGCCAATCCGGCTCCGCCTCTTCTACCTACTCCTTCCGGGAACCTTGGCACAGTTTTCCAAGCTTGTCGGATCCAACTACCCGGATTGGAGTGTCTCTTTCACCTTTCTACTACGCTCGCAATGCAAACGCCACCATCTCGTTGATGACCCTCCTCCTACCACTTCACCTCTCTTTGATGACTGGGATGCGAGTGACGCGCTTGTGCGTACTTGGCTCGCTAACAACCTATCCGATGAGTGTCTTCCTGTCATCCGTCATGATGAGACGGTCAAGGCCGCTTGGCTTTATCTTGCCGCTCTGTACTCCAAGGGGGCTTAGACGTCCCGCATCTATAAATTGTATGCGGACCTCTTTGCCCGTCCTACCTTGTCTTCTGCTGCTACCTACCAACAGGTTCAAGCTCTTGGGGCTGAGATTCTTCAGAATCGCCCCTTTTCTGCCGATTTGGCTCAACAACACAAGCACTTCTAGGAGATTCTGGTTGTGTGTTATCTGCTCCGGCTTCCTGATACTTATGACATGATCCGCCAGCAAATTCTGGGTGAGGCAGAATCTCCTACCTCAGATGCCACCGCTGCCCGCATCGCCGCTGTCACCTCTCTCCTTCAGCGCCCACTTCTTCCCGATCCTCCTCCACCGGACAACTATGCTCATCAAACTCAGCGGAGTGGCTCTGGTAGCCACAGTCACCAGTCCGGCGGACGTCCTTCTTCCCGCTACCTCTGCTCTCATTGTGGCCGCACCGGACATACTTCCGAACACTGCTGGACGAAGCATCCCCATCTTCGACCCTCCGGTGACTCTTCCGCCTTCTCTTCCAAGTCGTCTGTCTCCGTGGTCACATCCTCAAGTAGTGCCCACGTGGTGACTCAAGGTAAATGGCTTATCGACTCTGGTGCAACTAATCACATGACGGGCAATCCTCAGTGCTTCTCTCTACTCGAACAGCATGATCGGTTGCCCCCGGTCCTCGTTGCAGATGGTTCTCCCTCCCCGGTTCATGGGTCGGGAGTGGTTCATGTTACTCCGTCCCTTCGACTAGCGGACACTCTCTATGTGCAATTTATTGTCGGTTACCTCTTTATGCAAGCAGCTTCAGTGTTCTGTGACGTTTACTCCGACTTCTTGTTCTTTTCAGGATCCAAGCTCCCAACGGACGATTGCTTCTGGGACTGAGAGAGGCGGCCTCTACTTCCTCGACAACGTTTCCGCCTTGTCCGCCTTCTCATCTTCTTGTCCGGATCTTATCCAGTGGCATCTCCGCCCCGGTCATCCTCCACCACGGCTTCTACATCAGCTTCTGCCCCACCTCCCTCCCTCCAGTACTCCTCTCCACTGCGACGCTTGTCAACTCGACAAGCATCACCGTTCCTCCTTCCCGCCGAAGCAAGGTCGGGGCTCTACTCGTCCGTTTGATCTTGTCCACTCTGATGTCTGGTGACCTGCTCCTACCCTCACCATTGGTCGAGGTAGTTCTTATTTTGTAACCTTTATTGATGAGTTTTCTAGATGTATTTGGGTGTATCTCTTACGAGATCGCTCTGAACTTTTCGATGTATGGCTCTATTTTTATCAATTAATTAAAACTCAGTTTGATGTTTGTATTAAAATCTTTCGCTCCGACAATGCTAAAGAATATCTGAGTCATGCTTTTACCTCTTTTTGTGTGCAACATGGCATTATTCATCAGACTAGCTGTGTTTATACCTCCCAACAAAATGGGGTGGCAGAACGCAAAAACCATCACCTCCTCGATGTCACTCGCACGTTGATGACCCAGATGCATGTCCCTCGGTCACATTGGGGCTATGCTATTCTCCTTGCCTGCTACTTCATCAATCATCTTCCCTCCACAGTTCTCCATGGGAACACCCCATTCTCCATTCTGTATCCGGGCAAGGAGCTTTTTCCTCTCCCTCTCCGCATCTTTGGGTGCACTGCATTTGTGCATGCCCCCTCTGCCACCCGTGATAAGCTATCCCCTCGCTCCACCAAATGTGTCTTTCTGGGGTACTCCACCACTCAGAAAGGCTACTGTTGCTTTAACCCTGTTCTTCATCAGCAGTTCGTCTCCGCTGACGTTACCTTCTTCGAGAATGCCTCCTACTTCTCGGATGACTCCTCTTCTCTTCCCCCAACTTCTGATTCTCCTGCTATTCCCTTCGTTCCCTCGTCTCCTACTATGATATCCACCCCGACACCGTCTTCGTCCACTCCTCTCCCTCCACCTCTCTCTCCCACTTCTCCGCCACCGTCTCCCTCATCTCCGTCGTTGTCACTCTCTTCTCCCGGGCCAGCTCTCTCTGTCACGGATGCTTCGGATGCCGAGCGACCCGCCGACCTGGATCTTCCTGTCGCTCTTCGCAAAGGGGTGCGTACGTGTACCCTACACACCCTTGCTATTGTTGTTTCATATAATCGTCTTACCTCTTCTCCCAGGGCCTTAGTGTTGGCTATCTCTACCACTGCCACACCTCATTTCTATCAGGAGGCCCTTGTTATTCCTCACTGGAAGATGGCCATGGATGAGGAAATGGCGACCCTCACGGAGCGGGGTACCTGGACTCTTGTTCCTCCTCCCTTCGGTAGTGATGTTATTGGGTGTCGCTGGGTCTTTGTGGTCAAATTTGGCCCGGACGGCACGGTGGACCGTTATAAGGCAGGATTGACTAGAGCCAAACCTGTCCGATGCCCCATGGCAATTGGAGAAGACAAAACCTGGACAGATGATTCGCCTCTTCTTTCAGATACTACGCGGTACAGGCATCTAGTTGGTAAGCTCATATATCTCATAGTGACCAGACCCGACATTTCCTATGATGTGGGCAAGGTGAGTCAATTCATGCAAGCACCTAGGGAGTGTCATCTACAGTCTGTCTTGTAGATCTTGGAGTATGTCAAAGCAGCGCCTGAGAAAGGATTACTCTTTCAGAAGAATGGTCATCTGATGACAAAGGGGATCGCAAGTCTACCTCCGGTTTCTGCACCTTTGTTGTGGGAAATCTGGTAAGCTGGAAGAGCAAGAAGCAGTCTATTGTTTCCAGGTCCAGTGCTGAAGCAGAGTATCGGAGTATGGTATCGACCACTTGTGAGTTAAAATGGCTACGGGCTCTCATGTTGGATTTAGGAGAGGTCTACAACCATCCTCTACCTATGTTCTGCAACAATAAGTCTGTCATATACATTTCCAAAAATCCGGTCTTCCATGAAAGAACCAAGCACATTGAGGTCGACTGTCATTTCATTCGTGAAGAGATTTTGAAGGAACAAATTTACACTCCCTTCGTCACTTCTGATAAAGAGCTGTCTGACATCTTCACCAAGCCAGTATCCGTCTCGTTTCTTCATATTTGTGACAAGCTGGGCATGATCGATATATATGCTCCAGCATGAGGGGGAGTGTTGAAGTTGGTGACCGGGCGGTCTGGCAGTCTGGCTTGGCAGGTTAATGACCGCGCGGTTTTGGAGTTACCCTTTCAGTGGTTTGGTTGATGTGTGTTGCTGTCTGAGGTCCAAGCTGTAATACCTCCTATCCGTCACGTAGCATATAGCAGTAGGTCTGGCCGGGGCCCGATGCCATATACCACAGACAGACCGGGTGGTTACTCATGGAAACCATCCAATCAATCATAACGTCCTACACAGAGCATTCTAGCGGAAGCAGTTTAAAAGTTGCAAATAAGAACCCAACACAAAGCACACGAATGTCCACTAATACACCAAATAGGAATGTCGTACATACACGAGTACAAGCCTTAAGGCCTTACAAAATATTTTACTTCAATATTACATGTTTTACAAACCACGGCACGCAGGCCGGTCATACATGAGTAAAAGCAGTAAACACTCCAATTAGGCCTTCGAGGGCCGGCTTCGTAATTTGGGCTTTAGCCCGCTATTGACCGCTTGGTCCAGCAGCACCTGCAAGCAACAAAACCACCGCACGGTGGCAAAAAAAAAGCAACGGTCAGCAATGCTGACCAAATTATAACGATCCCGCCCCCAACTCGGGGCGGCGATGCTCCTTCCCTGCATTTCATTAGCATAAGCGAGCAATATAGTATTGTCACAACATCACAGGCGTAAGCTCGCACGGCCACACACCCCGTGCACTCAGGGCACATTCTCGATGAACCGGCCAATGTCACGTCAATTTAAGTCATAGACATTCCGGACTCACCACCGCCACTTTGACGGCCAAACATATGAGCTTTTGTCTTCTTGGCATAGGTCACGTCAATTTAAGCCATAGACCGCCGAAGACCCTTATCTATGTCAACGACAAGTGCCACGTACTCTTAGGTCTCTTTAACCGAACGACATAGAACAGGTACAGTTCCATCAACCTGTGCTCACATCGCAACGACAGTTTAAGCCATATGTGCGGGTCAAACTTCTCCCGAGTCCCGTTTCCATCACACTTCACATAACCCGGTTATGTTCATGTTGGCTCCCAGGCCACCAAGTTGGCAAGATCACGCATTCACCCAGTTTTCTGGGTGCACCTTAGGGTTAATCCCCAAGGCTCCCTGTTGCAATCTACCACGTAGAAAACCCGAAAAACAACCAATCGCACGGAGTCTTCTCCGGCATTTATGCAATGCAACATCACCGATCCAGACTAACATGTCTGGATAGGCTTCACACATCATACATATGTCCGTTCTAGTTTACGGACTCTACACAACGGGGACTTTACATATCTACCCGAAGGAACGCCTCCAACTCACCGCAAACTTGCGAGAGCGGGCTTCCTATGTGTGGAAACCACCCATCACCACACATCTTCCCAAAACCCCGAGGTCATGGTAAGGGGGGACGGGGGTACATAAACACCAAGGACCACCCGTTGCAGGCAATGTGGGACTAATCCATCCACGGGATGGCGGGGATATTCCGCCACACGGGGGGCCCACCGGGGTCAACACCCAGACCTGGAACGCGATGGGGAAGCCCAAATATGCGGTCCCACGCACACCCAATCCCGCTGGACCTTGGTTCTCAACACACCCCCGCAGCGGGATGGCTTTGATACCATGTTGAAACCACCCGTCACCACACATCTTCCCAAAACCCCGAGGTGATGGTAAGGGGGGACGGGGGTACATAAACACCAAGGACCACCCGTTGCAGGCAATGTGGGACTAATCCATCCACGGGATGGCGGGGATATTCCGCCACACGGGGGGCCCACCGGGGTCAACACCCAGACCTGGAACGCGATGGGGAAGCCCAAATATGCGGTCCCACACACACCCAATCCCGCTGGACCTTGGTTCTCAACACTATGCAAAAAAGGAGAGATTCACATGCTCAAGAAGAGAATCGTTACCCTAGCGTTCCTCTTTGGCGCCATGGGAAGGTAAGCGGATGAAAAGCACCGCGCTCTCTTTGCCTCCGTAGATCCGAAGTCGGCTCGCGATTTGGAACTTCGAAGCTCCTCCAATGGCCGGATCTAGCTTCTTCTTCTTCCTTTGCTCTCACCTCTCTCTTGACTTAGAAAGAGAACCACTCAAGTAAGAATGAGGATTTCAAAGGCCCAATCCCGGGCATATCCTAGTAGGAACAATCCCCAACCGTCGGATCCCAAAATAAGGGAACGAATGGCTATGATTCGTAGCTGAAAAGTAAAACCTAGGCCGAAAATGGCCTGGCACACGCCCATGTCCAGGGCTGTGTCCCTCATTCGCCGTCAAAATCGACGCGCCTGGAACAATACACGGGCATCCGACACGCCCGTGTTCGACCTGACATGCCCGTGTTCCAACTGACACGGCCGTGTGGTCGGCCGTGTGCCTCCATCGACACAGCCCAAAAACAACCCGAGACTCACACGGGTATTGGACACGCCCGTGTCCTAACCCGTGTCTACTCGAACACGCCTGGGCGCCAGGCCGTGTTCACTGTCTCGACACTTCGTCGAGTGAAGTTCGTCGACCACCCGACACGGCCTTGGACAAGCCTGTGTCCTAGGTCGTGTGTCTTGTCTCGACACATCGTCGAGCAAAAATGTCAACACCCCGGGCCGATTGTCGACACGGGCTCGACACGCCCTGAGACACGCCCGTGTCTCAGGTCGTATGCCCCGTCTCGACACTTCGTCGAGCGCAAAATGTTGACTTCGCGGCCAAATCGTCGACTCCAGCCTGACACGCCCTGGGACACGCCCGTGTCCCAGGCCGTGTGCCCCTGCCAGATTCCAAATCTGGCCCAAAACTTTACCCGTCGCTCTTTTGAGTTTTGGGGCGTTACACAAGCGGTCTAGCGGTTTGTCTTTGGCGACTTGGAGACCGGGCGATCTAGCGGTCTCCTATGGTGATCTCTCTCTCTCTCTGGTAGTTGCCAAGCGGTTAGCCCTTCTGTCTAACCGCGCGGCTTGTGCGGTTTGTGTCTGTATAGTCCGCTTGTGTCCTGTAATTTTTTAGTCTCACATCTCTTATTTGTATTCTCTCTTCTCTCCTCCATTCTATATAAGGGAGGTCATACCTTTGTAACAAATACCTTTTTCCGATAATAATATTTCAGTTAAACCACTTCCGGTTTGTTTTTGTTCGTCTTTATAGGAGCCTGGATGAGGAGATCCTCTCGGGGCACATTCCCCACCAGCTGGGACTTGCTCTGGGGGTGGGGCCCCACCGAGGCACATTCGACACAACCAGCTAGTGGGAGCCTGGATTATTCCTCGAAGGACCCAACCACTAGATGGATGAGGAGATTCCTCTCGGGCACATTCCAATCCACCACTAGGTGGGGCTTGAACTCCACCGAGGCACATTCGACCTGGATGAGGAGATCCTCTCGGGGGCGGGACTTGCTCTCCCCGACCAGCTAGTGAGAGCCTGGGGGTGGGGCTTGATGAGGAGATCCTGGATGAGGAGATCTCGGGGGTGAGACTTGCTCTCCCCGCGGCACATTCGACCCAACCAGCTAGTGTGAGCCTGGATGAGGAGATCCTCTCAGGGGTGGGACTTGCTCTCCCCGAGCCACATTCGACCCAACCAGCTAGTGGGAGCCTAGATGAGGAGATCCTCTCAGGGGTGGAACTTGCTCTCCCCGAGGCACATTCGACCAAACTAGCTAGTGGGAGCCTGGATGAGGAGATCCTCTCGGGGGTGGGAAACTAGGTGTGTCACTTGAACTTTACCAAATCCAACATCCTCAAACAGGGAAAAATTTGGGTTACATGATCCCCTGACCAAGCCGGTCAGGGGTAGAGCTTGTTACAAGATAAGAAAGAGTGAAAGACTGCACTAGGGCGAGGCTTCTTCAAGGGGTCTGGGCATGATGGTCGTCATCCTTCCCATCAGAGACCTCCATCTTGCTCAGGCTCTCCATAATTCTCTCCATCTCCTCTGTCTTGGCCAGCCAAGAGATAGTGTTGATGACCGTGACATAACACTGCCTTGTCATCCTGGAGTCTCCCCTGACTCTGACCTGGATCCCTCCTGAGCTGAATTTGAGGCACTGGTGGAACGAAGACGACACACAACGGAAGGCGCTGATGATGGGCCTTCCGAAGATGGCGTTGTAGCTGCTCGGAGCGTCAACTATGACGAACCGACAGTTCCTTGAAGTCCCTCCCAATTTCACTTGGAGTCCTACTCCACCCTCAACCTCCTTCCTCTCTCCTGAAAATTCGAACAGGGGTCCGTCCGAGGCCAACACCCTCCTTGGCTCCACCTTCATCTCGTAAAATGCCTTCTTGAAAAAGACGTTGACGGAGCTCCCGTTGTCCATCAAGATCCGGGAGACGGTGAAGCCCTCGATAGATGTCTAGATGACCAGCGCATCGCAAAACGGATCCTCTTGATTCGGCATGTCCTTCACCGAGAAGGTGATCTTCTCTTCCTGGGGCTGGGTCTGGGATGTTGAGGTGACGCTCCGTTGGTACATGACATGGAGGCTTGCCTTCCGAGTGGCCTCAATCCCCACTCCACCGTGGATCACTCATATACCTCCTCGGGTTCCCACGTCGACCCGGTCCTCACACACGTCATCCCCGCTTCTCTGGGTAGAACCTCCTCAACCTGCACTGGCGGTTGCGGCTGGGCAGGGCCTCTCGCCCCCCTCACTTCCAAGAACTTGGGGTAGGTAGTTATGGCGTGACCCTCCACCTGGTGGAAGTCACAGTACGGTAGCGCTCCTCCCCTCCTTCGGTGGGTTGGGCGTTCTCTCCTGTTACCTCTTCCTCCTCCTATCAACAAGGCTTGCTGCGGCGGGGGTAGGAGCTATCTTGGGGCTTGCCTCTGGAAGTCAAACCTCTCTTGGCCCCCATGAAAGTTCCCTCCGCCCTGGATGAGAGCTCTTCCTGGACCCTGGGTAGGTCCTCCCTGCTGCGTCCAACCTGGTTCTGGACCCTCCCGAGTTCTCCGCTCCTCTCTCCGCCTTCCCTCTTGATGTCGCGAGCCATCATGCTCCTTCGACTCCATCTCTGTCAGCTTTGCTAACTTCTTGACAAATGTCGGGTTGGTCGCCTCCATGGCTATCTCCTCGGCCGCCCTTTCCATCAACTCCTCAAAAGAAAGGGGGGTCTTTCGAGTTAGGCTCATCTTGAAGAACCCCTCGCGCAACCCCACCGTGAACGCCATCTGGAGGGCATACCCCGATATCTCCTGGACCTCCAAGATCTCCTCTTAGAACCTGTAAACGTAACGGTCCAGCGACTCCTCGACCCCCTGCCTTATCAGGAAGATGGACTCAGGACTCCTCTTCCTCTTCTTGGAGGTGGATAAGCGAAGCTGAAAGCTCCGGCTCAAGTCCTCAAACCCATAGATCGACCTCGGAGGGAGTTGATGAAACCAGTCCCTTGTCTTCTCCTTCAACGTGGTCACAAAGAGGCGACACTTGAAGGCATCCGTCATTGGCCTGATGGAGATGACATCCTCGAACCACTGCAGGTGCTGGACGGGGTCATCCTTCCCGGTATAGTAAGCCATGTCAAGGGCTCTCTGAACTCCTCGGGAACGGGAGCCGAGATGATCAAATCGCTGAAGGGTGACCCCCTGAGGGGTGCTCTCGCAACCTCCACTCGCGCGACCTGCTCGCATGGAAGGCCGGCACTCGCCGGGCTGGAGAACAATTCCCGGCCGGTGAGGTCTCGCTCGACCCCATCTCTCATCCTCTCCTTCCCGGGCCTTCTTCCTGGTGCACTTCCTTCCCCCCTACTAGGGGTCATCTCTCCTAGAACCCTAGGAGTCGACTCGTCGAGAGGGGGGGGGGGGGAGCTAGCACCTGGGGGGTTGGGGTGGAGCTGACACCCTGAGGAGCAATACTTCGCAGCATCTCCATGATGCCCTGGATGGAGGCCATGAACTCTTGCCTCCCCACAAAGGGTCCTGAGTTGGGGAGCTCGCCGAGATCATCACTACCTCCCTGACCTCCAGTCATGACACTCTCCCGAGATCTTCTGTGCTGGTCACTCTCCACGCTCACCACAACAAAATGTTGAAACCAAAAACTTAGTCTCTCGTGGAGTTCGGGGTCCCTAGAAAGGGGTGACCTCACACCTACTGCACTCAGGGGGATGTCACGGACCAAATGCTCAGGAAACTAGGAACAGACCCTCGGCTCTAGCGTGGAGGTCCCACCTCACACCCGGAAGACCTTTGAGGTCTCCCCCTCCCTAGCCAATGCTGAGCTAGGGTGCCTTGGAGGATGAAGAGAGAGTGAAGAAGTGATCCTCTCCAAGGCACCCCTAAGGGCCTATTTATAGTTTTTTGGGAATGGCCTGCAAATAACCAACCTCCACTGCTCTGAAATTACTGAAATGCCCTCAAATTGGTCTGCCAACAGCCAAATCTCGTTGTTCTAAATAGCTAAATGCAGTCCACTAGGGGAAGCCCCTCGAGCCGGGCGAGCAGGCGGCCAGGGTGAGCTCGGCGGGCTGGGCTGGGTGAGCTCGGGGGGCTGGGGCTGGGTGAGCTTGGCGGCCTGGGGCTGGGTGAGCTCGGCGGCCTGGGGTGAGCTCAGCGGCCTGGGGTGAGCTCGGCGGCCTGGGGGAGCTCGGCGGCCTGGGGTGACCTCGGCGGCCTGGGGTGAGCTCGGCGGCCTGGGGTGAGCTCGGCGGCCTGGGGTGAGCTCGGCGGCCTGGTGAGCTCGAGCCTGGGGGAGACACCTCAAAGGGGTCGGGGGGGAGACAAATTTCTAATTCCCCCTACTAGTATATTTCCAAGGCCAAGCCAAAATTGACCACCAAGAGTGCAAAATCTCTCAAAAGCTTAAAAAACATAAAGCTGGTCCTGCGCCTGCCGAGGGGACCCTACTCTGCGAATACGAGGTTGTACACTTGTTAGATGTGATATTGAAAATTTTCTCAAAAACTGAGCAAGGTACCAGGAATACTCAACCAAACAAAGACCAAGTAAAAAATCAGTAATAATAGAAGCACAAGAATCACTATAGAATCAACAATCTTCATTACAAAACGAGGTATACTGCACCCGATGGAAGTAAAAAATTACAAGCAAGAGAAACCAGCGGATTGACAATAGTAACCGTTCAAACTGCTAACCGCCAGTCCTGTCCGCTGAAATCGATAAGTCGTCAAACCGCAACTCAAGCCGCACGGACTACCCGTTAATGAAATGCTGAGAAAAACATTGTTGTCCTCCACTTCAGGTCGCCTGACCGCAAGATCGCCTGACCGCAAAGCTAACCACAAAAGAACTGTTGAATGAGAAAATAGTCTACACGTTGAGACCGTGCAAACTGCTTGTTGAACTATCTACAACCTTGAGGAATATGACTTCTATCCGCATAAATCGCGACTTGTTATATACCACAAACTGCTATCCGCGAACTGTTTTATACTTAGGTTCCCAACTTATTGCCTAGTCGTCCGGTGCTAGTCGCACAGACTGCAAAACACAAGCCAACCTCACTTAGCCGCACGGTTAGAAAAGTCTAATCACATGTTCAAAACACGAGCTGAGTTCTCACTGTTCTCGTTATATATGACGAGTCGGAGACCCCTATTTATAGGTGACAAGGGGAGTGTGGTCACCGTGCATAACAATAGGATAACCGTCTGTCATCCTACAACTAGCACCGCCTATCCGCACAAGAGTGCGAATACCAGAGTCAGACTGTGAGTGATAAACCTTCTATCCGCTCACGCGATAAGATCCGTCAGTTCACATAGTCATGCAGACAACATCCACAGTACGCCCGCGTGGACTTAAACAATTAAGCTAACAATCACGCGACTCGAGCCATACCCACGCTACACGATTTGCGAACTCCACATCTCGACCACGCAATATAATTAGTCTCCGCAAACTCCAGAAGCAGACCACGCAACCAGTGATCTCTGCGACTAGACAATACTATGGGCTTGACACATCGATCACCGTGACCAAGTCCACACACATCAGTGAACTCCGTCAATGCTTCATATCATTGCTGTTTGATTTTCAACTACTATTTGCACGCTCGACAAACTCTCAAGTTAAGACAGTCCAATTCTCTGAACTGAGGGAAAATCGAGTGACCTGCAACAAAGCTGATCCGTTAAAAATGGATCATAAGTTATATTATGAATTAAAAAAAAAGTAAAGATAAAAAAATTTGGGGGATCAAAATCTTCAAATTAGAATTTTAGAGAGTGAAATTTTAAAAATGCTCATCAAATCCTCCATAGTTAAGGTTGCGTTTGGTGCAGCTTATCGCAACTTATTTACTCCGATGAGGTTGGATAAATACGTCATTGTCATAAAATGTATAGTTCGGTACCACAAATGTTAGAGATGACATAATATTTAGTCCCGTATTTAGTGCAGATTTATAAGGAAGAATCAAGTCAATGAACTCGCGGGTCGCGTTCCGTGATTACGATTGTGAGATCCTATGCAACGGTGTAGCATAAAGTAACTGTACGCGTGATTTCTGACCATAGGTCCTCTAAATTGCATAAATTTTTTTTATCACAGCACAGATATCGAAGCAGATTCAAAGACTCCAAACTAGCTACAACTTCTTCTCTCCAACCATCAAGACTTCAGTTTAGTCGCAGATCCCAACTTGGTGTACCTCGTCACGAAATTCTATCAGATCCCTCCATTTCAATGAAATGGAGGGGATCCATTTCATGACAATTAATCTTTAGCCCAACGGGTTCGTTTTTTCCATTCCTTTTATTTTTTTATTCAAAAAATTCTAGGTGCTTAGATATGAATTCCCCTCCATTTCATTTGAAATGGAGAGGATCCGGATCCCACGAAATTGCACCAGAAATTTCTCCGCGTGTGCTTTGAAAATTGGGGTTAGGGTGGTTTGGCGTCCGACGACCCGGTCTACCTTCTTCACTTTCTCCATTTTTTTCCTAAATTCTTCTACACAGTCGGCTCCATTTTGTATCAGTCTGCCACATGTTTGCAGAAATGCTTCAAAGACGCTGGTATGCATATTCCCTGTGCCTCCACCTCCTGCTGCTCTTCCTCCTCCCCTTCCCGGCGCTCTCGTCGGAGTCTTTGGCAACCAACCCACACTATAATGCTTGCTCCAAGTATTCCAGCTGCAGAATTCAACAGAAATTCAACGTCACCTACCCATTCAGTCTGCCCCAAACCCCAGCATACTGCGGCTATCCTGGCTACGAACTCATCTGCTCAGGCGACAACCTGGCCATCCGATTTGGAGCAGAGGAGTATATCGTAACTTTCATCGATTATAATCATAGGTTTCTCATAGTCCTATCCTCAGATTTCATGAAGAACTACTGTCCTCTGAGCTTCAGCAACACCAGCATCGACTCAACCCTTTTCAAGTACGCCGATCTCGTTAAAAACCTTACAGTTTACCTAAACTGCTCCTTCGCCAAGACGCCCGATCTGCCGGAGATCACTTGCCTGACAAATAACTTTATTAACCCCTCATATTACAAAATGGAGAAAGGGCCGTCGAGCTTTCTGGAAAATTTACCGGGCAAGTGCGGTCTGACGGCGGCCGTGCCAGTTTATCCGCCGCCAGTGGAGAATAGCACCGATATGTTCGAGGCGGCGTTGAAGGAGGGATTTGCCTTAACTTGGAACTATGATTCGGAGTGGTGTCAAGGCTGTATCGACTCTGGAGGAATATGCGGGTTCAATCGGACACGGCCTGAAGATCAAACTTGTTTCTGCCCTAATATAACCAGACTTGGTACTTGTAATTCTTCTGGTAAGCTCATCACTTTCTCCATTTGTCGTCAATTGTTGTTTTTTTATTCTTGATTTCTTCGTTCTCTTTTCACGCGATGCTAAAATCACGAATCCTTTCTCTTGACTGAGTAATTAGAGAAGACCAAAATATGTGGACAAGCAACAAGCAAACAAATATCAGACGCATTGCTAAAACTAACCACAAACACAAGTACTGAGATTTTAGGAGATTTTAACATAACAACACACAACTTGGTTAAAGAAATCATTAGATGATTGTCGTCTAATCCGAAAAACTCACTATTGAAAAAAAGGAATGAGCATCTTCCAAGTTACCGCAATTCCAACTCTCATTACCCTAATTACAACCTAATCTCACCCAGATGCAATTTGTAAGTCAAACTTGTGAAAAACTCGGACCATTCCAAGCCGTGATGCTCATCACTAATGTTGGGTTTCTCCACATAGGGCTGGAACTAACCTAATGATTCTCCTCCCTTCTGGCTATGTGGAGACTGGAGAGGCTGGCTATGTGGAGAAGCTTGACGATCGAAGAATCCTTTTGCGGAAAATAAGCTTGCTCCTTCGCAACTTCTCCATCAACATTACCATCAAGGTGAAAACAAGAGACTAAAATGACATCCAACGTTGCTCTCCAACCACACAATGAGAATACTTCCCCAACCTTGCAATCATCAACCGTGAAAGCAAAGTTCTCCAAGTCATGAAGTCCATACCCTTTGACAGCGCCCCACAACCGACACGCGTGTATTCCAGCAGGAGGCGGTGACCCGCTACCCAGATGGAGGATCGGAGTCCGTGGTTGCATACAGATGATTGTTCCAAGTCAAATTCATGTTTTCTTTTATTTTTTTGAGTTGAATTTAGAGCCCGATCGGCCAAAACATTATACGCCGTCCGATTTGGGAGTTTTGATGTGCGGTTACTCGATTGTTTTATCTGAGGATTTTATATATTGTGGGTTTTTGCAGAAGCACAGGAACCGCCGGTCTTCCTCTGGTGCGACGTCAAAGCCGCTTGGGTGCGACGCCCTCTCTGCCCTCCTCTCCCTCCACCACCACCGTAAGGCCCTCTTTCTCTCCATCCTAGCACTGATCCGTTTCCTTCCGCCTCCTCCCTGCTCAAAACTCGCAGCCCACGCAACCCCTGTCGGCCTTTCCCGAGTGAAACTTCCCTTCCCCTCACTACCCTAGATACCCCTCCCCCCACTGCCAAAAACTACTCCCCTCCACCTCTTCCTCCACCGCCGGACCTGTTGAAGCCCATTCCCCCTCCTACGAGCTACGACCCACCAAAAATTACTGTGCACCCTCCAGTCTACAACCTCCACTCCCAACAACAACTTCCTACCCCACCTCCCTCTATTCTATAGTTTCCCCTCACCTGTTAGACCCATACCAGTCCAATCCCCTTCCCCACCAGCCACCCTTCAGGCCCACCAAAGCATAGTTAATCAAGATCCATACTTTTGATGCCCTCCCCGTTCTCTACAACCTTGGATGCTCGTCAACAACCTCCCTTACCGCCATCTGCACGCTTGAGTTTGTATTTTCTCACGTTGTTTATGTTGGCGCTCAATTATGTTGGATTTCTATTTTATGTGTTATTAGTTCAGTCGTTGTACCACTTGTCGAGCTTATTCTGTGCGTGCTTAATTAATTGCGACTCGTTTGGTTCGTGATCATTAGTTGTTTTATTAAATCAAAATTTTGACAAAGTTCGTGCACCTGCTAAATTTTATAATAATAAATTATTGCTGCGATTATTAATTCGGACCTATTTTGGCATATTTTTTAATATTCATCACATATAGGTTTGCATATAGTAATTCCACCCGGAGCTGACCTTATAACTGCATCAAATTGGTATCAGAACCCTAGGTTAAGGTCATTTGCATGTTACGTAGTGGTAGGGATTATCGTCATTCCATGTCGAGTCACAATCACACCAACGATAAGACCGCCAGTTCACAGACAGATATGACTTCCACTGAGTTTCAACGACTGGTTCTCGATCGATTTGATCGGATGGGAGCCCAATTCGAAACCCTTAGGCGTGATATTGCGAGGGTTGGCATGAGGGTAGATCAGTTAGAGACACCTAGAGGTTGAGCGACTCCTCCCCCTGATGAGGAGCCTCACGACGGTCCACGAGATGCTACACCCCCTCCTGAGAGGCGTGGTAGGGACATTCCTCGTCGAGACCCCCTCCCTTTGCGAGAGGGAATTATCGTCGTGGATACTAGCATCGACGAGATCCAGGGAGGGATTGTCGTCCTCCTGATGAGCCTCGTCCCCCCCCCCCTCGTCGTATAGATCGAGCACGATATGATTATGATTATGATGATGAGTATGGTGACTACCGTGAGCCGTGTCATGGGTTGACTTCAGAGGAGGATGACATTACCCGACGTATTCACATTGATGCGCCCTCCTTCAATGGTCACTTGGACCCAAAGGCGTTTAGTGATTGGCTCATGGACATGGATCACTATTTTGACTGGTTCGAGATGAGCGACGAGAGGCAAATACGGTTCTCCAAGATGAAATTAATTGACCAAGCAAAATTAGATTGATCGAGTTTGGAAAGGTCTCTGTAGCGGGATGAATATTACCTCATCGACCAATAGGATGAGATGAAGCAGTGCTTGTAAGATAAATACATCCCAACATTATAATGTTTTGGCCAAATCATATTCATATTTTACTTTTATTTTTTTGAGTTGAATTTTGAGCCCGATCGGCCAAAATATTATACGCTGTCCGATTTGAGAGTTGGATATTACTCACACCGGGAGGCGTGTGAAAGACTTATTCATTTTGTCGACAAGTTCTTATGTTAAGAAAATGAGGAAAAATGATAATGCTGATATCTGGCATGAAATGTTAGGGCATGTGAAGATGGATAAGCTGAAACTATGACGGTAAAAGGCCCGGTAAAAGCCTTGCCTAGCCTTTCATCTCTTGGTGATGGTCATGTGTTCAGGTAACAGATACATGTTTGTGTTGGTTGATAACTTCACTAGATACACTTGGGTGTACTTTGTGTAGGAGAAGTCAAAAGTCTTCTGCAGGAAAAATGAGATCAAGAGAGAGCTGACTTGTGATCATACTACATAACAAAATGGAGTGACGAAGAGTAAGATCTGTCACTTGGCGGAGACTAGCAAGAGTTGGCTTATGCCAAAGACGTACTAGAGTCATATGAGCAGAGGGTATGACCTGCGTGACATATGTCATCAACAGGATGACATTGAGTCCTGTCAACATGAAGTTTCTTCATGAACCGATGTTCAAGGAAAAGCCAAGTGTGCAACATCTTCGGGAGTTCGGCTCTTCTTTCTTTGTGCACATCCCGGATGCTCTCAGGATCAAGCTGGATGTTAAGGTGCGGAAGTATGTCTTCATTGGGTATAATGAGCGGAAGAATTGATGGAAGTGCATGGATCCTAAGACAAAAAAAGTTCATTGTCTCGAGGGATGTGGTTTTTGACAAGTTGACATCATCCCAGGGAAGTTCTACTGTAGAGCTGCAGGAGAGCAAAGAAGATAGGAAATGAAAGGAAGCTATTGGTGATCTTTTGGTAGAGCTGCATGTGTCTCCAGGAGCTCCTACTTCATCAGGCTCAAGGTCAGGCACTTCAGGTTCTGGAAGCAGGGGAAACAATGCTCCTGGTACTTCTGACAGAGGAGCTGATATAGAAGATACAGCAGCAGAAGTGGTGGAGAATGGTCCAGTCTTGCGGAGGATCATGATGCCACCAGCTCGGTACAGAGGGCAACATGGTGAGCTTGGTCTCATGTTTTTTTGCAGGACCTCTGAATGAGTGAGAGTCGTCATGTTTTGAAAACGTCATTACAGTAAAGTCGTGGGAAGATGTCATGGATGAGGAGTGGTCTGCCCTCAGAAAGAATGGAACTTGAGATCTTGTACTCAAGGTGGATGTCATAACTCCTGTTACTTGCAAGTGAGTTTACAAGCTGAAGAACAAAACAGACGTTGGTATTAAACGATACAAGGCTCGTCTTGTAGCTTGTGGGTTCTCTCAGTAGTACGGAGAAGATTATAAAGAGATAGAACTGGTTGGAGATGGCGGCTTAAGCGGTTACTGGAATGAAGTGGTCGGTCGTCGAAATCGTTGAATCGACGAGCTTCTGGTGCACTGTGCGGGGAGGAGATGAGTCGGCAATGCAGGAATTGCAAAATTATTCGATTCCTGCTGTTCGACCTTCCCTTCTACACGGAGCAGCAGCTTTTTATAATAAATGATTTTTTTATTAAAACTTTACTAAAATTCTAAATAGGGCCCAAAACTTTTCCAACTTTAAAACTTTCCAAATAATGAGTTGGCCGGTTATATGTTAGCTTTCACCGAATTTTTTCCCTTTTAATGATTTCCAAATAGTAATATCCCATAAAATCCTTTTCGAAAGAATACAAATTTGAATTTATTTCCAACGTGATATTTCCCACTTCTTAGTGTCATAATATTCTGCCTTTTTAAATTTTAAATTAATACATTTTAAATAATTTTAAACTTGCCCGTTACGTCCTAACGACTAAAATTACCCGACTTATTTATTTAAGATCTCACGGACGGTCAACCTGAAGAGCCATTCAATTTCAAATAAAAGCAGGTGCGTGAAAGAAATACACGATAATAAATAGATACTGAAAAATTAAAATGCGAGACGTAAGATGCGACGAAAGATGCATCAATTCTCCCGTCCTTGAAAGTGCTCGTCCCCGACGAGACTTCGCAAAACTGGCGATCGAGAGTTCTGACATCGTCGCGGGTGCTAGAGCGGGTGGAATATCTGGGGCCTTGACGAGTGGCTCAACTGGGGGTCCAATGCGCTTCTGATTATGAACTAGACCAAACCTCTTGTAGTAAGCAATCACCCAATCTTCCTTTGAAACGGACAATTCACGACAATAACGACCAACCGTAATTTTTTAAGTTTCAAAGGTTGCTCGTAATTTGTTTGTATCAATTTTATGCAGTTCATTCAAATAATTAATATGAGCTTGCACAGCAAAGGAAATGCGTTTATGGAATGAAAGATGATGACACTCAGGTGGTCGGGGCAATGCATAGAAAATCTCAAAAGGAGATATATTAAGAGAGTGACTTTTAGAATTATTACACATGAAGTTTTCATGTGGAGTTACAATGTCTCATTGCTTTAGATTCTCCCTAATTAAACGTTTAAGAAGGTTCTCCAAACTCTGATTAATGATTTCAGTTAGTTCATCGGTTAAAGAGTGATAAGCGTCACTAAACTTGAATGTGGTGTCATCTCGACCCCATAATATATTCCAAAAATCTGATATAAAATATTTAATATATTGTTGTAGTTACACCATCCGCTTATATCTAACTTAATACCAATTTTATCCTTTAAATATTTCTAGAGAAATTCTTTAAAACACGTGTTTTTAATGGGTGTGAAAAATTTAGGAGTTCTTATTATCCTTAAAACATGATTTTTCTTAACATGTTGATAATTTGACAACAATTTTTTTCAAAAAGATTTATATTTATAGGATGACGAAATAACATAAAGTGATGTTTTCCAAATACAAAATCAATACATGGGGGAGAATATAGTGTTACGGGTGGGTGACCATCAAACGTAACGTCAATAAGTTCAAGTGTTGGTGAGTCTAGTGGGTGAGGAGATTCAGGGCATACGTAGCTCGAGTCTATGTCACCTATGGTGCGGGACTCATCACGAGCCAACTCTATCGTTGGGAGAATTGTGATCGAAATCGTGTCATCCAAGGTAAGGGTAACATCGCTATTACATTCTTCCGAGAGCAGGGGCTCGAGAAGAAACTTAGTGAATACAGTTGGTGAGTCAGTGTAAACAAGTGGGGACACCGCTTCAGTCGGGATGGGGGAACGAGGAGGGTGCAATTACTCTTCTTGGAGCTGAGGCTCGTGAGGGAGGAGCTCCTCGAATGAAGGAGGTGCTATAGTGGAGACCAGTGTGGCCAAGGTGCTCGTGGAGGAAACGACGAGTCTAGAGAGTGGATTATCACCTTATTGAAGAGCGAGTTCCACCGATTGATTCGTAGTTAGAACGTAGTCAGGGAAAACATATTGATTTTGCATTGTCGTTTCAAGGTCGTGCGCATCGGTTCACAACCCATTCATATTTTATTTTAATTCAGCAGTGACGAACTTGACGTTTTTCATTAAGATTTTCATGCGCTCGTTTAAATCCTTCGTATTAAAAATAATTTGAATTAGGAAAAAAAATTAATTTATTTTAAAAAAATAAAATAGTCCTGCAAAAAAGACTTCGGGCCGGTCCGGGACCGGTCTTTTAAAAGACTTTTTTTTGGCCGACCGGTCCCGTCAAACCAGTCCCTTCGGGGACCGGTTTTCCTCCTCTGGAAACCGCTGGGAAAGGACCGTCCTCACCGGTCCTAACCGTTCCGGACCGGTCTTTTTTTAATCTTTTGTCCGGTCTTTTATAAAATGACTAAAAATATCGGTCTCTTACTGAATACTAAAATGACCGGTTTTACCAGTTTTTTGATCGGTCCCGGCTTTTACCGGTCCCGGTCCCGGTCCAGGACCAGACCGTAAATCCAGTCCGGGACCGGTTCTTTAAAAAAGGGGACTTTGAACCCCTGGGACCGGTCGGGAACCGGACCGGTCCTAACCGGGAACCGGTCCCTAGCTGGTCCTAACGGTCGCGGACCGGGACCGGTGACCGGACCCGATCAAAAAACTGGTAAAAGACGTCATTTTAGATTTCAAGAGCGAATTTTTATGTCATTTTAGTAAAAGACACAAAAGACTGCTGTAAAAAACGGACCGGTTAGGACCGTTTTTTTTGTGCACCAGTAATAAAGATTAACTTTTGTGTTTTTACCAAAATAAATTGTAATATTTTAAAATAGTTTTTTTTAAACTAAATTTTTTTAAAATTTGAGTTTCGTGATAAGGGTCACGGACTTCCGATAAATGAGTAAACTAGGGTTAGGGTTTTATTTAATAATTATTTAAGCAAAATAATTTTTTTTTTATAAAATAAAATGAGTGTTTTGAAAATAAGTTGATTTTTTAATTTAAAAGTGGTCGAGCGAGCCAAATCGAGCTTTCGCACGCAAAATCGCTTTCCAACGTTGAAGTTCGCAAATACGTTAATCGTTATTTGAGAGGGACTCACTCGAGTGCTTAACGGATTGAACTGCGGCGAGAGTTGTAGATCCACAAGCAATACACGCATAATAATTTATGAAATACGGTAATTAAAGCGATTAAAACGTTCAAGACAAACTATGTAATTATTTAAGATGCGCATAAATTTAAAACCAAATAGTTGCGAGCAAGAGATCAGTTAAAGTTACCACAAGAGATCGGCCTCTTGCACATGGTGGAGCATTTGTTCTCGTTGGGTCAAATCAGCTGAGCTAGTCCAATCTTGACTTCACTCCAACTGGCTTGATCGAATAGGGGGGATGCCAGAATGGAATGCTGAAGTCGGCGGCCTCCTCACGCGACACTGGAGAAAGAAGGCGGGCTTCTGGACGGTTGGAGTCACTGACGGTGGGTATGTGGCTGCGGTGGAGGTGGCCACGTAACAGTCGGTCAGAGGAGAGTGGAGGGCACGAGCTCACTGTAGGTGACGGATTGAGTAGTGGAGTCGACCGGCGGACTGAGCAGTGGAGTAGGCCAGTAGGACGGAACTGGTTGGAGATAGCAGCTTGAGCGGCGGCTGGAATCAAGTTGTCGGTCGTCGAAATCGTTGAATCAACGGGCTTCTGGAGCACCATGCTGGGAGGAAATGAGCCGGCAATGTAGGAATTGAAAATTTTTTCAACACCTTCCTTTCTACATGGAGCAGCAGCCTTTTAATAATAAATGATTTTTTTATTAAAATATTACTAAAATTCTAAATAAGGAGATCCGGCCCAAAGCTTTTCCAACTTTAAAACTTTCCAAATAATGAGGTGGCCGGCTATATGTTAGCTTTCACGTAATTTTTTCCCTCTTAATGATTTCCAAATAGTAATATCTCATTAAATCCTTTAAAAAAGAATACAAATTTAAATTTATTTCAACGTGATATTTCCCACTTCTTAGCGTCATAATATTCTGCCTTTTAAATTTAAATAATGCATTTTAAATATTTTAAGCTTGTCCGTTATGTCCTAACGACTAAAATTATCGGACATATTTATTTAAGATCTCATCGGACGGTCAACCAGAAGAGCCAAACAATTTCAAATAAAAGCAGGTGCATGAAAGAAATACACAATAATAAATAGATACTGAAAAAGTTAAAATGCGAGACTTAGGATGTGATGAATGATGCATCAAATACGTATACAAATTCAGTGAAGACAGTGAGGACATCTGGAGGATTACCAATAATTCCCTATCATTGACCAATTGTTGGCTTACATCAAGGTTCAGTTTTAAGCCTTTATCTTTTACGCTTATCTTAGATGAGCTCACCAGACATATCCAACAAGCAATACCTTGGTATTTATTGTTTGCAAATGTTATCGTTTTGGCCGATGAGACGCGCGAGACTGTAAATGCGAAACTTTTAAATCTTGACGAGACACTTTAGAAAAAAAAGGTTTTTAGGTTGAGCAGAGCGAAAATGGAGTATATGAAGCTTACAATTTAGCAATGCAAGAAGGATAGATGACATTTCGTTATTAAGTTGGGCGATTAAGATATTCCCGCACTGAGTGCTTTTAAATATCTTGGATCGCTAGTTCAAAACGATGAAGGTGTTAATAAGAATGTGATATATAGAATCCAAGTAGGTTGGTTGAAGTGGAGAGGCGCGCCAGAGATCTTATGTGATCGTAAAGTACCATTAAAACTTAAGGTGAGTTTTACCGTACTGCAATTAGACCAGCGGTGCTCTATGGTCTGAGTGTTGGACAGTGAATTGTGTACATAAACAAAAATGGGAGTTGTGGAGATGAAATGCTTAGGTGGATGTGTGGACACACGCGATTGGATAAAATTAGGAATGAATGTATCAGGGATAAGACATGAGTGTCACCAATGCCAGAGAAGATGTGAAAAGCTCAAATAGATGGCTTGGACACACACAAAGGAGACCATTAGAGGCACCTGTTAGACGTTGTGAGAGTTTAGTCACTAGACATGTTAAACAGGAGAGGGGTAGACCAATAAAGACTTGGAATGAAACTATATGGAAAGACATGATGTACTCAGGCATTAGTGAGACTATGACTAAAGATAGGGAACAATGACAACAAAGGATCCTTATAGCCGACCCCACTATAGTGCGATATTGGCTTGAGTGTTGTTGGTGCTATTGGTTAGAGTTAAGCAACTAAATGTTTCTTGAAGAATTATAACTTCGTAGAAAAGGTGGAAATGGAGTAGGTGGAAGCCTTGAAAAAGGAGTTGAGCTAGGGAGCCTTACACATTACTAAAAGCAAAGGCTAACAACTAAAGTTATAGAATATTTTAGAGATAAACTCTTTGACATATACATAACTGTCTGATGTAGGGTAGACCGGTTAATGTGTTCGGACACCCGTGACCAATGCGTGTGTACTGAAATTAAAATTCATGCAAGTTTTCGTCATTAGATTAACATTTAATAATGAAATCATAAGACTTAGCAAAATATTCCGCAGCTCGCAAATATACTGAAAACAAACGAGTTTAGCTCTTCCACTTGGAGTGCACTAGCAAGAATACTAAGCAATTGAATTCCACAATTTGTATTGATTAATTAGAAAGGCAAACCTTCAAACATTCTTTGTAAGATGCCTCCCAGCCAGTTATGTAGTCAATTTTTAGCCTCCTCCATGTGTTATCAACATGCCGCCTCCCAACGGCCTCAACGGTTGATTCCACAGATGATTTTTTTAATCGCATGCATGACTGTCAGGTGAGCCATGACGGATCGTCTCGAAGATGTGGAATGTTTTATGGGAAATCTTACCTCTCTCATGGAGGTGGTCAAATCTGCCTTAACAAATATCCTTCAAGTCCTCCGTCAAGGCCGTCGTCCCTAGTTAAACACTCTTGTCTTCGACGACCGATTTTGATCTCATCGATCTAACCAAGCCCCGACAGTCGATTGATTGCTATTTCGGAGCTCCCTTTCCCTCGTTTCACTCGTACTTTCAATCTAGCCGAGTGGTGGTTCCCTTGTTTGACGGCTACTATTCGTTAAGCTCGATCGCTCGTGTGATGCAATCGTTTGAGTTACAGCTCATCATTAAAGTGATCAAGATGCCCTATCGATGATCTACATGGAGAGGTTTGCTCTTCACTGAATTTGTTGGCTTCACCGGTCAATGCTACACATGATGTTAGCAACGCTAAAGGAGGAACTCATTGCGCCAAGACACGAGCCTCATCGGAACGCCTTTGAGCATCTTTGTGCAGTTCATCAATTCAATTCGGCGTAGGTTTGCATGGTCTATTTTGTGGCGTTTTTACATAATATTTGGGGCTTATTAATGGCCCACTACCTGAGCTACTTCATGTATGACTTGCAACCTCACATCCGCTCCCGCTTGACGCACTTTGGATCTGGCTAATTCACATTCGCCATCCAATAGGCCACTCAGTGACACTTGGGTCTTCCAGCCGCTATAACACTCAGTCCTACCAGTTTTTCTCATACTTCGGCCTAGCCAAGTCAGTACAAGGCCCTCACATTCATCCCCACAAAGCCCCACTACGATCAATTATGCATATAGGCCATACCCCATCTTCATCCACTCCCAACAGAACCCCCGCCGCACCCAAATCCCCACCACACGCCCTTCATGCTAAGATTACCTCGATCTATACTGTCAGGGCCTCTCTTTACACTCTAAACAATCTTATTTTCGGACCCATAAAGGGCAAATCAAAGAACTGCGTTGGCTGCTCACCGTTAAAGACGATGATATCACCCTCACCACCTTTAATGCTCCGGAGCTCAAAGATGACCTATTAGGAACGATTTTGAGGAAAAGGTCGATTTTGGTGGACACAATATTATACATGCACACGCTTTCGGGTGGACACATACGTGTTCATAATGCACGTCCCTCAAAAGTGTCTCATATTGTGGTAACATGTACGGGTGACATTTTGGTGATTAGTAATTCATGTAGCACATGTCTAAAGGCGGAGCATAGCCGAATCCCTAACCTTAGGTGTCATGCAAGTAAGCATACGACACTCTCAAATGAAACTAAGATTAACCCTAAAATTGCACAATGACGTGCATGCAAGTCATCCCATTGCAGGAATAATGTGTATGTTAATGAGTTTACTAGGCCGACTTAAATTGCCAATAAGTAATTAATTATCGTAAGGTCCTAGCACGCGTACATTTAATCACAGAATGATTTTGAAAAACAAGTCTCAATTCACAAGATAAGTGAAGCGCAAATAATTAAGCGTGCACCGAATAAACCTGCAAATCTCGCGATTTCACAACAAATAAAACATATGATTTCACACCCAACAAGCATAGTTCCGAGTACACAATAATAGAAAACAAATAATTCCAAGCTAATGACTTACACATGCAAGTGACGGCGGAGTGGGAAGGAGAATCGGTAGCTGCAACGATCTTGGGTCTACGAGTGGCTCCACAAGTTGGCTGCAGTGATTGGACAAGGATGATTGGGGATTACAGCAGTGGGGGAGGGTTGAACAAGGTCGAGGGAGGTGTGGTGGACTATAAGAGGAATTGAGGGGGATGAGGAAGAGGAAGGAAGCAGTGGTAGGGTTGCCGGAGGCTCGACGGGTCAAGGAGAAAAGGAAAGAGGGCGCAGTAGGGCTGGCGGAGGCTCGACGGGTCAGGGGAAACGGGAAAGAGGCTGCGGTAGAGCTCCTGGATGCTCGACGAGTCAGGGTGAAGGGGAAGGAGGCGGTGGGAGGGCTGTAAAAGGCTCGGCGGAAGTCGTTGTAGGCGAAAGTCGCATAGGAGGAAGATGCAGCTGCTCGGAGTCCACCGAGAGGACCGACCGGTTGCTGACATTCAACCTTCAGTGTCCTAAACCGGGCTCCAGCATACGTATAAATAAGAACAAAAACCCATAAATGACGTAGGACGCCCGAATCGGAGACTCATATTGTCTGAGCCGATCAGGTGTCAAGTACAACTCAAATTACGTAAAATAATATATTAAAAAAACTCAAAACAATCGTTCAGACACATCTGTTGACTCAGATTGTCCGAACGAAGAACGGATCACGACGATCTCCATCAGTAATAAGATGTCCCTTCCCTGTATATGAAGGAGTGATGAATCTTATAAGGCATCTTGAGTAGTCTTGTAAACTCTCCTTGGAGAGGAACACTCAGGGGGAACCCTCAAGAGCTTGGCACAAGCATACCTTGTCATTGTATCATATTTCTCAATTCTATCACAACATATTTTGTGTGTACCAACCAAAAACAATGTTTCTCTCCCTAAATGATGTTGCTCGTGGTTGTATATTTTGGAAGCTATGCCTCTAACCTGGAATCAATTAGTTTGTGTGTATGGGGGGGATTTATGTTCGAGTTGTAACACCGTTGCTCGTTCCAAATGATATAACAACGGATCTGGCCGGGACCCCACGACATATTAAATGAACAAACTAAAGTTTTACTAAATGATTATCAAACAAAACTAGTAACTAAGCAAATCAAAGATATGCGCTAACGGAAGCTAAAAAACGACTAGAAACTGGAATGCCCACATCACATTAGAAATGACAAAACAACAAACATCAAGTTCACCCGGCCTTAAGGCCTTACACGCAATAAAATGTTTAACCACATAATGGCTTCCAAACATCGGCGCGCAGACCGACAAAACATGAAAACTATAACAAAAATTTCGGTCTTCGAGGACGGGCACAGCTTCGGGCTTCAGCCCGCTACTTCCCGCTTGGCTCCGCAGCACCTGCACGCAAAACATTCCACCAAGCGGTGGCAAACAAGACAACGGTCAGTTAGAGATGACCGAATTATAACAACCTCACCCCTTTCTCGGGGTGGTGGTGTTTCTTCTCTGCAATCAATTAACATGTTTACATATTTAATATGAATGTGCAACATAAACACCATACATCACAGACGTTGGCGCAAGCAGCCAAACATCTCGTGCACTCAGGGCACCTTAACGGTGTACCGGGTTTCCCCGAGTCCCACCTTTTGCCATCACAGGTATACAATAGTGCATAAAGCACCTCAACGGTGAACTCCGCTAATCCACCACCATTCTCAGTCCCGGACTGGATGGTTCCACCTGAGCATTACAAGTCAGGCCTATAGCCTCGACTCACCCCCATGTCAGCGACAATTGTCACGTACTTTAGGTCTATTTAGCCGAACGACATAGAACAAGTACAATTCAGTTCTTTCTCGTTGTTCAAATCATCGTGTCAATTAACGACAACGATGCTGGTCAGGATCCCCTTTTCCCGTACACGACATAACGCACATTATGTTTCAAGGTTGTCACTCGTGGCCACCCAAGTTGGGCACCCAAGGCGCGCAACTCAACACGCTAGCACACGGTCTCCAAGAGACCAGTTACGCACACAACACAACAAAAACTCCCCGGAAGCTAATGCTAACGATACATCAATCCTATGCAAACATTAGGGCGTTTCCTGGAGCACACCTCCGGTACTAACTGCGCCCGGGCAGACCCCCATTCTGAAACATTCAACTTCCACGGATTCTTCTCCGGGAATCCACAGAACATCACCAATCCAGACTACACGTCCGGATGGACTTCACACAACATTCCAAAAACCGTATTCGCGCTTCCAGGTACTAAATCCAATTAAATAGCAGGGATGTACACATCGACCCGTCAGAGAGCACCCTTCCCCTACTCGTCGGTGGGGAGGGGCTTCCATGCAAACATGCTAGAATTAAGGGATTCACCTGTCCAAGAAAAAAAGTCGTTACCATTGACGCGCGTTTTGGAGTCATAGCTCGGTTGTCACGGATTTGGTTTTCACGCATTGGTCTGACATTTTGCCGTGATCCCTAGACAAACCTTAGTTGATCTCCACCAACACCTCTGGATGGCCTCCTCCCACAAGCGTAAGCCCAACCCTAACCCCTCTTGGTCGTCCAAGAGGAGAGGGAGGTCGGCAAGGGAGAGAGTGGCTCGGGTTTCTCTTTTGTTGAAGTATTAGACCGGGCGGCCTTGCGGTCTTGTCCAGCGGTTTGTTGACCGAGCGGTCTGGCGGTCTCACTCAGAAGCCTGGAGACCGGGCGGTCTATCGGTCTCCCATTGCGACCTGTTCTTATCCTGCTGGAGTTGCCGAGCGGTTAACTCATTTGTCTAACCGCGCGGCCTGTGCGGTCTCCTTTATTTCTAGCCGCTCTGCACTGTACATGTTTAGTCCCACATTGTTTGTTTGTACTCTCTCATATCTCCTCCATTCTATAAAAGGGAGGTCATACCTTTGTAAATGATATCTTTTTTGGATAATAAAATTTCAATTTTTCAAAATTCTATCCGTTTGTTCTTGCATGTTCGCTACTTTTTACATGGTATCAGAGAGCACGGTCTTTTTCTCCTGATTGTGTGCGCTCTCTGATTCTCGCGGCTTGTTTTCTGCTTTACGCGACCTGTCTTCGCGGCTTGCCTTCTCTTCTGTCCGCTGCCCTGTTCGCCCGGCTTGCGACTTGTTGTTGTCGCTGCTTCTTGCTTCCTCTTCTCTTCTGTTCGCTCGGACTTTTCAGTACGCGCGACATCTTCCCCGCTGTGCCCTTGTCTGCTTCCTGGCCGCTTGTGTTCGCGCGGCTTTCTTTTTAAACCGCTGCGGTTTCGCACGGGTTGCTCTCCTTTTTCCTCTCCCCGCGGCTTCTCTTCTTCTTGCGCGGTTTCTTGCTGTTTTCTATGACTACTTCCGGTCTCACCACCCCCGTTATCTCCACCACTCCTGCAGCTCCTTCTCCACCTCCTCCTTCGGGAAACCTTGGCACACTTTCTAAATTTGTTGGCTCCAACTATCCCGATTGGAGCGTTTCTTTCACATTTCTTCTTCGCTCTCAGCGCAAGCGTCATCACCTCACCGATGACCCTCCTTCTCGTAACTCTCCTGAGTTTGATGACTGGGATGCAAGTGATGCTCTTGTCCGCACTTGGTTGGCCAACAGCCTCTCTGATGAGTGTCTTCCCGTCATTCGCCATGATGAGACGGTCAAGGCCGCCTGGCTTCACCTCGTTGCTCTCTATTCGAAGGGGGGACAGACGTCCCACATTTATACTCTCTATGCGGACCTCTTCGCCCGCCCTTCCATGTCTCCTGCTGCGGCTTATCAGCAGGTTCAGGCTCTTGGTGCTGAAATCCTCCAGAATCGCCCCTTCTCCGCGGACTTGGCCGAACAGCACAAACACTTCCAGGAACTCCTGGTTATTTGTTATCTTCTCCGTCTTCCCGATTCCTATGATATGATCCGCCAGCAGATCCTGGGTGAGGCGGAATCTCCTACTTTGGATGCCACCGCGGCTCGCATTGCCGCTGTTACTTCGCTGCTCCAGCGGCCTCTGTTGGCTTCCCCACCTTCCCAGGACTCCTTTGCTCACCAAGCTCAGAAGGGGGGACCTAGTGGCCGCGGCCACTCCGGCGGACGGGGTTCGTCCCGGTTCCTCTGCTCTCACTGTGGTCGTACCGGCCATTCTGTTGACCGCTGCTGGCAGAAACATCCTCATCTTCGCCCTTCCGGTGATGCTCCTTCTTCGGCCTCCGCCTCCTCTCGGTCGTCTGCCTCTGTGGCCACGACGTCAGGTAGTGCCCACGTCGTTACCCAAGGTAAATGACTGATTGACTCCGGTGCTACAAATCATATGACTGGCAACACTCATTGCTTCTCCCGTCTTGAGACGCATGACCGCTTGCCCCCGGTTCGTGTGGCAGATGGTTCACCGTCCCCGGTTCATGGGACGGGCATGGTTCAACTCACCCCATCGCTTTGCTTGGAGGACACTCTCTATGTCCCGAAGTTCCCGTGCAATTTATTATCTGTTACTACTTTATGCCGGCAACTTCATTGCTCCGTCTTATTCACTCCAACTGTTTGTTCTTTTCAGGACCCGAGGACCCAGCGGACGATTGCTACTGGGACTGAGAGCGGCGGCCTCTACTTCCTCGACGATGTTTCCGCTCTGTACGCCTACTCCTCTACAGATCTCCTTCACTGGCATCTTCGCCTTGGACATCCTCCTCCTCGGATTGTTCGACAGCTTCTGCCCCACTTACCTCCTACCAGTTCTCCGCTCAACTGTGATGCGTGTCAGCTTGTCAAACATCATCGCTACTCCTTCCCATCGAAGCAAGGTCCTTGGCTCCTCTCGCCCGTTTGATCTTATTCATTCTGATGTATGGGGTCCTGGCTCCTACCCTCACTGTTGGTCGGGGTAGTTCCTATTTTGTCACTTTTATAGATGATTTTTCACGATGTACCTGGGTGTATCTATTAAAAGATCGCTCTGAACTATTTTCTGTTTGACAATCATTTTATTTTATGATTCTGAATCAGTTTGCAATTTCTATTAAAGTTTTACGTTCTGATAATGCCAAGGAATATCTTAATCATGAGTTCTCCTCTTTCTTTCAAACATGGTCTTCTTCATCAAACTACTTGTGTTTACACCTCCCAGCAGAAAGGGGTGGCGGAGGCGTAAAAACCGTCACCTACTTGATGTTGCTCGTACTCTCATGACGCAGATGCACGTACCTCGCTCCTACTGGGGCTACGCTGTGCTTCTCGCCTGCTATCTCATCAATCGCCTTCCCTCCACAGTTCTCCACGGCCAGACCCCCTTCTCCATTCTCTACCCCACAAGGAACCTTTTCCTCTCCCCTCCGTGTCTTTGGCTGTACGGCCTTTGTTCACGCTCCTCCGCTACCCGCGACAAGCTTTCCCTCCGTTCCACCAAGTGTGTCTTTTTGGGTACTCTACCACTCAAAAAGGCTATTGCTGTTTTGACCCCCTTCTACGCAAGCAATTTGTCTCCGCGGATGTGACATTTTTCGAGAATGCTTCCTATTTCTCTCCTACCTCCTCTCTTCCTTCTGATGTCTCTGTTCCCTCCACGCCTCTCGACGTCTCCCTACCTCCGTCTCCTCCTCCTCCGTCTCCTTCCCTGTCCGTCTCCCCACCCACCCCTCCTCCCTCTTCTCCGACGCCGTCTCTCTCCAGTCCCGGACCAGCCTTCTCCGCCACGGACGCTCCGGTCGCTGCCGCACCCGACGACCTGGATCTTCCCATTGCTCTTCGCAAAGGAGTGCGGGCGTGTACTCAACACCCGCTTGCGGCAGTTGTTTCCTATGATTGGCTTTCTCCTTCTTGCAGGTGTTTTGCTTTGGCTATCTCCGCTACTTCTACTCCCCGCACCTACCAGGAGGCTCTTGCTCTCCCTCATTGGAAGTCTGTCATGGATGAAGAGATGGCTACTCTTCCTGAAAGGGGTACCTGGACCCTTGTTCCTCCTCCCGTGGGCACTGATGTGGTTGGCTGTCGCTGGGTCTTCGTTGTGAAATTTCGCCTCGACGGCACTGTGGATCGCTACAAGGCCCGGCTGGTGGCCAAAGGCTTCACTCAGACTTACGGCATTGATTACTTTGACACTTTTTCTCCGGTTGCTCGCCTCAGCACCATCCGGGTTCTTTTCTCTGTGGCTGTTAACCGGGCTCGGGCTATTTCCCAGCTTGATGTGAAGAATGTCTTTCTCTATGGCGATCTTCAGGAGGACGTCTACATGGAGCAACCTCCTGGGTATGTTGCTCAGGGGGAGACACGCGTATGCCGTTTGAAGAAGGCCA
This sequence comes from Platanthera guangdongensis, assembly GCA_039583875.1. Lineage (NCBI taxonomy): Eukaryota > Viridiplantae > Streptophyta > Magnoliopsida > Asparagales > Orchidaceae > Platanthera > Platanthera guangdongensis. The sequence goes on along the minus strand of CM077166.1, from coordinate 13,465,425 downwards.
TTTATGGCCTAAAGCAGAGCCCTCGGGCGTGGTTCGACAAATTCAGTGGCATTGTGGCTACCATCGGCTTTACAAGGAGTTCGGCCGATCACTCCTTATTCATTCGCAAAACGGCCTCGGGACTGGTGGTTTTGGCAGTATATGTGGATGATATTCTTCTTACTGGCGATGACCGAGATGGGGTGGACTTGACGAAGAAGCACCTCCGTCAACACTTGGTCACAAGGATATGGGCTCCCCGAAATACTTTTTGGGGATAGAAATCTCTCGGAAACTTGACTCGTTGGTTCTCTCCCAACGGAAGTATGCCCTTGATCTTCTACAAGAAGCAGGATTGACAGGTGCCAAACCGGCTCGGTTTCCCATGGCTATTGGAGAAGACAAAACGTGGACGGATGACTCGCCTCTTCTATCTGATGTCACAAGGTACAGACGTTTGGTAGGCAAACTCATCTATCTCACGGTGACTAGACCCGACATCGCCTATGCTGTAGGCAAGGTCAGTCTGTTTATGCAAGCTCCCAGGGAGTGTCATTTTCAGTCTGCGCTGAAGATTTTAGAGTATGTCAAAGCAGCACCAGGCAAAGGGCTAATCTTTCAGAAGAATGGTCATCTGAGGGTTGAGGCCTACTCAGATTCAAGTTACGCGGATGACAAAGGCGATCGTAAGTACACATCAGGTTTTTGTACCTTTGTTGGAGGAAATCTTGTGAGTTGAAAGAGCAAGAAACAGTCTGTTGTCTCCAGATCCAGTGCAGAAGCCGAATACCGGAGTATGACGTCAATCACGTGTGAGTTAAAGTGGTTGCGGGCTCTCATGCTTGACCTAGGGGAGGTCTATGACTATCCTCTTCCTATGTTCTGTGACAAAAAGGCTGTTATATACATATCCAGAAATCCGGTCTTCCATGAGAGAACAAAGCATATAGAGGTTGACTGCCACTTCATTCGGGAAGAGATTTTGAAGAAACAGATCTGTACACCGTTTGTCACCTCTGACAAAGAATTGACAGATATCTTCACAAAGCCGGTCTCTACTTCCTTCTTCCACATTTGTGACAAGCTGGGCATGATTGATATCTATGCTCCAGCTTGAGGGGGAGTGTTGAAGTATTAGACCGGGCGGCCTTACGGTGTTGTCCAGCGGTTTGTTGACCGAGCGGTCTGGCGGTCTCACTCAGAAGCCTGGAGACCGGGCGGTCTATCGGTCTCCCATTGCGGCCTGTCTTATCCTTCTGGAGTTGCCGAGCGGTTAACTCATTTGTCTAACGCGCGGCCTGGCGGTCTCCTTTATTTCTAGCGTCTGCACTGTACATGTTTAGTCCACATGTTTGTTTGTACTCTCTCATATCTCCTCATTCTATAAAAGGGAGGTCATACCTTGTAAATGATATCTTTTTGGATAATAAAATTTCAAATTATTCAAAATTCTATCCGTGTGTTCTTGCATGTTCGCTACTTTTTACCTCTTTGTTGGAGGCGGCCGAGACAGGGAAGGAGAAGGGAGGTCGGGTTTCCCCCTTACTGGTGGCTGTCGGGACAGAGTAAGGAAGGAGGCGGCTCGGGTCCTCCTTCAGGCGGCGCGTGAGAGAGAAGAGAGGGGGGACCGAGAAAGGGGGAGAGATCGGAGGGCTCGACCCTTTCCAGCTGCGACGGGATCCAGTGAGGGGAAGGTCAGGATCGGGAGAGGAGGGCTTGCGGCTGAGAGAGAGGGAATGAGAGGGGAGGGGGGTTTAGTTAGGTTTTATATAAAAACTCTAGCTAAAATGCTATCTGCAGACCACCCCTAAACGCACACCAAAACTCACAAACCGCACACCGACGCCCACTATCCGCACGCCGACTTCGTAGATCTTAGGGATTATAACCCTTATCCCCATACCATGCCCTCTAAACACACCTCAAAATTATTTCGGTTAAATTTGGGGCGTTACACAAGTACACAAAACTACATGAATATTTTGATATGGGACTACATTGGAAATGTTCCAAATTTCTCTCGTGAAATTATCATATTCATTTTCTTTGGTAAATTTCCCAAAATCTTTTCAACCCCTCCTTTTCATTAACGTTTTCTCAAAGAAAATTAACTCACTACATGCTCATGAACAAAGAATCAATGGGTCATCAAATCCTTTCACTGAACAAGCTTTTCAATCCAAACTCAAACGTTTCAGAGAAGTCGAGCAAATATGCTTTTACGCCCTCCATTTTAGAGAAGTCAAGCAAATATGCTTTTACGCCCTCCATTTTAGAGAAGTCAAGCAAATATGCTTTTACTCCCTCCATTTCAGAAGGGGAATCAAAATGGTAGAGAGCCAAGTTTTACGGAAACAAGAGTAGAGTGATAAAAAAATGAAAAATAAAGATTTATGTGGTTCACCTCAAGATGGGCTACGTGCACGGGCGGAGATCAAGAACAAAGGCGATTACAGAAAGTGGGTGGATTTCGGATTTCAAAATAATCCAAAACTTAGAAAGACAAATCATAATTTATATGATTGTTGCCTGAGGTGTAAGAAAAGTCAATTTCTTAATCATTCTCGCAGGGATTGTTGGCATGAAAAGAAACAATAGATAAAGACATACCAGAAGAAACAAGAGTTGGATAAATCAAACTTCACCGAGGAATATTCAAAGGATTAACTTTTCTAATCATTCTTCTATGTTGAAAATGAACAACGAGATGTGACGTATATCGACAGCGTCTGCATCAACTACACGGCAAGCAACTTAAATATATATTTTTAAGTTGTACCTCTATTCAATTTCACCAGCACCATCACAAACTGAAACTACTGTCATTATGTCATCAGTAGTGATGATAATCGCCCAAAAAAGGTCTGTGGAAAACTCCCCATTATTTAACATGAAGTTGGTTATCATTACACTTGCTGGATCTGTGAAAACCATACGAAGAACACAAATTCTTCATGTCAAACCATCTTGAAGAGCTAAATCAGAAATGTATTTTGACTCCATAGGAACGTGTTATGATTGTGCATGCCGACGGGACACACACACACCGACGAGACACCGTGGCGAGTCCGCTCGCGTAGGGAGACGATGACGAGCCTGTCTGGAGGAGGAGAGACTGAAGACGCGATGCCGACATGATTATTTTATTTCTATTCGCTTTATGTTATTTTGTATTATGTATGTGTACGCTTTTAATTACGTGCTTTCGTTATCCGCACGTCGTGCCTATAAGGGGTGATGTTGTATTTCTTTTTGGATTATTCTTGGATGAATGGAAAATTAGGGTTGCTCCCTAAGGATTTCGTCGTGTTCTCTTCTACTTCCTCTTCCTCACCTCCGTCGGTCCTCCCCTTACCGGATTTCTCTCGAGTTTATATCAATTTGGTCTGAACTGCCTCACCGCCTGCCATCTCGCCGCCGGTGCTCGCAATCGGTCGTGCACATTCGGCGATTCATGACTTCCGCAAACCTACAGTGTTACCTCGCCCGATGCGCCGTTCGCGCCTCGCGCTGTCGCGTCTGATCCCATCTGTCTCGCTAGATCGCAGCCTGCTTTCCACTTCGCTCGATCCTAGCATCCGCAAGTTCCGATTTTTGCTTGTTGTTTCCCCCTCCGTCCACGCTGCAGGCCACGACATCGGCTCCTATGCGGCAGCCGAACAACAATTCCGTCGATGCCGTCGTTCCCAAACCGCCCTTTTCGCGTTCTCCAGCCGATCGACAACCAGATCCACGCCTTAAAGCCAATCTCCAACGCCGGACCATTGATCCACCACCGCGTCCCTCGCTGTCAGCCATCGCCGACCACCGTGTTGGCCGCAAACTGTCGCGGGAAGACCCAGTCAGCGGTTTCGTCGACTTCTAGTCCAGATTCGCAACCTTTTGCCGCATTCCGGCCCTGATCTGCCGGTTCAACCGCATTCTAGCCACGATTCGACGGATCTCCGCAACTGTCCGCCACTTCTAGCCGTTTTGCGGATCCCAGCGGTTTATGCTGATTCCAATTAATCTCTTCCACTCTGTTGCACCCAGCGCATGGCTCCCAACACACGCTCGGTCGGAGACCTTCCTCTAGATGCAACCACTGAAGCCCTAAGCCGCTGCTTGTAGGCTCAGTAACAACTCGTTGCCTCCATGCATGCCTCACTCCTCTCCCTCCACCACCGCCGTCTCCTTCGCGTCCGGCTCCGGCCCAACCGCGAATGGTGACTCTCTCCTAGGTGCCGGACCGCAGGTCATTCCTTCAGGGACTGCTCCTCCGCCCATTCCGAGCCATTCCGTCCTCTCCCTCAACATTCCCTCTTTCGTTGGCGTTGACCTGATGAGTTGGATCGCCAAGGCAGAGTAATATTTCGACTGCAACTACAGTCTGGAGCATGACAAGGTGTCTACGACGGTGATTGGCCTGGACGGCTCGACACTCCACTGGGCTCGGTGGTTCCGCCAAACCAACCCGTGCCTCTCCTCGCCCGAGCTCAAGCAGGAGAAGATCCGGCGGTATGACACCCGCTACACCGGCTCCTCCGCTATTGAGCTTCTTTGCAGCGTTCACCAGACGGCCGGCCTGGACGACTATTTCGATGAGTTCGTCGCCCTTGTCTACCACGTTCCCGGTCTACCACCCGATCATTACATGGGCTTCTTCATGCAGGGTCTGCTGCCACATATCCGCTCTCGTCTCCGCACGCGTCACCCTCACACAGTATCCGACACCATGGACTTGGTGTGTCTGGTGGAAGCCGACCTCTTCCCCAGACCACCTGCTCTTATGGACGACCACCACCAGCCCCGACCTCCTTGGCGACCGCCAGCCACGACTCCACCACGGGTGTCGCCTTGGGGAAATCGACCGGGCCGCCCACTGACCCCTCAACGCTTCTCGAACAGTGATTACAATGAAATTCGCAGCAAGGGTCTCTGTTTTCGAAGTCGTCAACCGTACTCCCCTAACCATGAGTGCGCCGTGAAGGAGTTATACGTCATCATCTACGACGTCGACCTTGAGGTGACCCTAGCCGACTTTGAGGCCCTGAAGCTCTCAGTTGGGGATACACCTCTCGACCACACCGCGGATACGTTCCACAACCTGGAGTTATCTCGTGCCTTGATGGGCGGGACCTCCGGACAAGACCATGCAACTCTCGGGCACACTGCTGGCTCACCCGATCATCGTCATGGTGGACAGCGACGCAAACCACAACCTTATCTCCGAGCACTTGGTGCAGCAACTCAGTCTTCCCTCGGTTCCCTTCCTGAATGTTGCAGTTCATATGGGCGATGGGCGTCACCGTCTGACTCAGGGTCGTTGCACTACTGTCTCTCTCTCCGTGGGTCCCCGTTCCGTGACTGCGGACTTCTACACTTTTGGCCTAGGCGATCTCAATGTCATTTTGGGATTGTCTTGGCTCTGCATGCTCGACGAGTTATGCGTCAATTGGGAGACTATGTCCATGCAGTTCCTACACGAGGGTCGGCCATGTCCCTTCGACGATGACTCCGCACGCTGAGGCCCTCTAATCTCCCTCTGCACGATCCAGAGGACCACGGACGTCGGCCTCTTCGCGGGGTTGTGGGCGTTCTCGGGCCCGTCCGTGGTGCCTCTTCCCTTTCTGAAGGACCACCTTGAGCTTTCTACTGCGCTTGCCGACATCATCCTTCCTCCGACAGGGTTGCCAACTGCCCAGCCTACTCTGGTCCGGAAGAAAGACGACAGTTGGCGGTGTACTAACTAGCCAAGCTACTTGATTGCCGCTATCACCTTTAGGGGGACTCTGGCTTGCAGGAGGTCATTGTTGTTGTGTCTTACCGTCTGGAGTTCGAAGCTACGTGGTTGCACCAGGATCACGGCTGTCGCCACCCCTCCGACCACTGCCTTGGGGACAAGACATATTTTCCAAACGACGACATTGTTACGGTTGCGCATGCCGATGAGACACGCACGCGCCAACAAGACACCGTGGCAAGTCCGCTTGCTAAGGGAGACGATGACGAGCTTGTCTGGAGGAGGAGAGACCGAAGACGCGACGCCAACATGATTATTTTATTTCTATTCACTTTATGTTATTTTATATTATGTATGTGTGAGTTTTTAATTATGTGTTTTCGTTATTCGCACCTCGTGTCTATAAGGGGTAATGTTGTATTTCTTTTTGGATTATTCTTTGTTGAATGGAAAATTAGGGTTGCTCCCTAAGGATTTCATCTCGTTCCCTCCTTCCTCTTCCTCACCTCTGCCGTCTCTCCCCCTTGCCGGATTCCTCTCGGGTTCGTATTTGAACGAATGTGTGGCAGAATAATTGTTCAAGTCTATGTGGCCCCCTATGGAATTATTTGGGGACACAAGACTTTATATAAATTGTAGAGAAGGAAAACTGAATCTTGTATATATGTTCACTTGTATCAAGTACAAAGAATGAATACATATTTATAGGATGGAGAAAGGGAGGAGAAGGTCCTATACATGATGTGGGACTAAAGAGAAGAGAGAAATAATCAATAAAAATACATAATGGGCCTTTTCAAATGGGCTTCTCTAACATAAATATTAAACTGGTACATATTTTTATTTATTTAAACTCATCATATAAATAAAAAAGTTACTTCGGGTATCCACACATTAAATAAAAAATAATACTGTATGGGATGTCATTAACCTGAATATGTAAAGACATGATGAGATCATTTAGATTGAGCTAATCCTTATGATATGTTTAACACAATAAACAACATAGTTGGCTCACATAAATCATTATTTTCTAACAGTCATCATTCATTTATTTTGGTGTTCTGTATTTGGTTGTTTATTATTAGTTAATCTTTGCTATCAATTCCTTTTTTTAATTTTCTGTTTCTTTTATTTTGTCATGTTAAACTGCTCCACTGCACAGGCATCAATGGTGCACACAGCAATTGAATGAATTTTCCATGTTAATATAATGAATGTCGTTAACTTTTTGTTTGTTCTGTTCGATAGAGTCCAAATAGAAATAAATAAAACTTTTTTTAATTATTTGTTTTCTGCTGAAGAAGCGGAGACTTGGCGCACCGGTTGAGGTGTTGCCATCCCATATGACCTTGAGGTCATGGGTTCAAGCCCTGGAAGCAATCACTTGCAAAAAATGTAAGGTAAGGTTTGCCTACATTTTGCTCTTGTGGTGGGACCTTCCCTGGACCCTCGCTCCACAAGGATGCCTTGTGCACCGGGCTGCCTTTTTTTTATGCCGAATCCGAGGATTATATATGAACTGATTACTCATTGATTTCTATAAATACCATTCTAATTAGCATAATAACTCGAGGATTAGTAGTGCCACGGCCACCTATGATCATGAGAGGGATTACTTGCTAAATTTAGCATCATTTTGCATATATTTTTTTTGAATATAAACTTTATTCCGTGTTGACATCTGCTAATGTTGGTTTTTTTTTTTTGCTGCAGCTCATAAACGAAACAAAGGTCTTATAATAGGTGAGCAAATTTATCTCCTGGCCTTTTTTATTTCCTTGTAATAGCATATTCTTGTTATCAGGCGAAATAAACGAAACAAGGGTTATTGATATATGTATGATGTCTAATGTTTTAAAAAATAGATTATACTAGCCATATTGATCAGGCTAAATATCATTACATTGTTTAAGATTGACTTAAGCCGCATAATTTTGTCGTGATGAATCATTGTTAATTGAATAACATTGCTATCTCGATACTATTTACTGAAACAATCCTGTAGAAAATGTTTTGGTTGGTGGAATGAGTAAAATAAAATTTTGTATATGGGTTAGGATCACTATTGTTTTCTTGACATGTTCGATCAATGGTAAAAAATCATATATTTGTGCGCATGCGCACACACAAAATCACTCGTAGTCTCCCGTGTTAGATACTGTATATGGTAGATATAGTCTTTAGGGTTTTTCTAAGCCTCTATCTTCTGCCAACGTCTCTGCTCCTGCACATACCGACTGTTTCCCTCTTGGCTATGCTTCGGCCAACATCTGGTAGACGATCTGCATGACACTAGACTCCACCTCCTCTGATTCCTGTGCACAACAATATCCGTCGTTGTTCCCCCTTCCCGCTTGCAAGCTCGCTGCACCGCCAGCCCGATCTTCCTTTTTTGCACCTTGCACTGCCTGCCCGATCTAGCGCCCAACTCTGTCGGCCGCCCGCACTTGCTGGAGAAGACGCCGGAGAAGCCTTCGGCCATCTCCTCCGCCGCCGACCATCTCCTCTTTAGCTTCTATCGGGGTCTTTGCATCGCTATCGAAGAACACATTCTCGTCGGATCTTTGACCGGCAATTGGCGGACGTTGTTGTTCTTCTCCTGTGCAGTTACATGAGTGTGCAAATCTTCAGTTTTCCTGATTTATGATTTCAGTTGAGGGAGTATTCTCGACTACCGCTGTTCTGCTCTCGCTCCTTCCCGCACGCTGCTTTTGCGCCAGCAGGTTGCTTTGACCCTTCCCAGTCGATGTTCGACGCAGTTTCGGCGCCTCACACGCCTTCACGCGCATATCCATCGGTGTTCGACGCAGCTTCGGTGCTAATTCTGCTTCTGCTACTTCGTACAGTCGACGCTCTACTTCAGGAGGCCCGCACCTTGTCCTCTGCTGCCTCCCGCAACCCGCGTTTTGCCCTCCGCTGCCTTTTGTAGCCGTCGTACCTCTGTCGGCCTCCTCTGATGTCACCCACATCCGCCATACCTCGTCGGTCTCCTCCGTCTACTCTCCAGTGCTCTCTTGACCTAAGCGACTTCTCCGTCCTCTATCGATTCGATGGCGTCATCTCACGTCTCCTCTGCTGCTCAGTGCGGCGCCTCTCGTCGTCCGCCTATCCGCTGCCACTACTATCAGTGTCTTGGTCATGTCATATCTGAGTGTCGCAAGATTCAGAGGACTCAGCAGTCTGGTTTGTAGTGTGCTCCCGGTGCTCCTTCCACTCATTTTCTGGCTTTAACGCAGTCTTTCTCTATATTTGAGCTTACTCTACTGATTGCCCAACAATTCTCCCAGCAGGCTTCACTGCCTCGCTCCTCTCAGCCAGCTGCCTTCACCCTTGCAGGTATCTCCCCATCTGACTGGTTGTTTGACTCTAAATCCTCCTTTCACATGACGTATGATGTCACCCACCTCTTGTCCTGTTAGCCCGTCTCCTCTGCCCTTAGTATCATGGTGACAGATGACACCACTCACCACATCACCAGTCGTAGCTTCCTTCATACTAGTCAGTTTCTTTTTCTTGATGTTGCCTACATACCTAAGTTATCCATGAATCTTATATCCGTCAGCCAACTTACATCTCACAGTTATCTTATTATTTTTGATGAGTTTACATGTCGTGTGCAGGATCGTCTGATTAGGACAATCATTGGGCTGGCGTCGTCGTAGCGGGGTGTACGTCCTTGATCATCTTCACCTTCCATCCACTCCATTGTCACCTGCAGCTTCCTCCCTTTGTCTTCCTTCAGTGGTTTTCTCTTTGTGGCATCATCGTCTTGGTCATCCCAGAGGTTTGTGTATAGCTTCTTTCATTTGTCAATGTTTTCTTGGTCGTGTTTCTATTGATCGGTCTCACTCTTATTCGGATTGTAAGCTCGGTAAACAGCTATAACTGCATTATCCATCTAGTGAGTCCAGGTCTCAGCATTCTTTTAATTTAGTTCATTCTGATGTATGTGGACCCACACCTTTTGTATCCAAGGGCGGACACTATTATTATGTTCTTTTCGTTGATGATTATTCTCGTTATTTTTGGGTCTACTTTATGCATTCTCGATCTGAATTTTTTCAGATCTATGTTACTTTTTCTGCTATGGTGCGCACACAGTTTTCTGTTATATATGCATTTTTCGTTCTAACTTTGGGGGGGGGGGGGGAATATCTCTCTTATGCTTTTTGAAATCTGCTAGCTACCCACGACACTCTCCCCCCGCTTGCCCGTCCCGGTGCACGCGCCCAAAATGACACCGCTGAAAGGAAACATCCACACATTATTGAGTCAACTTACACCCTTCTTATCTTCTCCCATGTTCCTCCTCATTTCTGGGCTGAGGCTGTTTGCAGCCCTCTACTTTCCTTCAGGGTCAGTGTCCTGGTGAATGTCTGTACTCTCGACCACAACGTTACACTCATATTCGTGTTTTTGGTTGTCGGTGTTATGTTCTACTCCCTTCACGTGAGCGTACTAAGCTCTCTGCTCAGTCTGTTCCTTGTGCCTTTCTTGAATACAGTATTGATCATAAGTGTTATCAATATTATGACCCTGTTGCGCGTCTACTTCGCATCTCATGTGATGTTATCTTTGACGAGTCTCACCATTTCTTCATGTCCTATTTCCACTCGACCTCACACTCATTTGTTACTCCCTCTGACGCGCATTTACTCACTCTTCTCATCTCTCTGCCTCATGTATCCTCTCCTCAGGTATATCCACCTCCCCTTCCCTTGCCGCAGTCTACTGTCACCTCTTCCTCCCTTGTCGTAGTCTACTCTGTCACATCTTCTTCCCTTGTCGCAGTCTACTCGGTCACCTTCTCACTCCTCCACTTCGCCACCTACCTATCCCTCTGATACGCTCGGCGTCCTCCTTCCATATCACTATACTCGCCCCCCCCCCCCCCCCTTTTGTTCCCTCACCTCTAATTCCCCCAAACTAAGTGCATGTATGCTCCAGTGAGTGTCCTATTGATGATCCTCCTGTGTGCCGCAACCCACCTCGTGAGCGGCGTTCTCCCGACCGCCTTAGCCTTGCTACACTATTGCTGGACCTCTCTACCCTTCTCGCTACTTCCTGTGGTACTCCAGAGCTGACTTCTACCGTGAGACTGCCCAGATTCCTGAGTGGCAGGCCGCCATGTCTACTAAGTTGGCGGCACTCGAGCACACTCGTACCTGAGAGTTTTTCCCTCTTCCACCCAATGTTGCGCCTATTACTTGCAAGTGGGTTTTCAAGGTTGAGACTCGCTCAAATGGTTATGTGGAAATATACAAGGCTTGACTTGTGGCTCGTGGTTTTCAGCTGGAGCAGGGACGAGACTATGATGAGACCTTCGCTCTGTTCGCTCACATGACTACGGTTCATACTCTTATTGCGGTTGCAACTGTTCTTCACTGGTCTCTGTTTCTGCTCGACGTGAAGAATGCATTTCTTCACAATGACCTTCAGCAGAAGGTGTATATGCTTCCTCGTCCTGGTCTGTCCTCTCCTCCAGGCTTTGTATGCCTCTTACGACGAGCTCTTTACGGGCTCAAGCAGGCGCCCCGCGCATGGGTAGCATGTTTCAGCTCAGCCGTTACAGCGGCTGGTTTTCTCCCAAGTTCACATGATTCAGCCCTGTTTGTGCATTTCTCCTGTCGTGGTCAGACTCTTCTGTTGCTTTATGTGGATGATATGATTATCATTAGTGATGATCCTTCTCATGTGGTATTCGTCAAGCATCACCTTCAACAGCAGTTTCAAATAACTGACCTTGAATAGTTGAGCTACTTCTTGGGCGTTGAGGTCACCTCTACAGACCGTGGTTTTCAGCTCTCTCAGCAGCGTTACACATCAAATCTCTTAGCCTAGGCCGCTCTCTCCGATTCTCGCACCGTGGACACCCCTATGGAGCTTCACCTTCAGCTACGTCTGGATGATTGAGTTTTACTTTCTGATCCTACTCGCTATCGTCATCTCATTGGGAGTCTCGTCTACCTCACTATTACTCGGCCCGACTTTGCCCATGTTGTTCATGTGTTGAGCCAGTTTGTTGGTGTGCCCACCTATGTGCATTATGGTCATCTACTGCGGCTATTGCGCTATCTCCGGGCGACGACTTCACGAGGCCTCTTCTTCTCCAGCTATAGTTCTCTGCAGCTCTATGCTTACTTGGATGTTACCTGGGCCAGTGATCCTGTTGATCGTCAATCTGACACGGGTTTCTTCCTGTTCTTGGGTTCTTCACTTATTGCATGGAAGTCTAAGAAATAGTCTGGTGTCTCTCGTTCCAACACTGAGGCTGAGTTTCTGGCCATGACTACCACCACTTAGGATATTATTTGGCTCTGCTGGCTTGTTAAGGACCTTGGTGTCGCTTCTCCAGATCCTACTTCACTCCACTGTGATAACACTGAAACACTCTTTTCCCATGCATATCGGAGTTGATGCTTTCTTACTACAAGAGCAGTATTGTTGTGGTATTCTTGTTCCTCACTTTATTCCTTCTGAGCAGCAACTTGCAAATTTGATGACTAAGACATAGATGCGGGACCAGCATACATATCTATTGTCCAAACTCGGTGGATGATCCACCTTGAGTTTGATGGGGCAGGGGGTGTTAGATACTGTATAATGTAGATATAGCTTAGAGTCACCTCGGTTGTTGGAATCACCCTCTCATGTATATATATGTACACACTATTGTTGAGAATTTTTATTGAATCCTAAATTTCCTATCACCCCAGCGCACGATTGCGGTCCCAAGGGCATCGTGAGGGAAGGATTTTATATTTAATGAAAAAAATAAAGAGCGGGAGATGATTAAATGGAGGGCTCTGATTGCTTTGATGATTCACATCATTACACCCTAAGGAAATATCTTTATATATATGAGTGACAGTGCATGGGGGTCCCCCCGTGTCCCGCGCGACGGTTCTCCATCTTGACGGTTCTCATGTCGCTCGCAATCACTTGAACGCGCGGTGCTATGCCTGTTGCCGAGGGAATGCGAGCGTCGTCAAGCTAGGGTACCGTCATGGTCAGAGTACTGTCGCGTGAGGCACGGGGGAGGGGGGCTGCACGTCACTCATATATATTATATAGGTATACTTACTAAGGAAAATAAAGATATCCCCTTATGGTGTAACCGTGTAATGGTTCACACCATTACACCATAAGGGGATATCCCCTTATGGTGTAATAGCCCTGCCAAAGGGCCACCGGACTACCTCTGACGGGTTCGTTGGGGTCCGATGAGTCTGTCGGTGGGCTTTGGGCAGGGAGCCTCAATCATGAATGGTTAAAAAAAACATTTTTAAGCAGGCTTTTGCAACTCGCAATTGGTCGGCGGAATCGAATGACTACGATCAATTTCATGGGCCTCAATGTTACACCGTGAAACTGATTGACTCCTACATCTTTGTATATATATAGTATATATTTATATAGTGAGAGAGAGAATGTCTGAAAACTATCAGTTTTAGAATGATATAATCACTTTTCCTCATGCATCATCACCCTCCATTAATATATTTGAATATAATCAGTTTTCCTCTTGCATTCTCCACCTGTCATTAATATATTTGAATGGCTAAGCTTTGAAGTGGTCAGGGATAACAAGTAGATAGTTTCATCTTGTAGCTTTAAATCTTATTTATTCAAATTTAATAATGAAGGATGGAGGATGTATTATAGGAACTTATCATCACAGATCTAAAACCATTCATTTATGTAGGAAATAGCAAACATAGTGAGAAAAATCATTATTTTATTACTTTCTCATAAAAATTCACTTAGTACACCACAAGTATTTGTACATATATATATATATGGAGGAGAGAGGAGAATCTAAACTCTATCCCAAGATGTGAGACTAATCCCTAAGAGAGCTTTACATTGGCCATCAAGATGGGATTTTCTTTATAATTTCTTCAATGCCCCTCACAAACTGGAGCATACAAGTGGTTGGAACCAAGTTCGGACAAGAACCGAAAATATAAAGGCCGCGATAAATTTTTTGTAAGAATATCAACGATTTGCTCAGTAGCAGAAACATGTCTCAAATCCACTTTCTTGAGTTGAACCTTTTACCAAATAAAGTGACAATCAATCTATATATGTTTGGTATGTTCATGGCACATAGGATTTTTGGCAATATGAATAGCAACTTGACTATCGCTGAACAAGGTGGCAGGAGAGAAGAGTTTGACACTCAGGTCTCCCAGAAGGCTATTCTAGTCATGTGAATTCAGAGACGACAGAGGCCATTTATCGATACTCAGCTTCTGCAGATGAGCGCGCGACGACAAATTGCTTCTTGCTTCGCCAAGTAACAAGATGTCCACCAAAGTATGTGCAAAAATCAATTGTGGAACGACGATCATCTAGGGATCCAATATAATCCGCATCAGAGTAAAAAATGAGAGATAAAGACGAGGGGGGCTTATATACGAGCCCTTGTACGGAATAAGACTTTAGGTATCGAAGAATGCGCTCAACTATCTGGAGATGAAAAGTTCGTTGAGCATGCATAAACCTACTAACAACCCCAACAACAAACAATATATAGGGTCTTGTAACTGTCAAATAGATAAACTTTCCCACATCACATCAATAGTATTCTGGGTTTGGTAGGAGTGTATTAGAGTCGAAGGAACATGCGCAGAGCTTGTGGTTGGCATCCATGGGTGTGTCAGCTGGTTTGCAAACAGAGTAGCCAGCATTATAAAAAAGATCAAGACAGAATTTTCTTTGAGATAGGACAAGACAATAGGGTTGACGGGCTACCTCGATGCCAAGAAAGTATCAGAGATTTCCCAAATCTTTGGTCTGCAACACGGAGGTCAAGTGTTCCTTGATCATATGGATGTCTTTTGAATCATCGCCAGTAATTAAGATATCATCAACATAAACCAGGAGTATCACTTCCTGATGGACTATGACGGGTGAAGAGAGAAGTCGGTCGTGCTCCGAGTAAACCCAACATCACTAACAACCTGACTGAACTTGTCGAACCATGCTCGAGGAGACTGTTTAAGATCATAAAAAGATTTTCTGAGGTGACATATAAGTGACTCCCCCGTGGTCTCAAAACCGGGAGATTGGTGCATGTAGACAATCTCAGCAAAATCACCGTTGAGAAAAGCATTTTTACGTCCAACTGATACAACGACCAATGATAATGAACGGCCAGAGATATCAAGACACGGACTGTGTTTAACTTTGCAACAGGGGGAAAGGTATCTTCATAGTTAAGGCTGCGTTGTTGAGTAAAACCACGGGCGATAAGGAGAGCCTTTAGCCGTTCAACAATCCCAGTTGGAGTATGTTTGATGGTAAATACCCATTCGCAGCTCACATATGTCTGGCTAGGAGGGAGGGACAACATCTTAGGTGTGATTGGCCCAGAGAGCTGTCATTTCTTCTTCCATAGCCGTCCGCCACCCCAAATGTTGAAGAGCCTTCTGCAAAGAATTAGGGGTGGAACACGACGTTAATAATGTCCCGAAGGTGTGAAGCAGCAGAGATAATTGATGCAAAGAAACAAAATTACTAATAAGGTGAGCTGTAGAAGACCTCCGGATCAGCAGAGCGCAGAGTGTCACTAGTAAAAGATGACGACCTCGGGGAATTAGAATGAGAAGGACGACGAGTGTACACACGAGTCAGAGGAGGTTTTGGTGGTTGAGTTGGGAGTAGTGTGGGGAGGAGAGGTGGAAGTGGTGAAGTAACATGAACAGTTAGCTGCGGAGGAGGCTGTAGTGAAGGGTCCAAGGGTTGAGAATAATATGGTTGGTATTCAAGAAAGGTGGCATCTGCTGATATAACAATCTTCCGATCAGTGAGAGAATAACAGACATAACCTTTTTTTAGTGCGAGAGTACCTAACAAACACATATTTTGTGACACGTGGAGCAAACTTGTCAGTGAGCTGGCCAAGATTATGAATATAGCAAACGCAACCGAAAACAATAAGTGTGACTGAAAGGGGATGTGGATGGAAAAAGAATGTTAAAGGGAGCCGTAAAATTGAGAATGAAGGAGGGCATGTGGTTATTAATGAGGTTGCAGAATGTAAAAACCGCGAAATTCCAACACAGGGTGGGAACATTCATTTGAAACATAAGGGAGTGGGTGACCTTAAGAAAATGGCGTTTCTTATGTTCTGCAGCACTATTTTGTTGGAGGGTATACACACACGAGGTTTGATGGAGGATTTCAAAATTAGCACACACGAGGTTTGTAAACATATGACTTGTGTATTCACGCGCATTGTCGGTTTTGAGAGTTTGGTAGTAGAAAATTGGTTGCGAGTCTCAATTATAAAGTCACAAAATACACGAGGTAGTTCAGATCAATCGTGAAATAAATACAATCATGTCATACGAGAGCAATCATCAATGAAGTTAACAAAGTAACGATAATCAAAAACACTGGCGGTTTTATAGGGTCCTCAAATATCTGAATGAACTAGAACAAAGGAGCAGCATTTCGAGTACAATGAGGTGAAAAAGTAGGACGATGATGTTTGTCATAGATACACGTCTCGCATGTGAAGTAGGCAAAGGACAAATCTGGAAGAGCTTTCCGGAGGATACAGAGAGGTGCATGCCCAAGACGTTGATGTCACTCGATAGAGCTAACAGTGGAGAGAATCTGGGGGGGGGTTCCAGGATGTAAAGCCCATTAGAAAGCTTCCCTTTGCCAATAACAGTCGGCGTCTTTCAATCCTACACAACAAAAGAGGTGGAGGAGAAGGTTACATAGCAATCAAGTTCTTGAGTGAGACGACTAATAGATAAGAGAGTGAAAGGAGAGCCCGGAACATGTAGAACCGAGCGAAGAGTGATTGATGGGGTAAGGGTGACGTCGACGGATCTAGAGACTGGGGTAGTCTCCCTATTGGCAACAGTAATGAATTTGAGATGCTCAGAGTCCAAGTATTGAGAAGGTATATTTGGGGTAATATGGTGTGTTGCTTCAGAGTCTATAATCCAGGAGGAACTGTGGGCAAGACAAGAGATACCGCCGTTTCTTTGAGGTAATATGGTGTGTTGCTTCGGAGTCCATAATCCAGGAGGAACTGTGGGCTAAACAGGAGATACCGACATATGAAATAGACAAAATAGAGTCGGAGGAGCGGCTGATTAGCTCTTGAAGTTGCTGGAGTTGGGTGTGCAAGACCTCAACATTTGCTTGAATGTTGTTTGGAGCATGGACGACAGTAGAGGCAGGCGATACAGGAGGTAGACCGTGCATACGGTAAAAAGTGCCTTTGAGGTGACCAACCCTTCCACAGTAAGTACACTGAAGAGGAGTGTGACTATTGCAACCTCGACCCCGGGAAGAGGGGCGACCTCCACAAGAGGGCAGGAGAGAGAAATGAGATGGAGGTGATTGCTTGAGAAGGGTCGGAAGGGCCATGGCAGCATGTTTAGCCACTGGAGAAGATCCTACCAAAAGAAGCGTGCAGAGGAGCTGTTACATGCACCAAGAATCAGAGAAGGCTAGCGAAGAGGCCGAAGGCAGACTTTGACCGCATGAGCACATGCGGTAAGGAGCACAAGCAATCACACGAGAAGATCTGACGAGCATCCTGGCGAGCAGAAGAGCTGATGAGCGGCCTGGCGAGCAGAAGATCGGACGAGCGGTTAGATGCGTGTAGAAAAAAGCTCGCGCGAGCAAAAGGAGCCCGACAACCTGAGCGAGCAAAAGTTCTGCGAACAGGCGGCCAAAAAGTCAGTGACCAGAGAGCTAGAGGAGGCTCAGTGGTCAGTTGGCGGAAGGAGAAATGGCGGGCAGGCTGCAGCGGCAAGGAGGAGGTGCTACTGCAACAACCAGTCAAGTGACTAGTTTGCGATAACAAGAGCCATGCGAATACAGGAGCTGATAATGGCAACAGGAGTCTGTCGATTACAAGTGCTCGAGGGACAAAATTGCGGCAACCAGGAGAACAGGACATACTGTCAGATGAACGCGACAAGGAGTACTGGAAGCACGAGATCTTTGCGATCTAACCGTGAGCAGGCGGCAAGAATCAGAGACCGCATGAAAATTTTGAGGTGAAGCGGCAAACAGCAGTGGGGTCAGATAAATAGGAAGAAAAACTATAAAAGCAGGGGGGTTGAGGAGAGCGGAAGCAGGAGCAAGAGCAGTAAGCATGCGGCTAGGGAAATAGCAAACCACTCAGATTGGGAGCAAGAACCGCTTGGGCTGCGGTTAGAGAGAAAAATCAGGACCAATGTGGCTCTGATACCATGTAGGAAATAGCAAACAAAGTGAGAGAAAATCATGATTTTATTAATTTCTCATAAAAATTCACTTAATATATCGCAAGTATTTGTAACATATATATAGGAGGAGAGAGGAGAATCTAAACTCTATCCCAAGATTTGGGACTAATTCTTAAGAGAGCTTTACATGGGCCATGAAGATGAACTTTTCTTTATAATTTCTTCAACAATTTTCGAATCTTGTGCCATTCATTTACACTTGAACGGGTTAGAAAGAATGAAGGTAGATCCTCAAATATTTTCAATTCCCAATCTCACGCTATTGAGTTAACTTTAAATCCCGACCTTTTTTTAGATGAATGGTAAATAATGTGGAAGGGTAAATTTATCTTCACAACATGAAAATGTCATTTTTATCAAAAAGAGAAGTAGATTGACGCCTAAGAAAAATAGCCTTCCACTGTTTCTTTGGTAAAGTTTTGTAAAAAGAGTTTCTCCAAACCGTCTAACACTGCAAATGGGCTGCCACAGCTCTCTTCACATCAATAGTTTCCCACAACTCTCTCTCTCTCTCTCACACACACGCACATATGACAATGAGTTGCGTGCATGGTTGCCTTCTTACCCCCAATTGTTTTAATTGTTGAAAATTTGAAGTGAGGTCGCCAAGTTGCGCGGCTAGGATGTCTAGTTTCTGGCTATCGCCGGAGATATCTTTTATCGTCGGCGATAGTTGTTTTTTTGCCGTACACCTCCCCCACCTATAAATAGGGGGTATGACCCCCTCATTTGGCACTAGATCAGTGAGGATTGCAATTCACATTAAGGGTTTGCTATTAAAGTTTCTTTAGTCGCACGACAAGGAGAAGAGATATCTTGTTAGCTTGTTTGCAGATTGTGCGGCTAGCACTAGGCGACTAGTACTGGACTAGTACTGACGGTTTGATCAGTGGTAGCCTCAATGTGGAGTAGCTGACAGTAGTTAGCGGTTTACTGCTATCGTCGGGCGATGTCGGATATTGCGGGAAATATTGCGTCTTGGGCGACTTGAGCAGTGCTTCTTCCAAGTAGTCCTCCTGTAGTCAATAAGGCTTTTAGTCACGCAACTTGTGTGGTTTGGCGACGAGTAGAGCGTTTGGCGGCTTGTGTTCTCAGTTCGACAGTCTTGTCTTGATTGTTTTTTGATCTTCTTCCATTACAACGTGAAATCATGTCTCGCGCTTGTATGTTTTGCCTTGTAAATTGAGTAATGAAGCACAAGTGGTTGTTTTTGCTTCTTCTATTACTAGTGGTTTATTTTTCTTTATTGGTTGAGAGTGGTCCTGCTACCTCATATAATTTTACATGTTTTCAGAGGACAGAGGTTAATAGTCGTTGACTGCTAAGTACCTTTGGAAGAAAAGTAAACCAAGAGATCTAGCATGGAAAGTGGATATGCAAGAGGGCTTTGTATTGAGCTATAAATGGAAGTCTTGTATGGAGAGTTATCTACTTGGCAAGGATCTCTGAGAGGTTGTTGGAGGAGATGCTAGACAAGAGGTAGTGGATGTTGGAGATAATGCCCAAAAAGTGAGGACATGGAGAAGAACTAATGCTAAGGCAGAGTTCACGCTCAAGAGGGCAATCTCACCTGAGCTATTCGACCACATCATAGGTTGCAGGTCAGCTTCTGAGATTTGGACTTCCCTGCATGGGTTGTTCAACAGAAGAATGTAGCGATGCTACAATTCCTGGAAAATAAGTTGGCATGGGCTAATCAAGGAAACCTGTTTATATCTTCTTTCTTCATGGAGATGAATAACTTAAGCGCTGAGATTTCTGCACTAGATCCCGATAAGCCTATTTTTGAGGCTAAGATGAAGAGTCACATCATCCGTGTGTTTTGAAAGGAGTATGTTGTCTTCATCACTTTAGTGTAGGGGTGGGCTACTCAACTATCCTTGTTGGAGCTGGAAAACTTGCTAACATCTCAGGAAAGCTTACCAAACATATGTCTGTGTGTTTTATCTCAAGGGGAGATAGTGAGATTCTATATTCTGGGAAAAAAAAGGCAGGACAAGAAGACCTATGATGGAGAGGGTGTTTCTACCTCATCTTATCAAGAGGGAGGCAAGGCTCTTCATAAGCATGATGGGGGTCAAAAGGGATTTAAGTGTTTCAGGTGACACAAGCTTGGTCATATGAAGAAAGACTGTAAAGTGAATCTTCAGCCGAGACACGCTGCAGAGAAAGGAGGATCCAAGAGTGAAAATGAGTGGGGGAACTGCTTCATGGCAGCCATGATGACAATGTCTGTTGGTGGCTTAGCCTCCATCAACTTCCAGGAGGATTGGATCGTTGAATCTGGGTGTGATCATTACCTCACCGGAGATGAGTCGAAGTTCTCTTCTCTTCAGGTGTACAAGGGTAATGATGTTATCATTACAACTGATGATTCAGTTCATATAGTAGAGAAGGAGGGAACAACCTCTTTGGGAAGTAATATTAGACCACTCACCTTGAAGAGTGTGTATCATGTGTGAGGGATGATGAAGAACTTGTTCTCTGTGACCAATGTTGTGAATGTTGGCTATCATGTTCTCTTTGAACCAACTGAAGTAAAGTTCTTAAAGAACTTATCAACGATGAAGGCTGATATTACTCGTACCGAAAGGCGTGCAAAAGACTTGTTCATTTTGTCGACAAGTTCTTATGTTAAGAAGATGATGAAAAATGATAGTGCTGCTATCTGACATGAAAGGCTGGAGCATGTTAAGATGGATAAGCTGAAAGCTATGACGACAAAAAGCCTGGTAAAAGACTTGCCTAGCCTTTCATCTCTTGACAATGGTCATGTGTGAGAGGGATGTCAGTTCGAAAAGGCATACCGTCTACCCCTATCCTTTCATCTCTTGGCGATGGTCATGTGTTCAGGTAACAAATACATGCTTGTGTTGGTTGATAGCTTCACTAGATACACTTGGGTGCACTTTGTGTAGGAGAAGTCAGAAGTCTTCAGGAAGTTTGTGGAGTTCAAGGAGCCCGTTGAAGGCGTGCTAAGGTTGCGGGTAAAAAAGCTGAGGACGAACAATGGAGGAGAGTTTACTTCTCATGAGTTCTTTAATTTCTGCAGAAAACACGAGATCAAGAGAGAGAGGACTTGTGCTCATACTGCACAACAAAATGGAGTGGCGGAGAGGAAGATATGTCACTTGGTGGAAACTTGCAAAAGTTGGCTTCATGCCAAAGACATACTCGAGCCTATGTATGGCCTGCGCGGCATATGTCATCAACGGGATGTCATTGAGTCCTGTCAACATGAAGTCTCCTCATGAACTGATGTTCAAGGAGAAGCCAAGTGTGCAACATCTTCGGGTGTTCGGCTCCACCTGCTTTGTTCACATCCCGGATGCTCTCAGGACCAAGCTGGATGCTAAGGCACGGAAGTATGTCTTCATTGGGTATAATGAGCGGAAGGATAGATGAAAGTGTTGAGAATCAAGGTCCAGCGGGATTGGGTGTGTGTGGGACCGCATATTTGGGCTTCCCCATCGCGTTCCTGGTCTGGGTGTTGACCCCGGTGGGCCCCCCGTGTGGCGGAATATCCCCGCCATCCCGTGGTTGGATTAGTCACACATTGCCTGCAGCGGGTGGTCCTTGGTGTTTATGTACCCCCGTCCCCCCTTCCTACTACATCGGGGTTTTGGGAAGATGTGTGGTGACGGGTGGTTTCCACATGGTATCAGAGTCATCCTGCTGCGGGGGTGTGTTGAGAACCAAGGTCCAGCGGGATTGGGTGTGTGTGGGACCGCATATTTGGGCTTCCCCATCGCGTTCCTGGTCTGGGTGTTGACCCCGGTGGGCCCCCCGTGTGGCGGAATATCCCCGCCATCCCGTGGTTGGATTAGTCCCACATTGCCTGCAGCGGGTGGTCCTTGGTGTTTATGTACCCCCGTCCCCCCTTCCTACTACCTCGGGGTTTTGGGAAGATGTGTGGTGACGGGTGGTTTCCACAGAAAGCGCATGAATCCTAAAACAAAAAAGTTCATTGTCGTGAGGGATGTGATTTTTGACAAGTTGACATCATCACAGGGAAGCTCTACTATAGAGCTGCATGAGAGCAAAGAAGATGGGAAATGAAAGGAAGTTGTTAGTGATCTTTTGGTAGAGTTGCATGTGTCTCTAGAAGCTCCTACTTCATCAGGCTCAGGGTCAGGCACTTCAGGTTCTGAAAGCAGGGGGAGCGATGCTTCTGGTACTTCTGACAGAGGAGCCAATATAGAAGATACAACAACATAAGTGGTGGAGAATGGTCCAGTCTTGTGGAGGTCAAAGAGGATCATCATATCACCAGCTCGATGCATAAAGGGCAACATGGTGAGCTTGGTCTCATATTTCTTTGCATGACCTCTGGATGAGTGGGAGCCGTCGTGTTTTGAAAACGTCATTGGAGTAAAAGAGTGAGAAGATGTCATGGATGAGAAGAGGTTTGCCCTCATGAAGAATAGAACTTGACATCTTGTACCCAAGGTAGATGACATAACTCATGCTACTTGCAAGTGTGTTCACAGGCTGAAGAACAAAGCAGACGGTAGTCTTAAGCGATACAAGTCTCGCCTTGTAGCTTATGAGTTCTCTCCGCAGTACGAAGAAGATTATGAAGAGACGTTTAGTATTGTAGCCAAGATGACGTCGATAAGGACGGTGATTGCCATGACAGCTTGTAAAGCATGGAATATTTGACAACTTGACATAAAAAATGTTTTTCTTTACGTGGAGATTGACAAGGACATTTTCATGATGCAACCACTAGGGTATGTGTCTGAGACTCATCCAGTACATGTCTGTAAGCTGACAAAGGCCCTTTATGGCTTGAATCAGACTCTTCGAGTCTGGTACAGAAAGATAGCAGAATACCATCAGTTTTGCGGGTACTTTGCTTATGATTTAGACTCGAGTTTGTTCATCAAGAATAGGGGAGATCTTTGGGTCTTTGTACTATTGTATGTCGACGACATGATCGTGACAGGGAACTGTGACGAATAGGTGACGAAGTGTCTCGTGCTTGTATGTCTCCCCTTGTAAATTGATTAGTGAAGCTAATACAAGTGGTGGTTTTTGTTTCTTTTGTTACTGGTGGTTTATTTTTTTTGGTTGGTTGAGAGTGGTCTTGCGATCTCATACAATTTTACATTCATGACTAACACTTCGCTTAAGGAAAAACACTGGCATTAGTGCATTTTTACAGCCACAGAAACTCCAAATTTGTAGATTTAATGATCCGTCGTTCATTATGTTTTCACTCAGCAGGTCTTAGCGTAGCTGGTGGCTTGGGTGTAGCCCTGTTCTGCTTCTTGTACTTTCTCCTGCATGCGAAGTGGAAGAGAAAGAGGCGCTCTGGCTCAGCTCTTTTTGGCCGAATTGTTTCATTTCATCCATCATCCAAATCAGAATCTGAGCTTTTCTCCTCTCTGAACGCCCCCATCTTCAAATACGAAGAACTTTATGCTGCCACAAATGGCTTTGATGACTCCAAAGAACTCGGCGATGGCGGTTTCGGCACAGTCTACAAAGGTACGTCATTGTCGCAAACACAACTCATCTCTTTAAGCAGCACTCTCTTCCTGAACTGCTCCTCTTACTAACATCTCAGGCAAGCTCCAAGATGGCCGAGTAGTCGCAGTGAAGCGCCTGTACGAGAATAACTACCGGCGGGTTGAGCAGTTCATGAATGAAGTTAAGATCCTCTCGCTCCTCCGCCACCAGAATCTTGTCAGCCTCTATGGATGCACCTCCCGGCACAGCCGCGAGCTCCTCCTCGTGTACGAGTTTGTGCCCAACGGAACGGTCGCCGACCACCTCCATGGCCCGCTGGCCTCCAAGCCTCCCCTCCCATGGCATATTCGGATGAGCATCGCAATCGAAACTGCTGATGCCCTCAAATACCTTCATTCCATTGAGCCGCAGATCATCCACCGTGACGTCAAGACCAATAACATCCTTCTCGATGGCAGCTTCCACGTCAAAGTTGCCGATTTTGGCCTCTCAAGGCTCTTCCCGCTCGACGCCACCCATGTTTCCACCGCCCCACAGGGCACGCCCGGATACGTCGATCCCGAGTACCATCGGTGCTATCAGCTCACCGAGAAGAGCGACGTGTACAGCTTTGGGGTGGTGCTCATGGAGCTCATATCTTCGAAGCCCGCTGTCGATATCACCCGGGAGAGGAATGAGATCAATCTGGCCAGCATGGCGATGAACATGATCCAGAGGCAGGAGCTGCATGAATTTGTGGATCAAAATTTGGGTTATCATTCAGATTGCAGTATAAGTAGGATGATAAATCAGGTGGCTGAGCTGGGATTCCAGTGCTTGCAGTCTGATGGGGAGATGAGGCCTTCCATTAAAGTTGTCCTCGAGATTTTGCAAGAAATAGAGAAGGGTGGCCGGAAGAAAGAAAGGTTAGAGGAAGCGGATTCATTGAAGGAGGAGGCTCTGCTGTTGAAGAATTCGCCACAGGATTCTCCAAATTCGGTGACGGTCGGATGGGTGAGCATGGGGGTAACCCCGAACACGAGTGAGTGAGAACTTACTGCTGTTTGATTCACCAAGGTCTTTCTGTAGAAAGAAATATGGTATTGATCATAGTCGCTCTACTGCATTGTTTGTGTAGGCAGAACTACAGGAAGAAACTGAAGAGGGGATGTGTACATAGTAAAAATACCTTATGATGGTTTTGTCTAGGGCTGTGGAACTTTGTTGTTTCCCGGAGCTTAAAATGTAGGAATTTTACATTATGTATTTTTACTGATCTAATGAATATATATGGTTTATATATATGGTTTATTTTACATTATGTATTTTACGTGACAAACTATTGCCCAGTTGAGTTTATCGCCTGTAAAAGTTCTTCAGCCTTCACTTTTTCCATGGACTGTTTCAAAACACAATATGCATGATCTTGACTTCAAATATGGAGGCTTTTGACTTTAAGCTCAATTTTGCGCTAATTTATGCTTGATTTTGTGCTAGTTTATGCTCAATTTGTGAGGCCTGAGATGAGTTCAAAATTTTTTAAAAATTTTTGATTATGATTTGATTGGAACTTCTGATAAAACAAATTAAAGATTTGTGCTTCCATGATCTTTTCACAATGAGTATGGGACTAACCAATTGTGCTGTTAGCTTATACACCACTCCAATTAAGATTCTGAGTCCGGAAGTGTAGTTTGCAGGAGCGGGAGGTAGGAAACAGTTATGTTCAAAAATTGAGTGTCAGGAGTGTCGCTCATTCAGTGTGTGTGAGGCCTCCAACAGGTTACAAAATAACAAGTATGAGGTTTCCCCAAAGCATAGAAGAAGTCCAGTGAAGGAGGCTGTGTCGCCCAGGGGGAGTGGTAGTGGAAGGTTTCCTAAAGTAGGAGGAAGCACAATCCAAGTCTGGTGGAGGCATTCTTAGAGGTTTGCTTCACTTCTCATTTCTGCAATTGAAGCGTAGAGCACCAGAGAGAGAGTCATGGCGGCTATGGCATACAATTCACAAAATGGGCTGAATTTTGAAGAGACATTGGTGTCCCAAGACGTAAGGTGTCACAAAAGGCAAGTTCTTTTGAGGTGGGTGTCGATCATTGGCAAGCCAGCGGAGCAGCTTTAGTGTGCAGGATCAGAGGGTCGTGCAGAGGGCATAGACCCAGAGCAATTGGAGCAAGTTGCAGGGAGTAGTCAACCATGAGTTGTTGCAGGAGGTTTCCCGGATGCAGCCGCAGCAGACTGCAACAATGAGATGGGCTTGCATGCTTCATTGGGAGACCAGGGAGTCCTGCAGTGAGCTTCATGGGAGTTCAGGGCTTAGCCGGGGCAAGATTTCGTAGTTGAGTTTGGCTTAGCCAGGGCAAGATTTCGTAGTCGAGTTTGGCTTAGCTAGGGTAAGATTTCATTGTCGAGTTTGGCTTAGCCAGGTCAAAGATTTCATAGTCAAGTTTAGCTTAGCTGACGAGAGTCACATCAGGAGCGCGCTTGTGTGTGAGTTATTACAGATAAAACTTCTAATTCATGTACTTCTGCCAATTCATCTCCATCATATCTGTTACAAAATCGTGCAAAAATGATAAACAAAACAACAGAGAAACATTAATTTATATGATTCATCACAAATCAGCTATGTCCATAAGCAACGGCAAGTAGATTTCACCAGATGAAAAACTGGGGCATATAAATAGCAACCCAGTGAGATTTTTCCATGTTAAACTCCGGCCATCTCTTGATTTTTTTCATCCTACAATAGTTAAAAGAGTTTCACATTAAATATTCTGTATTCACAGTTATCTCAATCAGGTGATCTAATCCCAGCACGGTTTCAATGACAGAATACTACAACATGACCCAGTTTACAAGTTAGATTATAAAAACTTAAAAAAACTGATGGATATGAAAGCAAGTTTGCTGATAAGTTCTTAAGCATGGCATTATTATTTAAACTGCGAAAACTGAAAAACATGGAGATTGCTATCAACAGTTGCTGATTTGCTTTGTCCACCATTCGATCTTCTAGGAATCATCGGAGAGATCGTGACAAGTGGGGTTGCAGGGGTAGGAGCAGCTTTCTATCAGCTTCGTGGCCTTCCTGTCAAAGAACCAGTCTCCTACCGCTTTTCCGATTGCCTGCAAGATGAAAAAAATACAGCGTTAAAAAGAAGATCAGAACAATTTATTGTGAAAAATTTAAGGGAAGCTGAGAAAGAGATCGCAGGAACACTTAATCACAACAGAAGTCAAGTAGTAACCAGCACAACAGAAGCACAGGAGTCATAAACTGGAATTCAAAATGATTTTCAAAGCGAGACATATTGCGAGACATGATTTCGCCAATGTACCCAAGAAAAACAAAAATACAACATAGCAAAGAAACCGCCCAGCACAGACAATTTGTAACCGCACAAACTGCTCAAGCCGCAAGCCCTGTCCGCCGAAACCGACCAAGTCGCCTATCCGCAACTAGCTGCGCGAACTGCTTGTTATTAAATGCTGATGATCAAGAAACAGTACCAGCTGATAGGTCGGGCGAACTCTAAACTCTATCCGCGACCCCAAGCAAGGTGACTTCAAGCCGCAGACTGCGACCTGTTGTAAACCGCGAACCGTTCCACACCAAGCTTCCACTAGTTGCCTAGCTGCCTGATGTTAGCCGCACAGCCTGCACAGATAGTCAACCTTAGTCGCGCCGGTTAGAAAAAACGTAACCACAGGATCTAAACGCGAGTTGAGTTCTCACTGTTCTCGATATTTATGACGAGTCGGGTACTCCGATTTATAAGCTTGAGGAGGAGTGCCGTCATAATAGCCCGTCAAACCTGCAGCTAGCATCACGTATCCGCACAAGTGCGGATACAAGCATCAGTCCACCACTGATAAAAAAGTTGTCCACAAAGAAGTGCGGACACACCACTCTGTCCGCGCGCGATAAATCAACTTAACCGCATGCGCGGAACGCACCACCAAATGTCAAAGCGAGCATACAACAACTCAGTCCGTGCAATCAACCCGCGAGACAATACGAACAATTCATCAGTCTGCATAGCCGAGCGGATAAAACCATTAGTCCGCGTGGACTTAGATAACTCAGCCACGCGTCCTGATCCACTCCACGCCAATGACGAAGTGTCAAACTCCGCATCCAATCCGTGCAGTTCGGAAGACTTTACAACCAGACCGCGTACCAAGCTGTCTCCGCGGACTAGGCACACAAATCAGACTTGTCAAATCCCGTGATCAAGTCCACAACCAGCGAACTCCGACATTCTATCTGCCCGAGAAGGCTCCAGTAAACTGTGCGGTTAGCCTCTGCAGACCGCGATAATTTGTCTGTCTTCTTGCGAACCAAAGAACCTGAAGCTTCAGTGGACTGAGCGGTCTCACAATCCAAACCGCAACAGTTGCGGTTAGACAATGCTAACCGCCCGGTTACTCCACCAAGATGCTTGTTGATCCAGACCGCAAGAGAGAAGAAGAGAAGAAGTCAACCCGGCTAACCGCCGACTCCAACCCTACAGGCCGCGGCGGTCTCTGCGATTTGTGTGGTCTGCCCAAATCAGACCGCCCACCTCCACTGCACTCCCACTTCAACAAATTTAACATTTGTTGTCAACATAAAAAAGAGCCTATCAGGCAACTTTCTACTTCAATGAGCAAGGAAGACTTTTGAGCTTATCACTACACAAACAACTTATGATTGACCCCTGAGTATTATTAACAAGTTATGTTCATCTGTTTAAGAGTGGAAAGAGTTGCTGAATTCAACAGCATGCTGGTCATGTACCAGAGAACTGAGGAACTGGGTGTCACAGTCTGATGCTATAGAGTATGGGATTCTTCTGCGCATTCATGAAAGGAGGGCCTCATGATCTATGTATGGCAGAATTCCCGTCAAATAAGTATCGCTCTCAAAGCTTGATGGCTCGAACAACCGCATAAAGTTCAATCTCATATGTCGCCGCTTCTTGATAGCTTTGCTCAATTTCTCACACAAGAACGTCGCAGGCCGTCCTGTTTGAAATAAAACCGTGCCAATGCCGATGAATGCATCAGTCTTCAACTCGAACTCTTTTCTGATGTCTGGCTGGAAAAGAATAGGAGCGGCTGTCAATTCCTCTTTGATCATTACAAAGTTAGCATTAGCCGCTTTCTCCTCACCGAAATTTTCCTTTCTCACCGCATTGATTGGAGCCACAATAGCGTTGAATTCCTAAATGAAATGTAGGTTGAAAGTGGTGTGACCAAGAATACTGCACTATGACCCGCCATTTTTAATGCGGGCCAATTTCAGATTGCTCTTACCTACTCGTCAACTTAGAAGTCGATCCATGAAATTACAACCCGAAAACATTAACTTGGGCAACATGAAACTATCATGTAACATAATGCTCATTCAAACACAACGCTAAGAGAAGATGCTCAACATGTACAGCCTTCGTTTTGCTACAAATTAGATATCATGAAAATAAACAGCAACAAACTTGTTAAAGAAAAACTTCAAAACCTGATTCATTAATCTAATGAATGTGCTCAACGCATGGGAGAGTCCGTAATGCACGAAGAGTAATTTGTTGGGTTCTTTTTTAGTCTTAAAAGTTTTCTTCAACTCATTCTCGAGTTGAATTGGAGGTTGGTGGTAGCCATTGTGGAGATCAATTTTTACGAAGACTCCCTGAAGTATATCTGACTTGTGGTTGAGCATGGGAATTGAAATTTTACACTTAACTGTGATTTTTTAAGGACATAGGGTCCCTTTGGCACATCGGCGGCGGTCGTGAATGCCGAGATTATGAACCGTAGTTCCTGAACACCCATACTCACCTAAGAAACTTCATTTAGTTTTATGTTCAAAATTAGTTTTTCTCTTGATGGTGGTCAAAATCGTTGTTATGTCAAACATTTCATGACGGTGGTGTTTTGGTCCAAACTCGCAACTCACAAGCAAAAATGTCACACCAAACGGATAATGGTTCCTAATCGCCGCGTTCACGACCGCCACAACCGTGCCAAATGGACCCTTAGTTGTCAACACACATTTGCCACGATACATTTTTCTTAGGAATCAAAAGCATCGAAACTATGGAAGGGCTCATATGCATGTCTGACATCACCTTGTGAAATTCTTGCATGATAAATAGTAAGTTTGGGAATGTCGACCCTAGTACTCTGGAATGTTGACTCTAGTACCTTGATAACGGAGGTCTTGGGATCGATTCCCACATCAACAACCTATTTGGGATTTCGTTGTATGCACCCCAGGAGATTTGGTTGAGATGTATTATTTTCGACTGCAGTCGGTCTGGTGGTTGTGGTCCCCGCATTCCGGGTTGGTCGTGTGCCTCGGGACCCCTACCTTTCAACGAAAGATGCATCTTTGGTAACACCACTCCTGCTACCCAAGTGTGTTGCAGCACACTTGGGTATCAGGAGTGGTGTTAACAAAAAAAGATGCATCTTTTGTTGAAATATGGGGGTCCCGGGGAACACGACCGGCCAGAAATGCGGGGACCCAAAGCCACCAGACCGACTGCAGTCCAAGATAATCCATCCCACCAAATCTCCTGAACTAGACAAGAAATCTTCATATTTTAGATTATCTTTGAAGAACGGTAGGTATGTGTTATGGTCCTAGCTCGGAGTTTGCGGGAGGAGGAGATGGTGGTGGCGGGGTATACAGAGTCATGCCCGTTGCTGCCTAAGCGGGGCTTGCTCGTTCGAGGAGAGAGCTACCAAGATCTCACATTCAAGATGGGAACTAAAACTTTCTCATTTGCTTCCTTGATACAACACCCCAAAAGCCTTTATATAGGTTTACAACATATAAAAGACAAAAATAATAACACCTAATAACTAAGCCCGGTGCTCGAGGCCTCCCTCATAATTATAACATAACACATACAGAGACAATCATATAGTAGTGGGCGGGGTGGCAGCCCGTAACATTTCACCCTTCCTCCAAAAAGAGCTTGTCCTCAAGCTTCATTCAATGCCCGCGTCATCAGAGTCATCGACGTGCAATTAGAAAAGCCGGTTACACCTATGACCGCGAGTGAACTGCTTGTCGTAATTAAAACATAATCCGGGCGCGTTGTTGCAGCATCTCAACTCGAGATAATCGGCGGACCGGTGGGGCTGGAGGACCCTCGATACGGCCTTGTTGAACGATTTGGTGGTAGGTGGGTAGGCATCCCGTGCTAGCTGGAGGCGACGATCATGGAGTCGGGCCAGACTCATAGCAGTCACTATGTCTGGAGGGGCCTCAAATTCAACATCCAGTCGCAGGCGGTCGTGAAGTCCAGCAGTGAAAATGCCAACCTGCATATCTGGGGCAAGAGTAACATGCACCAAAAGAAGCTGAAAGTGTTCCAAGTACTCGTCCACGAACCCTGTTTGTCGTAGAGATGTGAGTTCGCCGAGGGGTTGCTGCGGATAGGAGGTCTGAAACGCTAGTTGCATAGCTGCTTGAAGTCATCCCAAATCAAATTTGGTCGGTCGATGAGGAGCCGCGAAGCCCACAAAAGCGGAGTCGAGCATGTGAAAGGATACTAGATGCATTCGGTCTGCTGCCGGAGTTTGTTGGTGGCCGAAGAATTGCTCACATTTGGTAAGCCAGCTCAAAGGATCACTTTTCCCATCATAGGTTGGAAAGTCCAATTTGGTGTAGCGTGGCACAATAGCAGCGTCAAGGTGCGCGAGGGCTGGCGGCGGTGGCTCGTGGACGGTCAGGGGAGGCGGCGCATGGCGGAGAAGTGGTGGCGCCTAACTTCTGCTTATTTGATCGTGTGCGGGGGCGGAAGGAAAGATCATTGATGTGCTTGGAGTGCGCAATAATGGCCTCCTGATGACGGTCTGCGAGGGAAGTTTGTGCAGCTTGCTACGTCATGACGGCCTGCTGCATGGACATAATCTCACTTAGTTGGTCAAACGAGTCACCCATAGTGCGAGTAAAGAGCGGGAGGAGGAGCGAGTGATGGGACGACTAGATTGCTCGGAGGCGGCTGTTTGGGAGATGCCACGAGATCGACGTCGTCTCCCAATATTGGTAGAAACAAAAAACTTCAATCGGATGGCGCGGAAGGCCAGATGAGGAATAAATAAATTCTCTGCACTTGACCCACAAAGTCGTTGGTCGTTGTTCTGGG
Organism: Platanthera guangdongensis; assembly: GCA_039583875.1. Taxonomy (NCBI): domain Eukaryota; kingdom Viridiplantae; phylum Streptophyta; class Magnoliopsida; order Asparagales; family Orchidaceae; genus Platanthera; species Platanthera guangdongensis. The sequence goes on along the minus strand of CM077166.1, from coordinate 13,433,866 downwards.
AAGGGCTCGAGGAAAAAATTAAATTGTGCGACTCCAGGAAAAGTTTTCAGAATGCAGTACCGGTCGGAACTAGTTCGCCTTCACGCGAGCAAGACAAGGCAGATTTGAGGAACTGCGTCGATGACGCTGGTGCAGACGAAGGAAGGTGTCGTCGTCTTGTGGCAACGATCCTGGCCGCTGGGCGCGAAGGAGCAGAGCAGAAGTCGTCCCGACTGTAAACACACTGGCGCTACAGGTTTGGGAGCAGGGTGCGTTGTTGTTGGCCTCGTCGGAGAGCGGTTGCTCGTTCCGTGTCGAATTGAACAGAACAATAATGTGTGTAGTAGGAGACACAGCGGTTGTCGGAAAAGGAAAGCAGTGGCTGGTGTGAGAATAATGTGGAAGGGACCGATGACTCTGATATCAGTTGTTATGGTCCTAGCTCAAGAGGTCGTCGAAGGAGTAGATGGCGGTGGCGGAGATGCTACAGAGCCATGACCGCGGGCTTCCTAAGCGGGGCTTGCTTGTTGGAGGACTTAACTTTCTCATTCGCTTCCTTGATACAACACCCCAAAAGCCTTTATAGGTTTACAATATAAAAAAGACAATATAATAACACCTAATAACTAAGCCCGGTGCTCGAGACCTTCCTACATAATTATAACATAACACCTAAGCCAGAATTCATCAGAATTCATCAATTCATCACAAATGTGCTTCATCAGAATTCATCAATTCATCACAACCTTAGCCAGTTGAGTTTACGTATTTTCGCCGCCTTCTACGGGAACTCCAAATTCATCACAACCTTAGCCAGTTGAGTTTACGTATTTTCGCCGCCTTCTACGGGAACTCCACAAAGAAGGATTGTGGGTCTACGCTTTGGGCCAAAATGCATGGACCGGCGCATCCATCATCACCATGTGTTCATTCCGTGATTCTTCATGTTGATAATTCAAATTGCATCATCAAGATGGTTGCAGCTAGAGGGTTGTTGATGTCATTTGATTATGTTGTTCCCAGTCAACGGCGTCAAGGATGACAAACTTATCTTTGATGCCAATTGACACAAACTTACCTTTTCATTAGGATTTTTTCAGAAGAAGGAAAAGATAGCTTCTTTTAGGAATCTCCAAAAGAAATCTCCTTGAAAGCTAAGGTTTATTCTCAACAACAAAGTTGTCCAAAATGAAAACAACTTCAAGTATAATATCTTCAACAAAGTAGACTGCCTTGGAAATCTTCGGGGTTCCGATGAATTATCGGGTTCCGATGAATTGAAAATCTTTGGACTACAAGAATTCTATACTATAGCGGGCTCTAATTGGTTATCAGGGTCCCACTATATTTGCGAAGCACTTGCTCCTACATCAGGAAAGGCTGGATTATGTCTTTGAATCCAATCTCAGCCTATAAGAGGCCAACTCAATTTAGACTCAAAGCCATGCGATCTAAACTCCACACTGTCGCCCTATCTAGGCTAGCCTGATATGATCAGAATTCGGGTCAGGTCGGTCATCTCGCTTTGATTTGGATCTGATAGAAAAGTCATTTCGTTCTCAATTGATTCTTAACCTTTTAAGACAAATTCTTAGGTAATATGTATAACCATTATTGAGGTATAGGTATAAACAATAAAGTAATAAATAATTTAGCATTAATAGATAAGGATTATGTGATGAAAATTAAAAGATGATAATTTGTGAACTTTCAAACTTTTAAAAGAGGAAAGCTCGAGTTTTTTTAATTGAACCAAATTTGATTTGGGATATGACGGATGGGTTATTTAAGAAGATTAACATAATACTTTAGGATAGTCCCAGTCATATCATCTATAGATAAACAGACCTGATCGAGCGAGGAAGTCGGAGCTGTTATTAAAAAGTAGAAATTAAAAGGAATAATGGCATTTTTTTTATTCTCTTTATATATTTACATCAATACATATCTCCCTTATATATACACACAAGAGGAGACCCAAAAATAAAACCGAGATGTGGGACTAATCCCAAAGGAGCGGCCACTAACGGCACACCAATTTGTACTATTTGAACACCAAATTCCAACACTCCCCCTCAAGATGAGCGATAGATATTCGCTAAGCCCATCTTGACACACAATCTATATAAATCCAGTGAGCTAAGTTCTTTGGTTAGACAATCAACCACTTGTTCTTTTATAGTAATATGACTCGACTTCAGTATCCCACCATCGAGCTTTGATTGATCTCTATATGTTTGGTTCTATCATATTGGACGGGATTGTTTGCAATGCTAATAGCTGACTTGCTATCACACCACAATGTCATATGTCCGTCTTTATCTATCTTGAGTTCACTCAGTAGAGCTTTCAACCATAACAGCTCCCTTACACTTGAGGTCATGGCCTTGTATTCTGCATTGGATGTAGATCTCGCAACTACAGTCTGTTTCTTACTTTTCCATGACATAAGGTTGCCTCCCACAAACATGCAATATCCTGATGTGGATCTTCTGTCATCTGCACAGCTAGCCCAGTTAAAGTCGCAATAGCCCTCGATATTCAGATGTTCATTCTTTTGAAAGATCAGTCTTTTTCCTGGTGCACTCTTTAAGTATCTAAGAATCTAATACACTGCATCCAAGTGCCCCTCCCTAGGATCGTGAATATAACGGGCTACTACACTCACTGCAAAAGATATGTCGGGACAGGTGTGGCTCAAATAGATCCGACGGCCTACAAGTCTCTGATACCTCTCTTTATCAGTTGGCTCACCTACCTCAACGTTGAGTTTGGACTTCTGATCAATAGGAGCGACTGCTGGCCTGCATCCTAGCATACCCGTTTCTTTGAGCAGATCTAACACATATTTTCGTTGAGATGGAACGATTCCCACTGCACCATGAGCTACTTCTATCCCAAGGAAGTACTTTAGCTGCTCCAAATCCTTCACCTCAAACTCATTGTCCAATCTCGTCTTTAGCTAAGTGATTTTCTTCTCGTGATCGCCCGTAAAAATCATATCGTCCACGCACACAACAAGCATCGTAATGTGATGTCCACTCTGCCTAAATAACACGGTATGATCAACATTGGTCTGTCGATATCCCATGTTAACCATCGTTTCCTAAACCTATCAAACCAGGATCGAGGTGATTGTTTTAGCCCATACAAAGATTTATTGAGTCTACACACCTTGTCTACCGTTTGTTTTGTATCAAATCTTGGTGGCACCTTCATGTATACTTCTTGTAACAAATCCCCATGATGAAAGGCATTCTTTACGTCGAGTTGGTGCATTTTTCATCCCCCATTTGATGTCAAGGATAATAGAGTCCAAACCATGCTCATTTTGGAGACTGGTGCAAAGATCGCATCGTAGTCAATGTCATAAGTCTGATTGTAACCATTTGCTACCAATCCAGCCTTATAGCGCTCTACCTGCCCCTCTGGGTTTTGTTTCTCAGTGAACAACCACTTGCACCCAACTGTCTTTTTCCTAGGTGGTAATGACAGAAGACTCCAGATTTTATTTTTCTCCAATGAGTCAAGTTCTTCTAACATTGCAGCTCTCCATCGAGGATCCTTCTTAGCAACCTGTCAACACTTAGGAATAGAAACACTGTCCAAAGATGAAATGAATGTTCCATGTGCATGGGATATAAGGGAGTAGGACAATTGGGCAATGTCATGCGGAAAGTCATATCGATCAGGTGAGACTTCCACATTCTTGCGAGAACTTTGTCTTACCAGCAAGGAAGTGAGAGTAAATAGATAAGAGGTTATCTTACCTGGGACATCTGAACTTATGGTGGATGATGCAGGTATCTCAAGTATAGGAGTAGGCAAAGGTAAGAGACTTGACACAGGTGGCAATGTAGGCATTGTAGTCTCGCTCGGCTGCCTTCTTCTCGTATACACTCGAAACTCCCCCTGAGTACGAGGTCCATCATCAGCAGATTCTCTCTCCTAAAGAACCGGCACCTCAACTAACTCGGATTCTTTTGGCACATGTGACAACGAGATACTCACTATCCGCTTCTCACTACAACAGTTACTTGCCCTCTTGTCTTATTTTATTCGCAACGTGATTCTCCAAGAAGCGAGTCAGTCGAAGAGGAGTAATATGATTCAAGATCTCTAAATGTGACATTCATGCTAACAAATAACTTTCTCTCCACCGGACTCCAAAATGCATACCCCTTTTGGGTAGCTGAATACCCAACAAAAACACATTTCAGGGCCCTTGAATCCTGTTGGAAAAGCCCATGTAAAGAGGCCCGTGTTGGGCCCATTTATTTAGTTTTTCTTCTTTCTCCTCTTTAGTCTCACATCATGTATAGGGATCCTCTTCTCTCTTTCTCCCTCTTATAATGTGTATTCATACCTTGTATTTGATTATTGAGAAGTATATACAAGTTTGAGGTTTTCTCCACAAATCCATTTTCACACATTTGGTTTTTTATAATGCACAAGCAGCATGCAACCAAAGGTCTTACAGGGAACAATATCTTCGCTCCTCTCTCGCAGTATCTCAAAAAGAGACTTCTGATCCAATACTTGTGAGGGCATCTGATTGATTAAGTAGGATGTTGTTAGCACACAGCGTGTCCCCACAGTATTTTGACACCTTCATTGTTATCATCATACTCTGAGTTACTTCTAGAAGATGTCTGTTCTTCATTTTGCTACTCCGTTCTACTCTGGTGTGTATTGAGAAGCAATTTGATGCTGGATTCCCTGTGAGGACAAGTATTCTTCAAATGCTTTGTTGGTGTACTATGTCTCATTGTTAGACCTCAACATCTTTGCGACTGCACCGTGTTGAGTTTGAACCCCTCTATGAAATCGTTGAAGCAAGCAAGCACATCATTTTTGTTTTTCATAATAGGGTCATCAACTCACCGGTGCAGTCGCAAAATTTTGGGTCTACGATGAACATAGTACACCAACAAAGCATTTTTGAAGAATACTTGTCCTCAAACATCAGGATCCAGCATCAAATTGCTTCTCATACACCCAGAGTAGATAAGTAGCAAAATGGAAGACAGCATCTTCTAGAAAGTAACTCAGAGATATGATAACAAGAAGTGTCAAACTACTTGTGGGACCGCTGTGCTTAACAACATCCTACTTAATCAATCAGATGCCCTCACAAGTATTGGATCAAAGTCTCTTTTTGTAGATACT